>JAVHJM010000007.1:1800000-2390144 GCA_036971725.1 Arthrobotrys conoides
TTAGCACCGGGGCCTAGTCGTGATAATCGAAAGGGTAGTGTTAAGTCGACGTTGGTTTTGCCATGTCTGGAGCCGGTATGTTAGCTACTACCCAACTCTACCTCTAGCTCTTCCTCAAGGAGGTATTTGGAAGCGATGATAGTTACCGTAATGTGAAGCTATCGGCTGTCAGTCCGAACCTATCACAAGCCTGGTTGAGAACGTCATTTAGGACAGTTCCTGGTGTGACTTTGACATTGAGCCGACGTTGGTTCGGACCGTTGACCACCACAGTTGCCATTCGGTATGACTTCTAGCTTCTTAGGACCAAAGCTGTAGCTATCAGACTGGAGGTTCTTAGAAAGCGTAAAAGTATGGATTTGAGATGGAAATAAGGTGATGCGAAGCGAAGGGCGTAAGAGATTGTCTGAAGCCGTGAGATATTTGAAGATGTTACCTATCAGCGGGTGACGCGGTTTGGGATTTGTCAGAGGCCTAATGTTGATTCATAGTGGGATTACACGTCCTGTAGCTGCTGAGGAATATACCCCGCGACAGGATCCTGGCCGATGCCAAGCGCCAAGCCTCACCATCCACAGCTGTTTTGGGAAGTGCCACATTGTGGCAGTGCAAACATAATACAACAAACATCACGCCTTCCAACACATTTGAGAAGCTGTGTTGAGCTGGTATAGTTCCTTTAGCAACGAGGTTCACCTGGTCTCGCAGTCCTACGTCCCCTACCTTCTCCTCATCTCATCTCCGTCAAAACCACCTTGACGTGTAACAAAGCAATACCACCGACATCAACGCTACTCGTTCTCTCTTCAAGCCTCACAATGGCATCTCTGCTTACCATACCCCGAGAAATCCTTGAAAAGATTGCTTTGAACCTCCCGAAACCCCATGATGTCAAACGTCTATCAACAACCTGCCGTGACTTTCGACGGGTCTTAGGCAAAACAAACCGGTTCCTTTGGTGGAACGTCTGGCGCAAAATGTACTGGATGACTGAGACCCCTGACAATGCCTTCTGTACATCCATCGACTACTGGCAATGGGTAGCCGATATTCTCGTTCCTCAATACCGACAGGATCCATTGGCTTGTTCAAACTGTTTTATCCAAGCCAAGGTCGTCCCCATCGAGCGAATTTATCATGGAAATTCTTTTCATCGCGCCCTGTGCCGAGATTGTATCCAACAGAGATATTGGAGTAAGTACCTATGCATAACGATCAATTCATCACATCAGGGTGATACAGGACAATAGCTAATATTAACTTTTATTGGCACCTCAGATCTTGAGAACCTCAGGGGCGAATATTTGGGCGTTGGAATTCCATCCAACCTTCAGGTGACAGTCAGACCTTCTATGAGAGTCGCACCGAGATGCATGGGCCCCAGACAATTATTCGGACCAGGGGATCTCGGCCATAGGGCGAGGTGTGCGGAATTCGTAGCCGCCTTTACCTACCCAAGGCCTGGAGATTTATGGGTTCTCAAGACTGATGCGATTGCTCACGCAAAGGCAACTCTACCGCCAGAAGAAACATCAGAAGAGGAGATATTCTTCAGCCGATGGTTCAACAATGTGTGTGATCTTGTGTCTTACAGTGATGAGCAACTCACAGATGAAGGAAGCGAAGTAAAGGATGAAGAGCCTTTCTATGGACTGGATTTCCACTGCGAAGTCGGGAGCATCGTTTACCAAATGATAAACGAGATTGTAACCATATATTCAGAAGAATACACCCTCCTGCACGCAATTAAGTCTCCCGAGGACTTGAGATACGCACTCATAACCGATACCCCTCGACAGATTCCCGAGGATTTCGACTACAACAGTCTATTGAAGGATATCAACCCAATATATCTTCTCATGAGACTATTAGTCGCCGCTAATTTCAAACGAGATTTAGTCGACGGTATTCCTGCTCTTTACATTATACGACTTGCGGCAGAAGATTATAATGAGCATATCGTCAACGGAAGAGCTTTATCCGGTCCTGCAGCTCTCAGTCGAAACCTTTTGACTCAACACCTCGGACCACCATGCGAACTAGGGAAGAGAATCCGTTTTCAAGCTCCACCATCTCTCGAAAATCGCCTCATAAAATGCTGGTGCCACTCCTTCTACTTATCTCGTTTTGAATTCAAGACGCATAGGTGGATGGTATATTTTCTGAAGAATGAGTACTTCTTCAAATGTCCCTTCTGTGAGAAAATGCTGGGCCTCCCTGAAGCGCAAGATAATAACGCTGGGATTGCCTTGGGTGACCTTGTGGATAAGGAGGAGATGTTTGTATTACACATACTTGCAGAGCACTATGGGAGGCTCGGAGAACCTTGGAATGGGAAGGATGTCGGTGCACCACCGGATATCTACGAGCAGTTGCCAGGCGGCGAGTTGGTGAAAGTGGATTGTGTTTTTTCTACTTGGGTTGACCCATGGGTCGTCACGAAACGAGATGTTGTCGAGCTGGATTATTAAGACATGTATTTATTATTCACTTTCAAAGTTGCTGGTTTACTGCCCCACAAATTTATGCGGGAAATTATGGTCCAGCTTATTGTTATCACTCAAGCCCTTGTATTTATTAAGACACCCGAATCTATAACCGCCAAAGGCTAGTCTCATATCAAGTCCTACCACGCAGTAATATGAAAACCCTTTAGTATCAACAATGAACCCGTAGAGACTGATTAAAACAAAGTACCATCGCTACGAAGGACAATAGGACTAGATTTCGTCTCCGGTCTCTTCTTAGCCGCGATCTCCCTTCCAGACTTCCAAGTCCCAGCCTCCAAAACCTGTGCCATATTCAATGGAGGTGTGGTATCAATCCTAGGAGCAACCATGGCATACAAGGCGTCCAATAATCCCAACGTCAAAGCCCTCCATTCGACAATAACATCATCACTTCCCTCGAAGACCGGTAGGTTATCATTAGAAGCTTTAAGACCTCTTTCAAGTGCTTCCTTTTTAAGCGTGAGAACACCGTAGTCAACGAAGAGACCACCGTTGCGGTATTCGGGAAGGCCGGTGAGAGATTCAGCGTTGACCCAGGTTTTGTGGAGGATGCGGCTGAAGGGGACCATTAGAGAGTATGTGAGCCATTGTGTGAGTTTGTGGAATGGTTGGATTGCGGCTGTGGTACCCGCGTTTCCTAAAGTGCTCAATGGCCAGGCGTCACCGATGGCATGGCCGTTGACGTTTGTACGGTCCTTAGGCCAGCTGGGGATTAGAACGGCTTGAAGAACGTCCCAGAGCTTGAGAACATCTAGTTCCTTGGAGTTGTCGGAGGCGAGGTAGTCTAGTATATCTGGTGTTAGCTCGACATTTTTAACTTTCATTGCATGAAGATAAGACCTCACCAACGAGATTTCCTGGCCTGCCTTCAGCACCGAATACATCTGGGAACTGAAGAAGTGATTTTCCCAAGCTATTCAGAAGACCAGTTCGAGAGTCGACACCCAGCATTTGATTTGTCTCAGAAACTTGACATCCCTTAGCCAGAGTCTCGACCTTCAAGTTCTCCAACCCTCGTCCTATAAAACGCACATTAACTCTATTAGCATCAACAATCTAGGATCGCCATGCGGTAAGGCTCTCTCATAAATACCATCAACTCTCGGAATCTTCCCGTCCGTAAACCCCAGCTCATTGAAAATATACAAGCTAGCAACCGCAATGCCCTCGCTTCGCTCATACTTATTTCCAGTACCAGGTTCAATGTATCGCCAAACATCTCCAGCACCGGCATCCAACAGAACGGAAACAAAGAAGAGATCGATCAATCGACGGCAGATTTCCTTTTCATCACATTCTTCTCCCTTCCATTGTTCGACTAGCTTTGTAACGCGGGGTACACCTCCGACCTCGAAATGCTGCCAGCGGCCATGTGGTGGGATGGTGTGGTATTTGTCCGGTCCGAAGTCTCGCTGTGATACAACAGAGAAAGGTTAACGACAACCAACCAATTCATCACCAACAGAGCAGCCAATTGAAATTGAAAGAGAAAGAGATACCTCGATAACAGAAGTCACGAACTCAGCAACTTCTTCCATTCGTTCCTCATGGTAATCGAAATGAGTAAGCTTTCCAGCCTCAGCTGCCTCCCAGACCTTCTTCGACCTCTCTCTTATCGCGCCAAGGGATAGCAAGTGTTTGGCTTCGGGATCCATGTCTATTGTTTGCTCGCGAAAAATCCGGGGTTTTCTTGGATTGTTTGGTTCTTATGCAGGAGGATGCAAGATGCAAGATCGATTCGATTGGAAATCTAGATGATTGGGAAAAGAGATAGATCCGGGTCAAAGATTTGAATTCCCCTTAGAACAGGATTGGAGCTTAAATATAGCTGGAATGCGGTTTCCTTCGGCTCCTTGCACCGGACACACGCGACATCATGGCAGCTCCAGCTCGATAAGGTGCCGAAGCTAGGAATCCGCCTACTGAACATTCCCTGGCTTTTGTTCCCTTGCAGCTTCTGAAAAGCGGAAGTCTATAACAGTCACGTGACGCTTGGGAGCAGAATGACACACTTTCAACACGTTTAAGCCACTCAAATTCCCTGGTTATGCGCAGCTTGGCATCACTTCTATGGATAAATATTACGCTATGTAAGCTTCTAGTGAAAATTTCATGTTGATCATTTCTGTCATTCTGATACGGAAAGTATTCTGCTAACAGGAAAATGTCATAAGGTCGCTTTAACAATTTGCGGTTCCTGAAGATTTTGATTAGTAAGATGCATCAAAACTAAAGTCGCTAGCGTCGTCAGTTCGCAAAGTACGCATGTCAATGTCGTCAATAGATTCTTGATCGTAATTGGTTTCGGACCTTCTATCAAAAAGATCATTTCCAGACGGGCCGGCAGTCGGCAGAAACCCAGAGTCTGATATAGTACTCGTGGGAACTGGAGGGTCGCCTCCAATACTGTTTTCAGGAATGTCACTATCGCTCGTCGGTCGATTTTCGGAATTCCCGTCATCGTCCAGCGCACCGACGGAATCCCATTGTTCCATTATCTCCTATACGTATCAAGCCCAGAAGTTTCAGTCATCTTGCAGATAGCAGTGAGGCAAAGCTTATAATTATAGTCAAAAATCAAGATTGCTTTGAACATACCTTTATCGTCATTGGGGACCCGCTAATTGCAACCCAGTGCCTTTTCCCAAAATTGACATCGATGCGTATGGCTTCGTCAATGGACTCATGGGAGAATTCAATTTCTAACCCAAAATATTCCGAAGGGGGAGTATTGGGCTTGATGACTTCCTGACTGACTCTGAAGGAAGAAACCATCCCCAATAAATTGCTAAATCCTGCATCATCCGGTCCAAGTCTACATCGTATGATACCTTTGACGATGATAATAAACCCATCTGACTTGTCAATTGATTTGACTTCGAGAAAGAATAAAGTCGCCCGAAGCCTATCTGCAAGTGTTTCCAGAACACTAAGCTCCGATCTACTACTGATGGGAGAAAATGGAGATTTAAGAATTGGATCCTCGAAAGATGTATAACTCTTAGCATCAGCTTCCATTTTTTTCATTTTCGCAAGGTCGTCGAAAGAAGGCTCCACTTCTTCAGAGAAGAACACATTTAGTCTTGAAGACCTTTCAACGATACGGTCTGCGCCGGATTCTCTATATTTGATCCATTCTTCCTCTCCGTTCATTTTGTCGAGGAAAGGACAGAAGAGCTTCCATAGCCATTGTGGCTTTACGAGATAGTTGTATGGGGAATCCGGCTGTGGTTTTGATCCGAGACCGGATCCGACGGATAGTACCATGTCGTAGTTCGAGCGTGGGCCCCATATACCTTTGGACTCTGTTATGGCTAGATGGACGGGATTGCTTTCTTTGAGTCCACCGTCGCGACAGAAATTTCCGTCATGCATCTTGGGATCGAAATATAGTGGAGCTGCTGAAGTACATCTCGCGCTAAAATTAAAGACACATATTATTATTTTAGCATTATAGTGGGAGCATCTTACCAAAACAAGAAAATGAATGATACGTACGCATCCGAAAGTATTAGATCTGAGGTTAGATATTTTCCTATCCCACCACGCTTATAGTTGCAGATCAACTTTGCCTCCGACATTACCGTCGTAGTTACGCCTACTCGACAGTGATTTCGGAGTCCGAAGACCTTGCTGTCGCCTATTTTTTGGAAATGGGCTTGAAACGCTTCCTGAAGATTCTGTGTAAAATAGGCGGACTTTAGTGACATCCAACTGAAGAAGCTACTGATCTGGCCGGTATTCTGACGCCTTCCGCTAAATCCAGTGTGGCAGACAGCTTTGAATTCGTCGACTAGACTATTTGCGGATCTTCCTTGAATCCCAAGAGCGAGAGCGATAAAGCCCCCTGATTTCGATTCATAAGCAATTGCAAACATATTTAATTAGAATAGGTTTTATTTAGGAGAAGATTCATGGGCTTTGAACTAACCTGTGCTTGTCCCCACAATCAAATCGAAGAAAAAACCAATTGGCAATCCAAGGCCGATCAAGGATTCAAGTCTTTGTAGCGTCGTTAATTGGACAATTCCACGGACACCGCCTCCATCAAGAGAAAGAATCCGGGGACCAGAGAGTTGTGGCCGAAGTCTGACTTCATAGGGCCACCCTGGTCCGATTGAAGTACCGCAAACTACGCAGCCCTCGAGTGTATGCTTACCAGTATATTTCATCGCGGCGTCTACTGTACTGTTTGCTCTGATGCATGTCTCGCATATGGTATGTCCGCAAGGGAGTAAATATTCAGAGTGACGGAAAAAGCAGCCGTAGCAAATAGTGGTTGTGCTGAAGGGATCATCTGTTTCAGCACGTCCTGCTTTGGGATAGACATTTTCAAGTCTTAATCTCTCAATATTTTTGCGGTGCTCTTTAGCAGCCAATTGTCGCCAGATTTTTAGATTCGAGTGGCCTATAGCGGTAAACTTTTGGATCAAGGAGCCTATGTATCCTTCGATTGAAGAAAGGAACAGTGCTGTTGTGATGCTGCCTTCTTCTTCTATATAGCCACCGCTTCTCATGAAGGCTCCGGTTTTACTTTGATGACCTTTCGCATGGCCGACTTTGGTGTTTATGCACCTGGTGCCTGATTCTGGGTCGATGTAAGCACATATGCTGTTCTCGTCACGGAAGGAATCCATAGCCTTCTGGCACGCCTCTCTGACTCTGGAGTTGAAGATCACTGATGGAACGAAGATTGTTCCTGTCATTGGTGTTAGCCATCCTTATATTCTGATCATTTTCAAAATACACGTCGGAGTGTATTGATCCAATACTTGCCTTCAACCTTCGCAGCTAACGTATTGATAAATATAGCCGACCCTAAGGTAGAAACACAGGCTCCGAGACCTAACCGAATATTTGACTTAAAGCAGTGGCGAAGATATTCCCCAAAGTGTGAGTCTAGGGTTTCCGGAACCCCCCCATGCTGGCGACATTGTCCAAAATCAAACGGTTCAGCGCTGCCGGCTGCGAGATGTTTGAAAGCGAGATCGGTAATAGTTGATAGTTGTTTATTATCGAAACGGGTTAAGGACCCCGCTCTATTATTTTGTACTCGAGCGGTGTCGGACTTGATACGGGAAAGAAGCCGTTCGGTTTGTTTGTATACTATATCGACGTCTCCGAGTTTACCGTTCCCTTGGAGGGGAATGTAGTGAACATAGACACTTGAGTAGCTTCGTTTGAAAAGTTCCAGCATGCTCGTGTCTCCATACTATAATATAAGAACAAGTCAAATGTGAGCTGGTCGAGAAGGGTACGTATCAATCGATCATACCGCAATGGATTGGTAGACAACTATACCTTCGACGCAAGCGCTCTAAGACCATCATTTGCCTCCAGTTCATTCTCAATAACGCGGAAGAAGTCCCGTGTAACAGCGTCCAAGTCATCAGAAACCCAGGCCGTATTTTCCACAATTGGCGCATTAAGGATAATAATCAGGGCCGGCAGTGTATCCTGATTAATCGTGGTTTGAGCACCAATAGAACTCCATTCAAGAAGCCGAACCGCCGTATCAGCCCAAGATCTGTGGTCTCTGGTGACATAGCATACGACGTCACTGAAGATATATAAGAACCGAGGATATATCTTTTTCACGACCGTTCGACGATCCATGGGTACCTGGACCCGGTACTTTCGACCAAATTTGGCCCAGTCCTTCTGATGTTTTGCTGCCAAGGGCTCAGATCCCATTATTCCTTCGCAATCTGCAAAGAAGATGGGACTTTTGGTGCCGAATGTCGAAGGCTCTGCGTAGAGGTTAACTTCTCCGGTTGTTGAGAGTAGAACGCCTTCACCGGATTTTGCGCCTGGGACTGGGGATTCGAAGGAACCAAAGGCTCCATCTTTTGCGGAATGGTATATCAATGAGCGAACTAGAAGTGATCGATATCGATACAGATATTAGTGATACTTTTCTACAGTCCTTGGGAAAGTGAGTATCTGTGCACATACTAAGAACTGATTTTCCTGCGCCAGTAAATCCGACGAAAGAAGTAATACTCGGAAACTGCAGTCCCGGACTATTCTCATAAGCATGGACTGAATTCTCCACCAACTTTGCCAGCCTCGGTGTCTCCACAATCACCGAAACCCTCCCTCCATAACGAGCTTTCGTAACCAGTCCGAACCATTTTGCGGTCTCGTCCTTTTTGAATGTATCCGAGTGATTATCCTCACCGTTCACAACCGAAAGAACGTCTGTCACGCTGCTCCAGAATGAATAGTATTTTTCATGGGGGTTTTGGCGGTGAGTTGGATTTCGTAGTAGATGTTTCCTATGACACCCTTCGCAAAAGTGTTCCCCGCAGTCGCAAGGAATCACACCTGGCAGTTCTTCACATTTGCCACATTCGCGAACGGGCTGTGAAGGGGGATCAGGGGTGCCAAAGTCCATTTTTCGTAAGCTTAACACTACTGTGTCGCCCTTGATTTTGATCCTGATGCCCGAAAATTCATAAATTGAATGGGTCTTCTCTGTAAAAGGAAAAAGGTATCTTTTTAGAAAAGGCGATTGCTGACTTATGGAATCAAGATAAGACAATTGCAAAGGAGAAGAGGGGTGCAGGTTCTATACCTGGTATTAATATGTATGATATTCGTGGACGAATAGATAGCGAAAGTTCATAATCCCACAAGGCTACGCATTTCCAATGCATCAGTGGAGTTATGGGATCATTGCCATGCTAGTCTCATAATGGTCAAACAATGCAGCTTGCATGTTGTGCCATCCAAATTGACTAGCTAGCAATAGCATCAGCTGTAGATCGGCGGACTGTATAATCTCACAGCCTTGTGGGATTCTTATTGAGATATAGTAACTAGTACTATTTATATTATGAATGTATTATATTGAACAGCAAAACATTGTATTTACAGGGCTACGATTAGTAGGAGTTTTTGCACAAGTACGTAGAGATTCCAAATGTTTTCCTGACACCTTTTAATAATCTCGCAAGTCTCCAATCAACCGTTAATATACACTCGCTAAACAAATACATTTTTTGGTTTCAAGATATAGAGGGGCCACTAGGTTTAATTAGAAATTTCCCACTGCTGTTAAAGTAGCTGCAAGCTAAAGTATATGCCTATATAAGAAGTATCTAGGTATATATAATGTCAATTCTAGTACCGTTCAGAGGCTGCCTGTTTATACAGCAACAAGATTGAGAAATATGAACCATAGATTTTAAATTTTGGGTACTAGGGCTTAACTATGCTAAGTCGAGCTACATTAAAAGGTTAAAACCAATATATGCTATAAATAAATCTTATAAAATGTTAGTCGATAAACTTATAATTATCCGGTTCTATAATCCTGTTAATAGCCCTAGAGGCCGTCCTTAGGCCCAGGCAACAAGTATTGTTTATGGAAAGAGATTTCATGTTCGCCCTCCGACATTTGCCCAGATTGGCCCCTTTGACATATCAAACTTGCCAGTCAAAGTTGTAGGAATGCCATCTTGGTAGAATAGAGCTGCAGCTCCTTTTTGCTCTAAATCTCTAATAGAAGCTTTTATATTTTTGATTTGTCGTTCATTCTTCTTAAAATGCGTAGCTACTCTGAGGCGAGCAATGCGATCCTCAAGAACAGCAGTCGTATCGATCGCGGGATGGACGAATGCCGGGTCACCAATGCTGGGCTGAACTAGAGGATTTGATAAGACTTCTTCGGTTAGTGATGCTGTATACACCGACTTTTCGAGCTTTTGAAGATATTTCGCTTCGAGAGCCCGAATCCGATCTTGTGAAATTTGCGGTGGACTGGATTGGGAGGCTTCCATTGTGGTTTCCACTGTGGCCATGGCTATGATATAATATGATGCTGTTGTGCAATTGCATTAATTGTAGCACTGTGAGTTCCAGACTGTTGTATTTTGGTGTTCCGGTTAGCTTCGACTAGCGACAGGGGTTCTGGGGCTGCTGTTATATAGGCTGGCTTATATAAGCGGATGCTCCAGGATGCCAAGACCATCAGAAACCAAACGCTTTGCGACAAGCTTCCCTGCAAAATTATTTTTCTTCGCGAATCCGAAACATATCGACGACCATCAGCCACGAGGAATCCACGCATGGACGTATCGTCTCGATAATCACCTTCGGATAGTCGTCACTTCGATAGTGCGAGTGTATAATATATCGCTTCCGAAACAAAATTAACCCACCATGGCGCCACCACTTTTAAAAACATCGTTCAAACAGGTGAAAGTCCTGCAGTCGTTCTATACTGGAGGAAAGTGCGCTTTGTCTGGTGATGGTCGAATACTTGTTAGCACCTTAGACGAAGATGTTATCCTTACGGATATGGAGACTGGCCAGGAATTGGCAAGGGTTGAGGGGGTATGCTGTCAATGAATTGAGTGTCAACAGTTGTCGAAAGAATGGATTGGCTAATTGTTTATTGAACGGAATAGGATACAGAAATGATATCCACACTAGCTAGTATGCAAATTTAAATCTCTTATCTGGGGATAGATAATTGTGCTAATTGTGGTCTTAGTTACTCCCAATGCCTCTCACCTAATCACCTGTTCGAAATCCTTCATGATGCGGATATACACTCTCTCGATCACACCTACCGGCATAACTGCAACCCTTACCCGTGCCGTAAAAGCCCACGATGCACCTGTCATCACCTCAGCAGTCGATCCGACGGGTACCCTTTTTGCGACTGGTGGCTCCGATGGTCTTGTAAAAGTCTGGGACATCAAGGGTGGTTTCGTCACACACAATCTACGAGGACATGGTGGTGTTATTTCGGCGCTTTCGTTCTTCGCACCCCCGGATAGGAATGCTAAGAAGTGGAGACTTGCATCTGGAGCCGATGATACGAAGATTATTATCTGGGATTTGAACACTAGGAAGATGGTGAAGACGTTGGAAGGACATGATAGTGTTGTGAGAGGGTTGGATTGGAGTGTAGATGGGAAAATACTCGTTAGTGGTGGGAGAGATGCTGTCTTTATCATCTGGGAGACGAAAGATTGGTCAGCTAGAGGCCAAGTCCCCGTCCTTGAAACTCTAGAGACCGTGGGACTACTAGCGCCTGGTGTGAAGGTTGGGCAAAATGAAGGCGATAATTCCCAGGTGGTCTATACTGCTGGTGACAAGGGCTCGATAAGATTGTGGAGCTCGACTACGGGAAAGTCTATCCCGATGGCAAAGGCTGATCAAGAAGATGAAGTTGTGGACGTGATGTAAGTTTTATTCCTTTAGAGGGTTTATTATATCAAGACTAACAACCGGAGAATAGATACTCGAAAAAGACCAATTCGATAATATCAGTCCATAATGACCAAACCTTCCTCGTCCGCTCTTTAGCCCCAAATCTTCCAATCGCTCGACGGATATCGGGTCATCACGATGAAATCATTGATCTTCAATACCTAACACCAAACGACTCTCTCATCGCTTTAGCCACAAACAGCGAAGATATCAGGATACTTTCTCCTAGCGAATCCTCTTTCGGTGATATTGGCGTTCTAAAAGGCCACTCTGATATCGCAATCTGCCTAGATCGAGATTCAACTGGCAACTGGCTTCTTAGTGGTGGAAAAGACAACGAGGCTAGATTATGGAAAATCGATCCCGAAAATCCTCTCCAACATGAAAGATTCACGTGCTACGCCAGATTCGTCGGGCATACAGAATCCCTTGGTGCGGTAGCTCTATCTCGATCGGAATCAAATGAATCGTCCCCATTCCCAGCACCACCGAAATTCTTAATCACAGGTTCCAAAGATTCGACAATAAAACGCTGGGAAGTGCCAAAGGCTCCAGAAGGGCAAACTAATGTTATCATCAAATCTTCAAAAGCCTTGTTCACGCGGAAAGCCCACGATAAGGACATCAACTTCATCGACATCTCCTCTGATGATAAGCTTTTTGCGACAGCATCGCAGGATCGAACAATTAAAGTGTGGTCTACAGAAACTGGTGAAACAGTTGGTATCTGCAGAGGCCACAGAAGAGGCGTTTGGTCAGTACGATTTGGGCCATCGCATGTTACTGCTAGCACCGTAGGCGGGGAAGGGGCGGGTAGGCTTTTGCTGTCTGCTAGTGGTGATAAAACTGTTCGGCTGTGGAATCTGGCGGATTATAGTTGTATAAAGACGTTTGAAGGACACGCAGGAATTGTACTGAAAGCTATGTGGTTGAATAATGGATTACAAGTCGCAAGCGCTGGCGGTGAGGGCCTGGTCAAGGTTTGGGAGGCAAGAACTGGAGAATGTGTAACCACATTAGACGGTCATGACGATAAGGTTTGGGCCTTGGCTGGGAGTCGGGACGAGACTGTTATTGTGACGGGTGGTGGGGATTCGGTCGTCAGCTTTTGGAAAGACGTGAGCGAAGAGACTAGAGAAGAACGACAGAAAGAGGAGGAGAAGAAAGTCGAACAGTAAGTATTCCTAGAAGAGGCGGGCCGTAACTCTGAATACTGATAGTTGTACAGGGAACAAAAACTGGCGAACTACATCCAAGCCAAGGACTACAAGTCTGCTATCATATTAGCACTGGAACTCAACTATCCCTACAAACTTCTGAATCTCTTTACATCGGTAATCAATTCCCCCGACGCAGAAAAGGATTCCATTATCGGTCTGAAATCTGTTGATGAAGTACTGGCCAATCTAAAAGACTATCACCTCTACCTCCTCCTCTGCAGAGTACGTGATTGGAATACGAACTCAAGGACTTCTAATGTTGCACAGAGGGTACTATCGGTATTATTACGGTCGTTCCCCGCGGAGAAGTTCGTGGACTTGAAAGTTCCGGCAAAGAGGAAGACAGAAGAGGAAGGAGAAGGGCGGAGGAGGCGGAAGGGAGAAACTATGATCATGAAGGATATCATGGAAGCTATGGAGAGGTACACGGAGCGACATTATGGCAGAGTTGAAGAATTGGTTGGGGAGAGTTATATTGTGGAATATACTTTAAATCAGATGGAAGAGGCTGCTTTTGTCGACGACAAAAAGGTGGCCAGGGTTTTAGCTGGCAAGGGACAGGTTAACGGAATCCATGACGACGACGACGACGATGAAGATGATGAAGAAGTCGCCGATAGCGACAACGAGGAGGAGGTAGCGTCTGAAGATGAAGATGAAGACGTGGAGATGGAATGAGTCTAAGGTTACCCCGGATTGGCGAGCTGTACGATCTCTAGACGGAGTTATTGGAATGGTTTTTCTTGTACAATATTTGGGCAAAAGTTCGATAGTCATTTTGCTGTTTAATATAGTGTAGAGTACTGAGGATGAATAAGTGGTTTTCATCTCATTCCAATGCATACTAGCTAACAGCGGGCTATATTCTTTCCGCCTGTGTCTTATGTAATGACAAAATGGCCTACCTTAATCCTGTCTAGTTCGTAATAATCTCTTGGTAACTTTGTCCTTGGTGATTATATAAACGTGCGCACCCCTACATTGCCGCAAGATTAGCAAGTTCCACGGGTTTATAAAAGGGAATAGCCTTGACAAAACATACCAACCAGCCAGCGCATCTCTATCCAAAGAATTCAACAAAGTTTGACTGACAGTCTCAAATAGATCTTCCGGCTCCAGATCCGGTTCCCACAGACCTTCGGCAACACCAAACAACTGGTCACTTGCCGTACCGCTGACGATAAAGTCCTTGGCAAAGTCGATACAACCGATCGAATCAAACCCACAGATGAATGGCTTACCCGTACGCTGGTTAATACCTGCAACGACGGGCGAGACGAAATATGGGCCGAAACGACGTTCGTAAAGAGTCGAGGAGACGAGGTTTGCCATTGTTTCCGGTTCGATTTCGCGTTCTTCTCGGAGACGGTAGAGGTTTACTTTATAGCGGAAGAGGGAATGCCTAGATCAGGTTTCACGTCTTAAGTATTTGAACTCCACGGGTCAAAGAGAAGGGCACCCAGCTACGGACATTGTTTGGACATCGGTGGCGAGACCTGTTAGACCCAAGAATACGTCGCCATAGTTGAAGACCTTGGGGAAGTTGTTTGAGAGTGTGAGAGCTTGTTGACCTGTTGGTGGGTTAGCATAACTGGTCAAGCGGGTTCGATGGTTCGTAGTAACGGACCTAGTCTCAGATCGCATGCAATGGCTATCGTAGTTCGTGTATATGTCAGTAACGGTGCCGTGTGTATCGTTAAATATCGTTGATAGGTTGCCCCTCACCTACGCAATCCTTCCCAGCCTATATCACCAAGTTAGAAATGACATTCCATCAAACGTACGGAGGGGTACTGAAGCCATACCATCGCCAAACAAGCACCACCGTCTGACCAGAAACTACCATTAGCAAGCTATCCGAAGCAGCACAAAAAGGCCCGTGTATCGACTTGGTGAACGAGTTATCTACATACTAAGCGTAAACGGATTCGACTACATGCCCACCAGCTAGTTAGCACCACCCACCAACTCCAAAAGCTCTCCAATCCATAGATAAAGCAAAGCTTACCATCTTGAATCAATCTGATCTATCGCTCTAATATGGTATTTCAAAGAAGTTCCGACAAGACGGTAGGGTATATCGACGGGTATGGCGATGGGTTGATGGGTGATGGCGAGGATGGGGAAGCTTGAGAAAGGTCGACAGAATTGCGCGTCGTTTGGGATGTCGTACTAAGCATGTTGGAAGTGGTGTTGGACAGGATGTGGCGCATGAGAGCTTAACTGCCACAGTCACGTGTTACACTAGCCACCAACATTCCAACAATTTGCAACGTTCGACCTTCCACGTTTACCTAGTACTTATAGCTATGGGGCAGTGCAGTGCAGTACACTAGACCTACAGGGTCTACAAGATTTTATCCAGAGACTATAGTGCTGATGAAAAAGTATCATTAATCACTATATATGACCCTCTTTATTCCTAAAGAGCCAGGACTTGAAAGTGAAGTGTTATGGGTCATTATGCATAATTATGCAATACAATGAGCTCTGGTTTTTAGAATCGAACCCTTGACTATGCAATGGAGCAAACTATTATAAGGCTGCCGACCCCAGATGTAAATCAGGGGTACTTGATTTAATAGCCTTTTCTCAGGGGATCGCATCCTGTGGAGAATCTTGTCTTGGTTGAAACGAACGCACGAGTAATGATATAGCTACTTGGAAGGCTTGTTGTACTACTACATATACCAGGTATTACAATGTTACACCCCATGATCTATACCCCCACGTTAAGTTAACTAGCTAAATTTAGGGTTGGAGAAGGATAGCTAAATAGAATGTATCAAGGATAATCAGTTGAACGTAGAGCGCGGATAATTACAAGTAACCGATCTGTGTAGGAATAATGATAAAAAGCAGCTAGCTTCCGGAATGAAGTCGGAAAGAATGACGAATGCTGCTTAGTGAAAGCGAAAGGATGCCAGTATCAATAAGAAAACCTCGAACGCCCAAGGCTATGAAAAAGAAGGTTGTATTTATATATCGTCCCTGCCAAGCCGTTGCATGGATCCTTAGACTATTGGCTTTTGCTCTCCTTTGGAGAGCCACTCAGCACGAATAATCTTCTTCAAGATTTTACCAGCTGGGGACTTTGGAATCGCCTCTACAAAGTAGACGCCTCCATCTAAAGCCTTATACTTGGAGAGCTTGGATAGTATAAACTCCTTGACTTCAGTCTCTGTAATCGCTCCAACCTCGGCCGGGACAACATAGGCTCTTGGGACCTCGTGCTCATTGTCCTCTGCGCCAACTTTGATACCGATGACAGCGGCATCCTTAATGAGTGGGTGAGTTATGAGAATTGCTTCTAACTCGGCAGGAGCAACCTGCCAACCACGAACCTTGATCATTTCCTAATACATATTATTAGAACTGTTCTTCTTTGTTTATATTTGTTTGTTTTTCTTAATTCTCTTGCTTCCTTTTCTGGGAAGGAGGGTTTCCTCCGTTTCAATTTTGATACACATACCTTTTTTCTATCCATAATGTAAAGCTTGCCGTCTTTGAAATAAGCGACATCACCAGTTCGAACCCATCGATCTTGTATGATAAGTTCTCTTGTGGCCGCCCGGTTACCCCAATACCCGGAACAACATTGTGGAGTTCGGATTTGGACCTCTCCTTGCTCGCCAGTATGGGTCACATTGACTCCCAGCTCGTTAACAATCCTAGCCTCAGTGTTGGCTAGAAGCTTGCTTGCAGCTCCAGTACGATCGATATCGTCATATTTCATTCCAACAGTGATGCCGATTTCGGTCATGCCCCAGATGTTAACGATCTCAGAGTCACTAGCAAAGCAAGCCCGAGCCTCTGTTTGCAACTTAACATTCAACGGAGCACCACCACACCAAATCCGCTTGATGGTCTTGAGTTTATTCTGTGTCTCTGGTGGCGACTTCAAGAATGCTTGGAGCACTGGTGGGGCAACAGCAGTCTCATTGATCTCATAATTTGCAGAGGCCTTGGTGAACGCATCGAGGTCAAAACGGGGAAGGATATACGTGGTTTGCCCAAGACGGAGCGGAACCCCAATCGTTAGTGGAGCTGCAAATCCGTGGAAGGATGGAAGGCACATCAAACGTTTCACCTAATAAAGATGTTTACATCAGTAATGACCTAAGAATACTCATCCTGCTTCCTCCATCATCCCTACCTCATATGGCCTCTCCAATGGCTCCCGAAGAATCACACTACCGGCTACCCAGGCATAGTGTGAGATGGCGATGACCTTTGGCAATCCAGTTGTTCCAGAGCTTGCAAAGAACCCCATCAGGGTAGACTTAGCCGATTTCTCATCATTGAACTTCACCCAGTCCTCCTCTTCGTGCTTCAACAGCTCCTTGAAGGAACGAAGTCCATCCTCTTCCCTGAACTGCTGCCCTTCAGTATCAAAGGCAAAGATCTTGTCTCTTTGAATAGAGGTACGTTGAACTGCATCATTAACATTCTTCAAGAGGCTTGGCTGAACAAAGATGAAATCAGTGCAAGAAATCCTGAAATGGTGTTCTAGCTCAAAGGCGGTATATCCGGGATTCGTGCCGACAAACACAGCACCGCAGCCAATGATAGCCAGAAACAATACCGGGTACATAATCTGAAGTCTCAATATCAGCTTCCTGATCAATAGTCAATATTTCAGCAATCAATTATACTCACGTCGTTGAACGAATGGATGCAAACTGCATTTCCGGGCTTGACGCCAATGCTGCGAAGTCCGCCAATCAAAGCTTTGACTTTAGACTCCACCTCAAGGGCAGTCATCGAACGCTCCGGATGCAAGGCATCAACATATATCTGCATACATGAGAATTTTAGCTCAAAGCTACACCACAATCATTCCTCCATAGCAAGAAAACTTACAGTCTTGTTGTGGTCATATTCACTGTTTCCAAACAACCAGGTCAAGAGATCAACATGGGGGATTTCATATGTCTGTTCGCCACGCATTATCGGCTCCCCGGTATCCTCAGCATGGGGGAGCATATCGCTACTCTGTACCACCTTTGACTGCTCTATTGTTAATGGTGTCGAATATTCAATATGGGTCGGTCCCTGGTCTAACGATTTTGAAGACCCTGACTGCGTTGAAAGGCGCTTTATGGAAATATATGTAGGATCGTTGCTGGATTTCTCCCTGGCAGGTCTGTCCTTTCGTTTATTTACTGTTATAGAGGATACAATGGCTTTCCATTTACTGAGAAAGTGTCTGTTGAAACGAAAGCGTGGTGCCGTTGAGGTTCGCGGGAGTGGCGATGGTTGTGGAGGAAATGATTGGGGAGCTGTGGTAGCCATATTCGCTCTTTCTCTTGACTACCGACTACTTAACACTTGCTTCACAGCCACTTGACTACAGCAGCTTTCTTTTTGACACCCTTTCTTCCTGTAAACTAACAGCTAACAGTTCCACCTACCAATACACTCTTTAATATGATACTGACTTCTTATTATGCCTGATTCCACTTGAACTCTTGTAAATGTTCAATCAGGTCTCCAGAATCCCAAATTGGTGACCTAGTATAAAGTTATGCTAATTCTAGTGCCTATTCAAGAGTTCTTCTGCTATGTGCGAGCCAATGCTTCGATTCGCCCTAAATGCCTAACAGTTAGCCAACCTAGAAACGAGACTGAGAATCCCAACGAAAAGGCATCAAAAACCGGATTACGAGCTTCGACGTTGTAAATCAGGATGAGGGAGGTGTTATAAAGTGAAACTGCAACTGCAAAGGTATCTTCAGGTGATCATATTACCAGCCCAACAATTTATATCCTTGTCCTGTTAGCTCTTTCTAACGGCGATATGTGGAGTCCCTAGTTCCCCCCGGATTCGCAGGCCCTGGTAGTTATAAGCAGAAGATGTTGGAAAACGTGCTAGGCAGCAGAAATGACAGACAACTACCTATGTTAGATGCGGAGTCTTCTAGCAGCTCACGGGCAAAAAAAAAAAACTGGTCGTTGCAAGATATGGGGCAGTCGGACAATTGTGGCTAAAAATCTAGAGAATGCTAGAGCAAAACTGTGGAGTTTAGGGTTTGAATTTGATTATTAGATTCAGTCAATCCTTCGAACTGGTCGGGTTCTTATGGCCCTACGGCCATATGGATGTCATCGTACGAAAGCCCGCAATGAAAGTAACTCCGGACCTCTCGCCCACGATCCGTCACCCACTTGGAAATTCGGGTATCGGATTCGAAAATCATGCAGGCTCTAGGTACCAATTCCCCGTACATGTTTAAGAGCTCAAGCTCCCTTATGCCGCAAATTAGATTTTCCGAGGCAAACCGACCTACATGAGTTTGCCAGCCCGGAAAGCCATTTGCCTTGTTATTGTTGATACGCCTCACCCGATTGAATGTTATAATTGGGCATCAACCATAAATCTACATTCCAGACATGCGTATGTAAAGTAAACCGTGCTGTGCCGTGTGTCTTTTTGGGTGTTGCATATCCGCGAGCCAGAGGGAGGTACCAGCTCTGAGCAGGGATCCGCCAAGTCAAGCCCCAGAATCTCGTTCGCCCAAATCGGTCATCCCGTGTGTATACGCATAGCTCCAAAGTTTGGTGATATGCAGGACAAACACCCTTTTTCACAATTTCTTAGTAGAAGGGGACTTTTATCTGGTCTACGGATATGTTTGTGCATATGGAAGCCGGCTTGTTGGCATGCACATTATGAACCCAAGCGAGGGGCGAGGGGGTAGACAAATTTAAATCAACAGTTTTAGGAGATATCAAGTACCGAATAGGCATAGTGGCATCCACAGTTTTTCCAAATCTCCCCAAACTTTAGCTGAGGACGTCAGCTTAGACTACCCGCACTTGCATATTTTGATACTTTGCTCGATGTTTGATACAATCAAATGTATAATCCCTTAAAGATCCGAATACATCAAGTTACAACAAAAGATCGAGCCTCCAACTTTTTCAATCTCAGCCTCGATTGCTCAAGCTTGATGTTATAGAAAGATAGACTGCGGCAAAGTTTGTTATTTAGGTATGTATGCAGGTATGTGGTTACACCAGAGGAAAATCACAAAGGCTCGTATAGTATAATATATGCATTACCGGTATACCATGCGTTCGAAAGGCTGGCGCGTACATAATGTACATGTATGTAGAATACGTTACCCATTTCTGCAGCCCAAGGTTTTAATCGGGGTCATAATGTAGCTGAAATTGAAAAAAGAAACCAATCTATTGGCATCGGTGAGCAATTACTTATCTTTACAATTGACCACCAGTTTCACGAGGCCAGTTGTGTGAATCAACCTCTTGTAGTGTTGGTGCATTCATTATGAATACCTGCAGGCAAAAAAGATAGCATCCAACCCAGCCGACATCACAAGCCCGCGTCTTGCACTCTACAATATTTTTAAAACCATAAAAAGATTTCTAAGTTGAATTATAATTTGAATAGCCGATATAATTGTTAAAATGTTGCAGTTAACTGTTGGATATCTAGATATTTTAGAATGCCATTCTGCCTTAACGTGGCAGTGTAAATTATTTCGAAGCTTGAAACCAGAATCCCCAATAAACCAACAATATAGAGACGAGAGTGAGTGGCAGACTAACTAAGACCCAGACAGAAGAAATAGGTAAGACATTCAAGTCCGAAATCTTAGGACAGTCACGAGATTGCCTCGTATACCTCGGTCTCTTTCTTTGACAACAAATACAACGTTGTAGACCGGTATCATCTTCTGATCGATATCAGTAGGATTCTCCGGTATGATGTGTCTGCGGTCTGCAAGTATTCGGAACATATTAACATTTTTATCCAGTACCCACAAAAACGATTGGCCTGGAACGACGGGTAGTTAGGAATGGCGTTAGAGTTTGGCGATCGAAGCGGGGCGTCTGTTGAAGACCACATTGTTGCATTTTTCTCGTTGAAGCCCAGCTCGTATCCTCACAAGTTATGAGGAACACCAAACAAATTTAAGAACCACGGTTGCATTGGAACCGCCGCCTGCACAGCAACAGTTTTATCTTTTAACGCACTCCGTGCATTTTCACAAGCTCGAATACGAGCTGTGCATTGCCCTTAGGTTTTTGATTATCATTATAAGGAAATTCTCGCGAAAAAATACCTGCGGGTCATGTTTCTGTGCCTGAGCTGTGCATATAGGCGTTGGTGGCTTCTTCTAACTTTCGTGGATTGCGCTCATGGCGTGACTGAACGCCTATGAACACCTCATCTCGCAGTTTTGCTGCAGTGCAATAGTTTAAATCGGCGTGGTGATAGCATCGATTTATCTTTGAATTCCACATTTTTGCGCCTGGGGAGTTCCAGTTGCTGCTAGGCAGACAACAATGGGCGCAATACTTTTGCGATTTTCAGATAGCTTAGCTTACGAAGTGGATACCAGGAAAATCCACTTATGAGCTCAAGCCGAGAATTTTCCGATTTGATCTACGGGAATGTAAAATGCTTTACAGGACCCGCTCTTATCCCCGTCAAGCAAGAAATTCCTGCAAATAGCAAGTGCAGGGCGAAATTCCAAGTGGGGGCCAGCGGGGCTTCTTGCATTGTCACACAGTGTTGTCTCCACTGGGCGAGACCTTTCTCTTGAATTCTCGGCAATCGAGGAGCAAACTTCAAAACCCGGCAGCCGCGGGACGAGCCTCGTGGACGAGTGTATTAAACCTTAGTAAAGCCTGATTTAGATGCCGTCGGCTATGTGGAAATTTTGAAAAGCAGCGGCTTAAGGGGGCGAGAGAACATTAGAACTTTCGAAGTATACCCCGCTGTAATAACTCCAGTACGTACGCAATCCCATTTTATATTTCGGAACCGGTTGCAGCCGTAATTCTAATATAGCATTAATTAAGAAACGGGGCAATTGATAGAGCCTGAAAACTAAATCGGTATATTAAAAAGCTTGTATCATGATAAGCCTGCATCATTATGTCAGTTGCCCAATGGGCGAATAGTCGAGGCCCGCCTGCAGCCACGGGAAATGCCTACTTACCCATGTTTCGGCCAGTGCTAGTGTTACAAGAACATGAAGCGCCAGACCAGGTACGGGAGGCAAGGCCGCAACTTAGTAACTATCCCGACCTAGATGCTCGAAATTTGTTTCTTTCCGGAACCTGCTTCTCGTCGGCTCGATCGTGAGAGCAATCATGGCTTTGGTTATCGACGGAGCATAATAAAATATAAATTTAGGATCTCCGGCCGCCTTGCCTCGGTTTGCAACGTTTGTCAATCAATCAAATTTCACATCTCTCCAGGTCGGGCAGCAGCCGGCGGGTTTCCCACCATTATAGGAGCTGGAAGCATTGGTTCCTGTGACTTAGGATAACAATAGAAAAATTAGAAAAATTCCTGTAAATCCTCTAGTACTCCGTATATTTCGCACGAACCCCAGGATCGGGTAAGCACTTTGTCCTGCAGTTGACGCACCAATTTATGGTTGATGAGGCAATGATATCTAGGATCCTGTGGTAAGGGATCCCTGTCCAAATAGGCAAGCTTAATTAGCTTGGAGCGATATCTGAGGTTGTTGGAATTTAAACTGTCCAACAACATTGCAAGCAGTACCTGCAGGTTCCGTTCCCTCACAGCTGCCACTTTTTCGAGGATTGATCTAGCCGTGTAAGTACAATAAAACAATCCGCCAACTTTGGAATGCTAAGGATATGTGACGTTACGGATATTTCTCCGCCTCCCAAATAAACTTGCTTGTTGGCAAGCCCTTGGCTGAAGTTTTGATGTTTGCCTCTATCTGCGAGGGCTATCCAAGTGCTCGGGACAGTTTCACTTTATGGTGTTGTAGGCAGCAAGCTATTGAGGGGTAGTTGCCCGTATAGATTTGTAGCCGGCTAGGAAGAATGAGGGTCAGCTGTCAAAAATGGTGGCGCCCTGCAGAAGAGTGGATATAAAGCAGATAGAGAATGGTCTCGTTCACGAATTCACTTGGCCGCATATTACATGTTCGAAAAGCGGACTTCGACGCTATCTATGAGAAGTCCTTAAACTGAAAGACGAATAAAGCAAACTTGATCCAGAATATCATTGTGCCGTCTCGCAGTTCCGTATACGACGATCAGAGGCAAGATATTACGTATTGGCACACTCGCCGGCAAGAAGTGGTGCGAACTTCGATACAATCCAATATCATATCTGCCTCCAGGCATTGACCACATTCCGGCATATTTGTAAGTATATCCTTTGTCAGTTTCAGATAATCTATACGCAAAACCTGGTTCGAGACAAACGCAAGAGGTATATATATGATGCATCTCCCACATCAAGTGGAATCGAGGCTAATACACTATATATATATCCTTCCCTGTCGCAAGATTTCTGTTATTAAAGTTATAAGCTGTCGCTCTCAGAACATTAGCACTGACCTTTAATATAAGCCTCTATAGTCATTCTCCTTGGCTAGTCCGAGTATAGAGTCGTAGTGGTGGTAGCAATAGTAGTATCTCAAGAGAAGATACCTGTTTGTAGTGGTGGTTGTCGTTTCACGATAGTTATCGCCAGCTTCAAAAGCGTGCTACGGGGTGCACCCTATTTCCACAGCAACGATGGAGGCCAACAATGCTGAGAAGGTCACGACGGTGTCTCCAGTCGAACCTTCAGCATCACCTGCTCATCCTCCCCCGTGTATTTTATCTCCTTCTCACGGGCTTCATCTTCCTGCCCATTCACCTAATCGTTCTCGGCATCATCCATATCAACATCAGCTTTCGTCTGTGTCGACGAACTCATCATTTTCATTTTCATCTTCATCCTCACCTTCTTCCGCGTCTTTTTATATCTCCTCTTCTTCGAAATCGCTAGCCTCTTCAAAGGCTTCTGGCAGCTCCTCATATACTGATAGCCCAAGCTCTCATACAAGAGAAGAGACACTATTATTTCATCTGTGGAGAAGAGCCAGAAAAGCCATGGCTACCATTCACCATTATATCAGAGATGATAAAGGGGCCTTCATGTACCCAGCAGCATATGAGGTTGCAAACCCGCTCGAATATGAACATAGACGCTACTGGACTCGAAGCATTTTTGCAAGAGATCCAGTTCTCAGCTATGATGTCGAGAAAGGGGGTGCTCTATATCCTGGTCCTCTACCAGAGAGGGAATCCTACGTTTGGCCCAAAATTCGACACGGCTTCTTTTCGGCGTACCGTAGACTCTTCAGTCTAATTTTTCTCGGAAACCTCGCTGGGCTCCTCTATGTTGTCTTCTCATTCGGCGGCCCCGGAAGACTTGCTCATCTATCGACCGCTGTCTCTGCAAACCTCCTCGTCACCGTTTTGATTCGCCAGGATTTCATCGTCAATGCAATTTTCGCCGTCTTCGCCTTAACTCCTCAATGGTTTCCCCTCCGAATCCGTCGCTGGGTTGCTAAAGTTTACGAATATGGTGGAGTTCACAGTGGTGCCGCCATTGCTGCTACTATGTGGTACATCTTTCTGACTGTTGAAATCACTCGAACATATGCCAGGGCTTTGCATAATGGCGCTCCTGCCAGCCATATGCTCCCGCTTCTCCTCTTGACTTGGATTCCTCTCTTGATTCTTTTGCTTATCCTCATCTTCACCATTCCAGAGCTTCGACGTCGCTTCCACGATCAATTCGAGGCTTCTCATCGATTTGGTGGTTGGCTAGCCATTATAATCATCTGGGTTCAAGCCGTTGTTATGGCAGATTCCATCCGTGGAGAAAAGTCACTTGGCAGAACTCTGGCTGAAAACCCATCTTTTTGGTTTCTCATTATCATCTCAGTCTGCATCGTATATCCCTGGCTCCGACTCCGCAAAGTTATCGTCCGTCCACAACGTCTTTCTCAACATGCAACCCGCCTTTGGTTCGATACCGTCAAAGTTGGTTTCTGTCAGGGCTTCGCTGTCAGTGATAGACCACTATTCGAATGGCACACATTTGCATCTCTTCCAGAACCCGATTTCAAGTCTTGTTCACTTCTAGTCTCAAATGCTGGCGACTGGACTAAAAAGCAAATCAACCAAGGTCCGCATAAACTCTGGATTCGGGGAATTCCTCGAACTGGCGTCCTTCGCATCGCCCCAATTTTCAAATCCGTCATCATGGTTGCGACTGGTAGCGGCATCGGTCCTCAACTTTCTTTCCTACTCGGTTGTGGAAATAGTCTCAAATGTCGTCTTCTCTGGTCTACCCGCAGCCCTCGGGAAACTTATGGAAGAGAAATCATGGATCTTGTCAACAAAGTCGATTCACAGGCCGTCATTATCGACACAAAGAAAACCGGCCGCCCCGATATCGTCCAAATTGCTTACGAGCTATATAAAAACGAAAATGCCGAAGCCGTTTTTATCATTTCCAACCAGAAGATAACCAGGAGCACCGTCTACGCTCTCGAATCTCGTGGTATTCCTGCTTACGGCCCCGTTTTCGACTCCTAAGTCCACCCATCGACCTCTTTACCACACACTCGCTACTCCCTTATATAAAGGGTATATAGTAGCAACATCATCAGCATATTCGGGCGTTTTTCAAATTCTCTTATAATAGCACATTAGCACATGATAAGCATTCAGAGGCGTTTTCTTAATATTACTACCACCTGTTTCTTCTTCCCTGTTTTCTTTTTTCTCTTTGGTGTTCTATTCTTCCTGTTCTAAATACCTCTATTAATTTAACTACCTTTCGCCCTAACTCCTACTGCTTCCCTCTCTTATCATTCATCAGCGCCTGTACATCGCTTTCCTGTCTGTATTTCCTAATTTCCAAAATAATGATAATTTCGATAAGAAACCTCTTCTAATTTCTTCTATTAAGCCACCCCACTATCATTCTTAGGCCGTTCTTTCTCTCTTTTTGTTTTCGTTTTGTTGTAGTTTTTGTACTAAGACTTAACTTTGGGTCTAATTCTTCCGATGGTTCATCATGATTCGAACCCAATAATTCTCGTTGATCACATACAACAGCCCTTGGCTCTAAGTTGGATTCAGTTTCTGAGAACTCGACTCGAGAATTGGAGTTGCATACAAACGTTTTTTTTCATGTAACTCGATGAAATTGAATCCCATTCTCCAAGACTCTGTTTACTACATCGATTTACCATTAAAACCAATCCACACTCGATATCCTATCTATCGACACGACGCCCACTGGAAGTTCCACCTTGTCTAGTGTTGAGACTAAGTTCCACCAATTTAAAGGCCTTTCCAAAATCCAACAATCAACACAACTGAGCTTGAAGATGAACATCCCATCCCTCCCATTCCCCACCCTCCCCACCAAAAACGGTTACAAATATACCATCCGTCAAGCAACCACCTCAGACATCCCATCACTCACAGTCATTCACTTCACCGCCTTCGGTGACGAAATAGACCAAATCATTCCCAATAACATCGACGGCCAAGCATGGATGTCCGAGGCTTTTAGAGTATGCTTTGAAGAATTTGGAAATGATTGTCTTACTGTTGTTGTTATTGCTGGAGAAGTTGGGGGTTATGGTGGTGGTGATGGCGATGATGGCCTAGAAGGAGGCGGGGAGATAGTCGCTTATGCGAGGTATATTTTACCTACTAGAGAGGTGTGGAATAACATGTATTCATATCCTAAGGCGGTTGGGGGGATGGAGCAAGATAGAATTGATAAGTTTTTGGGAGGATTAGAGGAACAGCATTCTCAGGTTATGGGATGGGAAGGTGGGAGGGTTGGGGTGAAACATCTCTGTAAGTTCTTTTGTTAATACCATCTCGTGTGCATTGATGGTTTTTTGTGAGTGGTTCTCATGATTGTGATATAGGGTTTGAGAATCTAGCTACTCATCCGAGTCATAGGAAGTTAGGGATCGGAAGGGCTCTGGTGGGGTATTTGTGTACACTTGCGGATGAGATGGGGTTGGAGGTTTATCTTGATGCTTCGGATTTTGGGATGGGGTTGTATGAGAAGTTTGGGTTTGAGACGGTTGAGGGGGTGGGGAATAGGGCTGTTAGTGTGCCGATGGTGAGGAGGGTAAAGGGTTAGGAAATATTGTATGGTATGTAGAGATCGTTTTATCACAGTTCATGCTATCTTATGCGTCTAGAGGCATGATGAATAAAATTTGGACTAAAGATTGATCTACCAGAGCTGAATCTGCGAATGACTTTGCAGTGCTGGGATGAAATTTAAACGCCTCCCAATTCCGAGTTACAGGGAAATCTCAAACGATAGAAAAGGTGAAACAAGAAGAAGAAAAAGAGAAGAAGTTTGAGTGCCCCGTCAATCCTAGAAAAATAGAAGCAATCTACGTAACCCGGCCGATGTGTAAAGTTATAACATATAATGGTACCACCTTGGTATCATACCTAGTAATATAAACACCGCCCACCGAACCAAAACTCCAAATGAAAGCCCAAGCCTAGCCAGACTGCCCAAAAAGCCCCATCAATTGCAAATTAACGCCCCAGTAGAAACCAAACTCAGACCCGCAACAAGTATATCGATATAAAAACAAGCTATGCAAAAGCATCCCGGCCATAGTCTAGGACCGGGTCCAAATAACCGCCCAACATATTTTGTGAAAGTCTTCATGCAGCTTTCAAAGCCAGACTTTGAATCATGCATGATGAATCGATATATTATCGGGTGCAACGTCGAAACCCCCAACACCGAGTGCAGTATTTATCGAATTCGATCACTCTCTTCTCGACGACTTTGCCGCATCGACATATAGAGGAATCTGGTGAACGGCGTGTGGCTTGGTAATAGGATAGTATACCACAAGCATTGTGGAAGAATGATATGACGCACATGCTGAATGTTGTTCAGAAAATTGTGAACCGATGTTCTTCTAAACGAAAATTAGAAGTTAGTATTATTTGACATTCGTTATCATGCATAAGTGCTATTGAGAATAGTTTCCTTAGCTGGATCTTCGGAGGAAATTTAGTAATGAATAAGCTGTAGTGTAAGAGCTCGTATGTAGACATGTAGTTTGTACAATTGTTGATATTTGGGATTGTCTGTCAGTGGGGAAATTTAAAAATTCTGAATATTAATCTGAAGAATCTCCTAGATGCAGATTATAATTATAATATAATTAGGCTACAAATTCATAGTATAGGAATGCAACTTGTATATCGCTATTCATATATTGAGTATGACGGGTGGCATATGTTCAAATTCTCGCTCCGTTGATAAGTACTATAGACCTTTAGCTAATTAGCTTATTAAAATTAATATAATGTCATATCAAGAAACGATATCTCAAGTTCGCTAAACTGTCTAGGAAGATACGTAGCTGTGTAACATATACACGAAACTTACATGCTATTTATCACGACTTTAACAAATTGCACTGAGATATCGATGTTTGGATAGCGAACATTAACAAGCAGAGTCCGGATTCGAGCACACTCCACGTGGCAAGGTGATCGACATTAGCTCGCGATTCGAGTCCCACAAATGCAATAGCAAACCCGGAGTATCTGAGCAAACATGGGATGCATGCATTGTAACGTAACCGTATTAATACCATCATAACCTCGCGTGTGGAATGTCCTAGAAGTACTGTTTAAACACAGTTTTGATATAAAAAAATGGCATCATGTTAGCGTTATAACGTTATGCGGATATCTCTACGTATTAGCGCTGATCGATCAATTGAATTGCAATTGATCAAGTTGACATCCAGATCCCTGACTACGACTCGAAGCATGCATATTGCGCTGTAATTTGTCTGATCTGGCTGAACACTTACCTTTGCATTGCGGCACCTTGTTATATCTTGTGATGCTCGCTCCCTTTAAGTCTTCTATGAGAAATCTCATAGATGTGAATGCATTTTAAACATGCGAGAGCCTACCTTTTACAGAGCCGTGTTGTCAAGTGTGTTATCTTGTACTTTTCTCCAGATCAACTGTCTGACAGTTATGAGATTCTGGACTATCAGGCCCGTCACGCTTGCCAGACAGAGCCACGCCAAGTTTGCTGTATTCCATCCTAGTAATCAGCTCGAAGGGAAACCTACACTGTTAATGCCCCCTACAAAAAAAAAAACCTACTTAACCATATTCATATCTTTTCCTTTCAATCAATGCTGTTGCATTGGTTCTATGGGTTGCTTTACCATCAGCCGTTGGCCCTCCGGCGAAGTCCACGGTGTCGGCAGAGGAGTTTTCCATAATTCGATAGGTTCGAGGGACGAAAGGCTTTGGGACGCACTTATCCGCCATAACCGGTATCACGAAGGACGACAGGCCTGCAGGCGTGCGCAATCAAGGGAAAGAGCCAGAGTACCTGGTCTGTCGTTAATCGAACGTATTCGCACGGCGCAGAGACCATAGACTGAAGCTTGCTATTACCCAGGATACGGGGTGGCTTGTGGGGATTCACCGCAACGGGGCCATTTCTGGCCGACCTGCCTAAATCTCTTTTTCCCCCGCTATGGCCGTGGTTGAGGTTGCTGTGCAATGTAGTTGGGTTTTCTAGAATGCAGACAAGCTAGGGGTCGGGGACTAGTCCCGTTGTAGGGGCGCAGCCTAGTTTGTGTAGCACATCATTAGGCCAGGCATCTCGTAACCCCAGCAGCAGCCCAGCCATCAATTCAACAATCGGTTAAATGCTGAAAGACCACGACATTATCACCATTCTAGCTCTTATCATTCATCTACCATCTACCATCTACCTACCTCGCCCTCATAGAGGCACTTCTCTTGCCTCCTAATAACTAATATCACCAATCCATCATCAAATCCAACAAAGATGGCTCCTCGTCCAAGCATGTCCATCTTTCGGGGCAATGGCCCTCGAAAGTCGTTTGCACCTACAACACCATCGGTCTTCCTTATACCCGAAGTCCTCGAACTCATCATGCTAGAACTTCCAGCTATAACCGTCCTTACGACATGCAGAGGCGTCTGTAAAAGCTGGAAATCCCTCATAGAAATGGCACCAGATCTGAAGTATTATTCTTTGACTGGTCTCAAACGTTCGAAACAGCGACAAGCTGAAATCGCAGCTCGCCAATTACCAGATCAAATCATCACACCTATGGCACTTGAATTGTTATCTGCCTTTTGGAAAAAACTGGCTGCAAATGGGATTAATGATAATCTCTACGTCGTCAACGAAAGGCCTGCTGTATACGCCAACAATCGTCGACGAAATCCTTGTTATCCTGTTTTCTGGGCGTTGACGTTACCGATCCAAGGCACGATCTGTACCATCAAGTGGTTGGTCAACCGAAACAAAGGACCGGGCGTGGAGAAAGATCGCAAAAGGCTTCGGACCGATATCAGACCTCTGTTCAAGAAATTCGCAGGAGGAACAAAACTCATCCCATTCTTTGATCCCGACCTCCACCGCAAAATGATATTGGACGTCGCAATTGAACCACAATCGAATTGGGGATATATCTATCGTAAAAATGGTGTCCAACCGGAAGAAACGGCGAAGCTCTATCCAAGTGACATCATTACGGAGCCGTGGCTGCAAGTGATGTCAGTTCTTGCAAAAACAGTTTACGAACAAGCACCCAATCCTATGGGAGCAGAGAATCCAAGGTTCTGGTGTGATTTTGTCTATGAATATTTGGATGCGAAGAGGGAGAAGAAACATCATACTGAGGGGGTTGTCTTTGGTGGCTTAAAGTTCTTTGACTATAATGTCGTCGTCGCAGAGTCTTAAGAACATGTCAATCGGTATTCTACTTGTATTCTAGATTTTTTTTTTTTTGTTTCATTGAATAGCACAATTGGCGTGATTACTGTACATAACATACTTCATACATAGCATCGATATTAAGAGACTGACATGGTTTGATCGGACTTACCTTGTTCCAGGTCTGCCTTGAAATTCCAAGCCATAAACTAAGAACTAGAACGCGGCGTCAGCGCGAACTAACGGGCTGAAAGGCAATTCTGTGCCTGGATTGGGGTTATTCACGTAGTTTTTCAAACTGACGCGCAGAGGCCCCTTTCAAGGGTGACAGGAGGAACGAACCAATCAAGTCGCGTAATTGGCACTTGGGTTTCCCAATCTGGAAGCCTAATCAAAAAAGCATCTTGAAGCCAATTCCCAATTTAAAGATCCAATGTGTGCCGCCCTCATTACCCTTCCCATCTCATTTAATTTCACATCGTTTTCAACCTCGTCTTCTTAGCTTAGTCTTCGACGTTATCTTCATCTCGAACGGTCGTTCCGACTTTCATACGCTCTTTTCGACCACGCTATACAATATTCCTCGAGAAGGACTTTTATATCGAGTACGCCACGCTATCCTTCACGATCGGCATCTGTGGAACGTCAACGCAACACATCTCGTTGTTTTGTTTACTAGTGACCCAGCCATCCCATCCCCATCCCTCGGCCAGCTGTTGAATATTCGTGTCTCGACGACAGCAGCCATCACAACATCATAACCATCACTATCACCATCACGACTGTTTCCACTTCACCTTACCTATCACCATGGCTACCACATCTATCCGAAAACGTACACGTTCTGCCTTCGAGGCCGATGGTATGGCAATTATCTAATCTATTCTTCCTTCCGTGTTGTTTCCTGTGTTGTTAGAGACTAACATGAAGACTTTGGATTATTTGCAGTCTCTGAACCAGCTAAACGCCGTGCCCCTCGTCGGGCGGCTACAAAGGCCAAAGAGAATTTGATCACGATCTTTACGCCTATTGAAGATGCATTAGCAGCTGAACAGTTAGAAAGAGAAGCTCGTCAAGATGCTATGGACGTTGATGCCAAGTCTTCTCCTCTTAAGCCTGTTAGTCCGTCGAAGAAGAATGTTATGTCACCAAAGGTGAATGATACATTTAAGATCTCGAAGCCAAGTATGCTACTCTCTCTCTCACTGTGCCTCTGTTGTCTGATATCTGGTGGTGGTTTCCATGCTAATTGGGATGGCTGGTTCGTTGTATAGACTTCAACTTCGAACCGACAAAGAATGCTGTTCCCTCGACACCCAGCAAACGCGACCGAGTCCAGGTTCTCCCAATCACCCCACGGCATCGTATTCTTTCTGCGAAACGGACTCCTAAAACCCCAGGTGGTCGGGTTATTGATGTTCTCACTCCTGGAACACCGGTTACACCTTCCTCCCGAACAATATTCACATCCGGCAAGAACTTGTTCGTTCGCAGTACCGCCCCTGGGAAACTCGTAGGACGTGAGAAGGAACGTGCACAACTTACCGATTTCTTGAAGAGCAAGCTAGAGAAGAAGGTTGGAGGATGTATGTATGTCAGTGGACCACCCGGTACCGGAAAGAGTGCTCTCTTGTCTGGAGTTATTACCGAACTTTCGACCGAGGGGGTTAAGATGGTTTATGTCAATTGTATGGCTACCAAGGATCCTAAGGATATATACTCAAAGCTTGCCGAGGACTTTTTGGGTGACGAGGCGGTCATGGGAAACTATGTTGACGCTTTGGAGAAGTTGTTTGTCCCGAGGAAGAAGTCGACTGCGAACGTATCAATTATAGTATTGGATGAGATGGACTCGCTATTGACAAAGGACCAGGAGATTCTGTACAAGATCTTTGAATGGTCTTTCGAAAAGAACTCAAAGCTTGTACTTGTGGGTATCGCAAACGCACTCGATCTTACCGACCGCTTTCTTCCACGCCTCAAAGCACGCAACTTCGAACCAATCTTGCTTCCTGTGCTACCGTACTCCGCAGAACAGATTGCTCAAGTTGTCACTTCAAAACTCAAGACCTTGAATGACGAATCCTGCGAGGCAACGTGGGTTCCTTTGATTCATCCTTCCGCTATCACTCTTTGCTCAAAGAAGGTTGCACAGTCGACTGGTGATTTGAGAAAGTGTTTTGATATCTGCAGGAAGGCGATTGATATGGTTGAACACGAGACCAAAACGAAGATGATGCAGCAACTTCAAGAGGAACAGGGTGTCTCTGGCGTTGAGAATACACCTACTAAAGGGAAACCTCCAGTTGTTATCGCGCCTTCTACTGCACCACGAAAGCCGTTGACTGAAACTGTTGTCGATGCTAATGCTCCTACTCCGGTCAAGGCTGGCACACGACCGAACCCTCTCCAGGCTCTTACAGCGTTATCGGCACCCCGTGCATCACTAGCACATATTGCACGTATCTCTACGACATCCTTTGGTATTAATTCGAACACACGATTAAAGACTTTGAATATCAACCAGAAGGCTGTTGTCTGCGCTTTGGTAGTTTTGAGCCGAAAGGTCAATGGCGGTGGTGTGCTTGTTAAGGATTTGTGGCAGAGATACTTGGAGCTTTGCAAGTCGGACAATGTTCTCTTCCCGACGGTTACGAAGATGGAGTTCTTGGATATCTTGAGCGGATTGGAGGCCGCTGGTGTGGCTGAGATTAGTGGAGGCGGTGGACCCACTGGTGGGCTTACACCGAGTAAGAGGGGTAGAGCGAAAGCTGCTGGGAAGGATGAGAAGATGATTAGGGCGACTGTTAAGGAGGATGAGGTTAAGACTGTGGTTGGACAAGATGGAGGACAGGTTTTGTTGAAGATGTTTACTGAAGCGTAGAGCGATTTGGGGGTCTATTGTGAGGTCTTCTTTTTTTTTGGTGATGTTTGATTTTTGCCATTCTTGCGATGCTTGTTTGAGTGTTTTCTTCTTCTTCTTCTTCTTCTTCTTCTTCTTCTTCTTCTTCTTCTTCTTCTTCTTCTTCTTCTTCTTCTTCTTCTTCTTCTTCTCTTTTAACGTTATAACGCCGATTGCGAATTGTGAAAAGTAGTTTCTTAGCGACTCTTTCAAGTTTATGTTTCAACTAATGCACCATCAGCTAGAAAGATTATGAAAAAATAGAGGAGATATATATATCAACAAATGAATTTTGATAAAGACAAGTACGAGTCTAAATATATCTCGAAGTGCTCAGTATTTAAGCACTGATCACGAGTGTATAGATGATTGCCTCTTCTATATCACGTCCATATTGCTCTCACATCACACTTCAGAACCTCACACCGCCACCCAGGCTCTCTCGTACTAGCCTTCATCATAATCCTCAATTCATCACCAGGCTTCAAACTCCTCACAAACTGTCCATTAGGACTCCAACCACCTTTATACCACCTCTCCTTCTTCGCAACCTCCGGATCCTCACCCCCCTTCTCCGAAAACCCTTCCTCCCACTTCGCAGCAACCTTATCGTCCAACTCAAACTCATTAACATCCCAAGTAACTGTATAATCCTCCCATGTTTTCGTAGCCAGTCTATTCCTCTGTAATAACCAAGTTCCTACCATATATTTTTTATCCTTTCTGATTAGCTTTTTGGGATCAAGTTCCCATCCATTCCCTGCAAGGTGGATGTCTCGGCCTGTGGGTTTGGGACCTCGTGTTGGGCGCCAGAGTTCCACGTCTAGCCAGGACCAGGTGCCTTTGAAGGTACCCCAGTCCTTGAAGTTGGGAGCCCAGCGGGAACCTCGGCAGCGGAGGATGAAGGTCAGAGAGCGGATGGTTTTGAAGGGGGGGAGGTTGAAGGTTAGGTAGTTCTTTTGGTCCTTTTCGACGGTTTCGAGGGTTCGGTTGGAGGCGATTATTGGCTGGCACATAGGTATATACTTGGTAAGTAATGTATTATAGGTAGAATGAAAGTGAATAGTTCATGATCAATAGATTCGGTAGATTCGGGATCTAAAGTTATGAACTTGCTTACCCCATATACATCATCTGGGTTTGTCGATATTTCAACTTCAGCGGCTTTGATTTCGTCGGCTGTGATCTTGGACTTTTCGAGGCCGTCGAAGATTTGGTCCCAGTTTTGGATGTAATACATTCTGAGATATTCAGAAGGACCGATTGCACGCACTAGAATTGATCTTTTGAAGATTCGATTGGAGGATCTTTGGGGAAATATTCTAATCCTGACTCCCGATTCCGACGACTTTGATGTTGACCCCGCGCGCACCCTGTAATTGACGTGACTTAGTCTCCGTTCGCGAACGGAGTTTTGTGTCGTCAGTGACAGTGGTGCATCGATGCGACGGTCGGAGAGTTCTAAATCATCTTGTTTTGCATTTGAGAATTATATTGGCTGAGTCTAAGATCTATAATTCTATTCCAGAATGTCAAGAAATTGATATAATAGTATATGGGCCACCATATTTTGGAGGTCAAGTTCGAATTGAATGGAATCTCGAATGTTATGTTTTTTGTGGAAATAGTCACAACTCTCTCAATTGTTGTATTTTGTAGATACGATGCTTCGTCAGAACACAATTTGAACACTCACTTTTAATCGACTCGATTTTGGAACAGGACGAATTCATAAAGTTGGTTAAGTCTTAATATGGTATTTTCTTTCTAATACCCTTTACTTAGATACATAATTAATAATATATATATTAATATATCATTTTTGGATGTGTATTTTAGCAGTTTCACATCAAAACTGACCTAGCTAGGTCTGGACTCATCAGCGATCAATTGGAATTCATACTGATATATATATTCAAAAATTGAGGTATACTTTCCATAGATCTATTTAATACAATATTTGGTGATTAATGCAGGCATGTTCAAACGATTGTTTGATATGGCCATATCAATACGAGATTTCCGCTACAGTTATAATGTTACAAGCTTAAGACAGTACTGTCACTTTCAATTAAGGGCAGAAGGGTACAACATAGGTATATATTCGAGATTAAAACAATATTCGAGAAACCGGGGACTAAACGGACGGGAAGTAACTGACTAAACTTCGAATTCACATCATAATAATTTGGCAGGACTGAGTTTGATCTGTATGTCATAATATAATGTGCTGTTCTCAAACCGTCTAACTTGTATATTATATATAAATCTGATTTACACTTTTAACTGGCCGTCTGGTGTGAGGCAACTCGGACTGAGTTTAAGGACAGTTTGACGATATACCAAAGATTTCAAGAATCCAGCTACTGACCTCCGCCTCGTGGGTCAATTTAGTATATTTCTCGTGGGATTAGTGTGGCTCTTGATTTTATGCGGTGGGCATTAAATACACGTTTCTGTATATCCAAAAACCTTCTCCGCCTTAAGGCCGCTCAAAATGTAGTTTGGTATAAGAACCAACATCCTTCGAGTCCGAGCCTTCCTAGAATAGATGAAGCTTAGGGCCTCGGCCTTGCACATGCTAACTTTCCGCTAAAAGCACGGGATTTAATATTGGCTCTTTTTCTATGTTGACCGCTTGATCAATTGACAGATCCACCTTGTGAAAGTCATGGCTTGCATAATTTATGTAACGTTATAACTTGACTTTGTACAATTGTGTACCTCAACCTAACGGGTTTATCACCCATGGAGCTCGCTACATTCCTAATATTAAAATCCCCGAAAGTTTGTGTATATATATTTCTACGATACCCCAACCACCTTTTGAGTGGCGAACTAGGCTCTTTGACCATCCGATATTCTAAGGAGACTTTCTCGACGCCTTCGCCAATGCGGAGCATAATTTGCTCATTGGCAAAGGGATCTAAATACTTATTTGGGTAATGTGGACCCCGGCTGATCTCCGAGATTAACTCAAAAAAGGCTTATATTGTATCGAAGCTTTTTTGTCATGACATTCGTTTATAACGTTTATAGATTAATATTTTTTCTGGCTTCAGTTGAGATGTTTCGACATTCCCGCCAGAAACGGAATATATCGTCCTTCCATTGTCGGCTTTGTCGGTTGTTTAGCCAGTAGATGAATGCCGTTGGATGAGGTTACAATACGCCCACAGGCGCAGCCTAGACCGCATTATATCGATGGATTATCACGCAATCGAGTGTTTTGGGGATTGATGAGAAAGCCGCGATACACCGCGATTGATAGTTGCGAGGGGGCCGCTTATTATTCGATCCAGTTGAATTTTGGGAGACCTCAGTGCTAACTGAAGAAGTATATAAATCAGCCCGCGGTCACTCGTTCAATTATTTTTTTATTATCATCAATTCATCATCACTCTAGATTGACTGAATAGAATCAACTGATCATATCCATCCTCTATATCTATAATATAATATAATATACCTTCTATCCAAAATGAAGTTCACCACCGTCATTCTCCCACTTCTTTCCCTCGCCTCCGGGCTCACCGCGACCCCAATCGCAGCCGATGAATCCTCCATCATCGAAGCCCGTCAAGCCAAAGTAGCAACCGTCTTCACAATCACAAACTTCTTCAACTACGGCCGTCCCCACTCCTCCCAGTCCTTCATCGGCTTCGAATGGAAATCTTCTTCCGGAGGCAAAGCCAACTGCTCTGCCACCAAAACCGGCAACATCGCAACCACACCATTGTACACTAGGTGTGTACCAGGTGTTGGATTCGGCTTCGATAGAGTTGGTGGTGGATACCTCTTATCGATTGTTCATCGATATAAGAAAAATAAGAATATCGATTCGGCTAATTTGTATATTCCGGATGAACATGTTAAGAGGACGAATAATACTGCCAATCCAAATGGGAACTATGATTATATCGATTATCCTAGCAACTTCACCTTGCAAGCCAATGCGTTCATCATTGATGCCGTACATGGACCGGTTCGCAATGTTTAAGGGCTCGTTGATAGATCTATCTTTATCTTAGTGGAGATATCTATATTTTGGGAGGGAGTGGTATGTGAGACGATTATGGGTTTATGAGAAGTACTAGTGTAGAATGGGGTTATATACACGTTCTTACCCTCAGGCGGATGAGATATAGAGGAAGGATACATGATCAATGATCGAATATGTAATACTAAAATGATGTATGGTACATACACAGCGGCTATTAGGGCCCCAGTAGTAGCCTAATTAATGAATATAATGTCCTTACGATCTAAATACTTTAAAGAATCACATAAATATTACGGAATCCTAAGATATCATGTAATCAAAGTTGAAATTATATTAACTTAACAAACATCAATTGCTTCGAACGGTTCGACCTAGGAAATCAACAAATGGGTCCAGCCTCTTGGAATTGTAGTTGGCCGGAAGGAATCGGGAAGTGCGGGTATTAGTATTATATCTCACAAGTCAAGAATATTATGCCGATACCTAGATCTCGAGCCACTACAAAATTCATTTAGGTCCTATATATCTCATTTCTTCAGTATAGTAGTAGATTGAGTCAGTGCAATGAGACTAGGTTTCTATGATTGTATGTGTGTATATGCATTGTGAGGTCCAGGTGAGTGTATTAGTATCCGCTGTTGCAAATTTGGTGTTGCCAGCTTGCTGGTCTCTGTGGCAGTTGGCTTACGATACTGCAGTTGGCTATGGGGTGTTATTTCCCTTGTCTCATCCTACCAACTTCCTCGAATCGCACTCCAATTATAATAGTTTGATATCTTAACCTCGCGTCCCAACCCCAAAGACATACCGGCATCTATGACGCTACAAGGAGATCAGAATGGGTAGAAGCGCCTACCTTTACCTCCTAACTTTAGGACGGCAATGCTACGAACCCCAGCACCTAAGCCAATCGTCGAATCCACCAGCGACGAACCCCGCGAACACTCCTACCATACCTCAAAACGAAGCTTCTTCGAGTTCACAAGCTGCAGCTAATGCGTCTTCTACGGTTACAGCTAATGCAACCGCTTCGGCTGCCGTAGCTCGGTCAAGTGCGCGCTCCCGTGCTCAAGCTTCCATCGATCTTCAACGGTCTCTCCGTAAAGCCCAAAACGATGTTCTTAATACTATTGGTCTACAACTGCACAAAGGCAGCGGAAGGCGCGAGAAATCGCGTGCGGAAAGGACGGCGTTACAGGAGAAGGAGGATGATATGGGATTACTCCTCGGAGGCATAGATCTGGCGTGCATGTACTTTTTTACGTGGCCTTTGATTGGAATACGGAACGAACTTCAGACATTCCAGGGTCTTGAGGATATTCCGTACACCGATCTTCTCAAGTTGATAGTCGAAAACCGTTCGATTTTTGACTGCTTCGCTGGTGTGTCGGCACATATAATATACCAACTAGTCAACGTCTTCCGGGAGTATCTACAGTCGTTGCTGTTTAAATGGCTCAAACGGCAACCAGTGTTTCGAGATCCGAAGACAAGAAAACCAAATAGACGGTTATTGAATGTTTTGTATAAGGGGTAAGTTGGTAGGCCTCGAATATGGGGTGACAGAGAAGCTAATTTCAGATGATAGGATGACCCTTTCGGCCTTCTTCTTAATCTATCCAATTTACCGCCACTCGGTCCTTCAGTCCCTCCATCTTATTCCAGCCACACCAATCCTCCCTCCCATTTCAGACTTCCACCCATTCCGAGCATTCATCGGACTGTCGTTTAAATCGATCGTCGGTACCCTCCTATCCCCTTCAACGTACCTCGACTCTCCATATCTATGGTCTTTGCTCCAACAAAAGGCGGTCTTTAGACTCCACATCTTATTCCTGAATATCTTTAATAAAAGTCTCCCGAGAACCGATAAATTCGAGAAAGCTGAGCTAAGCGCTGGGTTTGTGGTCGGTGAAGCAGAGTATGATGAGTTTCTTAGTTTAAGCGACGACGATGGTGAGGTTGGAGAATCAGGTGGCGATGAAGAGTTATTGGCGGCGATGAGAGAGCCTATGGTTAACGGGGTTGTTTTCGATGATGATAACCGAGATACTGTTAGGGGTAATGGAATAATGGGAGGTGGGGGAGAGTGGGTACCATTTCCAGTTGATGAAACGGCAGGAGTCGGTGTTGATGCGGCACCTGGGCCCTCAAGGAGGAACACGGGCGGGCGAAGAAGGGGAAGCAGCAGTGCGGTGGAAACACAGACATTTACAGCTACAATCACACCGGATACCCCGGTACTCGAAAGACATCCAGACAATGGGAGTAATAGCGGCATACCGGCTGATGAAGTTGGACTCCTCGATCCAGGCAGTATCAACCACGATGACAACGATAACGCAGACGCCCGTTCTGGGATTTCAGAAATCGAAGTTCAGGTTACGACTGCGCAACGTCGTCATGACAGAGGTCATGCTGAGCATTATCATAACCACCACGATCGTGGCCATCGCCATGGAAGAAGCGGAAGGGATAGATCTCGGAGGGAAAGAGATCAGAGAAGATATAGGAATACACATTTGTCGACACATCCTGTTGAAGTGCTTAGTAGCCACATGGCTGACACAGTTGCTATGGCGTTGACTTTGGGGCTGGAGAGTATGGTCATGAGGGCGAATGCTTTGACATTGTTTAGGGCTGCTCCTGGAGGGGAGGTGGTATTGCCGCGTAGTAATATGCTTGTGCTGGCAGCGAATGCGGGTATGTTAGGGCTCAGCGGGGCGGGACTGTTGGGCTCTAGGATGCTAGCTCCCGGGATGATAAGGAGGACGGGCAACGTGGGTATAATGTTTGGGATTTGGGATACAGGAAGGAACTGGGTCAGTGTCAGTACGGCCTTGGTCATGGAATGGGGCCTTGCTTGGGGATTATTTGAGATTGCGTATTTTGTCAGTAAATGGGTTGGCGTTGCATGGTATGGATATAGACCATGAAGAGACGGTGGCAAGTACTTTTACTCCAGATATTAATGTGTGTTACTAGCTATCAGAAGCTGTAAAGCCTCTGTGAGCTCGAGGCTGTAGACTCTGTTCTATGTGTACATAATTCGCTGTACTCAGCAGACATATGGTTTTGTAATATGGGGTTGGGGACAAGGTATCCCACATAGAAATGCTCTTGGAGAACCACCTAAGATATTGCTGTAATCCTCTAGATAGCACTTTTGCTACGAGGCTGCCTTCCTCTTTGTGTCTCTTCGTCTTTCCCAGACCTATTAAGAATCACTGTTAGTGGATGCATATACTTAGTAATATTAGGTCTCGAGAGCAGGCTTACTTGTATGTAACTCTCTCCAAGGAACAGGATTTCCTTTCTTATTTCTTCAACGATTAGATCTTGAACTTGTACCCACTCGTCCCTAGCCTTATCCTTCAATTGGACTTTGTAGGCATGTCCTTCTTCTCCAGCCTCAGCCTTCACGCCACTCGGGCCACCTTTCCTGGCGACACTCTCATGCACTATGTTTGCCGTTAAATCATACCATATCGGCCCTGTTGCTCCCTCCACGTATGGCGACATATCCAGCGATGTAGACGGAAATGTGACGATTGTTGGGTTCTTTTCAAAGACGAATTTGTTCTTCGAAAACCGTTTGATGTGGAATACTAGATATGGTGGTAGAGGTTGTAGTAGTTTATATCTTCTCCGCTGCCCGAGCAGTTCCTGTGCCCTTGTTCCGTCATATTTCGATAATAACGCGGTTAGAGGGACCTGTGGGATAATATTCTTATCTAGTTCGTCCTGGAATAGCGGTGCCGGGGGTAGTTCGAGTGTAAGCATCATATAACGATGCATATCTGTCTTGACTTCTCCAGCTTCTTCAAAACGTAGGCGATCGCTAGCGTCGGCTTTTGCAGTGATCGCCTGTGATTCAACTCGTAGCCTTCCTTGGAAGACCTTTTGGACGATACTCGATCCGGGTGCCGTTTTGGAGCCACCGAGGGAGAGGTGGAGGTTGTTGACGAACCAGGAGAGGAATTCGACTGGGTCGGATTGGGTTGTTAATGTGAACTTCTTAGAGGAGCGGAGGGATATCTCCTGGAGAAGTTCATGAGGTGAAACATGGCCTCTGAAGGCGCGGGAGTTCCATATTTTACGGACGAGAATCGAGAATCGCTGTGCTGTAAGGAAAAGTCATGTTAAGGATTTGATCATAGGTATATGGGGTTTGAAGAACAATGGCAGACATACCAAGTTCAGGTCGCGAGGACATATCCTCTAACATCATATAATTCCGCAAAGGTGTAACGTGTGCTAGCGCGTGCACCACAACATTGAGATAATCGTTCTCCTTGATATTGTTTAATCCTACGAAGCCGGGTGTATACCTCTTTCCAGTCAAATCCCACTTCTTGGTTTCCTCCCTGTCTAGCTTTGTGACATCCTCTTTAGTGTATGTTGGGTTTACAACGTATTTGATGTCGTCAAGGGATTTTTGTTTGACCTCGTAGGATTCGGGGAGGACGTAGATTCGGAGGGTGGCTATATTGATAAACACATGGTGGCTTTCGTCAAGAGCATGGAAGTAGGCGTGAGAATTTTGGCCGCGGCCTTGGAAGTACTTTCCGCAAACGAGGCAGGCGTAGACGTTGATATTGGAAAGAGAGATCGAGCACAGTTTCTCGAAGTCGAAATCAAGGAGATTGCGATTGACTATGCTGGAGTATTAGTTACCGAAACCGATTGTAGAGGAAGTATCGTGTCGTACCTGTATCGAGGTAGAGGTCTGAGAACTCAGCCGGAGGACCATCCTTCCACTTCTTTGCTTCGCTCTCCTCCTCCTCCACGACATCGTCCATCTCTTCTTCCTCGCCTTCGGACTGCATGGTGGGTTGGAGACTTAGTTTCCCTACTCCATTGGACGGTATCTCGGCGCTCAGCATCTCCTCCTCATCTGCGATGCTATCGGTTTTGACGCGCTTAGTGCGTGGCGAGCCGATGCCCGATAGCACCAGCTCCTCGAGGGCTTGATCGGGAGCGCGTTTGGACATCTTTCATCGATTGTTAGTATACTGTTGATTTCGTGGGTCTTAAAAGGCTTGTTAGTTATCGTACCTTTGTTAGAGTGCCGTTCGACGATGTTGTTTGGATGTGGATGACTGGAGTTGAGATTGGTTTGTGTGGTGTCGCGGGGAAAAAGCAAAGTGCGGGATCTTACGTAGACTGCGGGCAGCTCTGGGCAGCTGCAGCTCCAAAGCACTATCACTTCAACATCATCATCATCATCATCATCACCAACCTCATCTCGCTCCGAGCTTCGTACACGTACCGGTACCATAGATACCTAACGATCAACACACGATTAGTAGAGAGTCTCCTATCGTGTGTCCTCCAACTTCACGTTCACTCACCCGAAAGCTCAAATTACCAGCAGCAACCAATGGCGAACCCGGAGGTCAACTTGCTGTTCCACCAGCCAATTGCAGATCATTCGTTCTCAGCTGACCGAAATGTCCTTGCTGTTACCAGAGATAATTCCGTCGAACTCTACGAGCGACAGGGTCACGGGTTCGCTTTGAAGGACGAGCTTAAGGGACACGACAAGGTCGTTACTAGTGTCGATATTGCCCCCAAAAGTGGCAAGATCGTGACTTGCTCGCAGGGTATGAAAGCTGATTAAATATATCAATTGTGGTGTAAGGCATGTGCTGATACATTCACGTTTACTTCTTATAGATCGAAATGCTCTCGTTTGGGAACCATCTCCAACTGGCTGGCGTCCAACACTCGTTCTTCTCAGAATCAACCGGGCCGCTACCTTTGTCCGTTGGTCTCCCTCGGAGGCTAAGTTTGCTGTTGGATCTGGTGCTCGAGTTATTTCAGTCTGCTATTTTGAAGAAGAGAACGACTGGTGGGTGTCTAAGCACCTGAAGAAGCCAATTCGTTCTACTATTCTCTCGTTGGACTGGCACCCGAACTCCGTCTTGCTCGCGGCCGGTTCTGCCGATGCCCATGCTAGAGTATTCTCTGCATTTATTAAGGGTGTTGATCAGAAACCGGAACCTTCTCCATGGGGTGAAAGACTTCCATTCAACACGGTCTGTGGCGAGTTTCTGAATAACAGTGGTGGATGGGTTCATGATGTTGCTTTCAGCCCCAGTGGCAATGCATTGGCTTTCACTGCACATGACAGTAGTGTCACGATTGTGTATCCATCCGGTCCCGACCAACCACCACAAGCCATTATGAGTGTTAGCACCCACCAGCTTCCATTCACCACACTGACATGGATTACCGAAGAGGAAATTGTGGCGGCGGGTAAGTCTTGCAGCTCATGCTGTGTACCCTTCCCTTGTTTTCTAGAACCCCCCCGGAATGTTTCAAACCATCGAAGTTACCAGTAGCTAACGAGCAACCCGCCCGCTTTCGTACCATCGTAAAATGAAATTATAGGTCATGATTGTGAGCCTTTCCGTTTCCGCGGTTCCGTTACCCAAGGCTGGAGCTCAGTCGGTGCGCTTGACTCCTCTAAGTCTCGGTCTTCTTCTATCGCTCGAGAGTCTTCTGCTCGTGACCTTTTCAAACAGATGGATTTGAAGGGAAAGACTGTTCACTCTGCTTCTGCAGACGACGTCCAACTCAAGACAATCCATCAGAATACTATTACGGTTATCCGACCTTACGCAGGTGATGCTGCCCACGGTGGCGTCAAGCAGATCAGTTCGAGCGGGGTAGACGGTCGTATCGTTATCTTCCCAATTGGAGGCGCCCGACCTGCTTTTGCACATTGATCATGCGGTATATAGCCGCAGTTTGAAGTTCGACATGGAAGCTCCCGCCATATGAACCAAATCGTTTTTCCGCTGCATGATGTAACCTACTTCCGACATATATGTTCCTGTCAAATACAATAAAATGCATTCAATTAACTTGCGTCTATCGGTATCTATCCTGCAAGGGCTAGAAGGCAGACGGAAAACCCATGATCCCTTTCTCTGCCGTCCTTGCATCCCCATCACCCTCCATTTCCAGAGTCCTGGGTCTGGTGTAGCTATTTTCGACAACAGATTCAAATAGCGTTGCGTGGAATATTGAGCTTTTGCTTTTTCCAAGGCCCCAAGTGGAGTGGAGTTCGGCCAGGATTTCGCCTGTTCTGCAGCCAATGCCAGGGTCGACGACCGCGAAGCATTTTAAGCGCCCACGGCCGGCGCCAATAAGAAGCCATAATCTTGACTTCCCACCATGAGGCAAATTGGGAGAGACCAGGTTATTTGGTGAACTTCAAGCTGACGTGTCTTAGGAAAGCGATCACTGAAGACCTCGAGAGGGTAAGAAGTAAGATCCTTTCGAGATTTGGATATCCTTCATATGGAATCTTCGACAGCGAACGACTCTTGGGGGAATTGCCTCTATACCAACGGTCTCGGGTGGGGATGCACTAGCAGTGAAATTTCATGAAGTAGGATGCATCCAAAAACTGAAATTGGCCAAACCGCACACCACCTGATCGTGTGAATTATTTTCGGCCAAGCTTCAGAAGCCTGCAGAGCAATCTGTGCCGGCCAGAAATTGGAATTTGCATCACAAAGCAAATATATTTGCTCTTGAGAACCGGGGTGCTTCGGCCCATGCAAGAACGGGAGTCAGGAACATTTGCTCTGGCGCTTTTTCTCCTTCGGCCAATCAGGTGCGCCACACGGCTGCTTTACTCGGTTGGAGCTAGGAACTTGTCTCGACTGAACAAAAGTCCTTATTTGCTTGGGCTTGCACCAGTGCAAGTGCGGATTTGTGTCCGCTGAGAAACTCGTCATCATTAATATTATCCTCTTCCTCCTCTTCTCCTCTTCAGCTCGTTTTTCCTTCAGCAAGTTCTGTTCGTTACCAATCTTCTTCAGTTCTTTTCTTCTCGAGAGAAGCGATAAAGGTTATCACCGGGGAGAGTTTTTAGACGTAAGTGCATCCAACACCCAGCCAAGAATTCGCCCCTCCATCGATCCCGCATTTGCTGTCATGTCCTGGACAAGCTAATAACTAACATGTTCTGAATCCTCGTTGGTGTCGTTAGAATCCCGAACTGACCGTTACCTGCTTATCTTGCCGTATATATTGAATCGCAGCATCTTTGACCCATATTTTAATATCCCGCATCATTTGCATAGCATTTCCCTCATAATAATTTAACTTCCACGTATCTTACGCCGTCTTCGTCTCCACAATGGCCGGCCGTCGCGGAGACGAACTCTTTCTCGATACCGAAAATGTCGGTCCTATCAGGATGAATAGGCCACCGCGACGAGACTCCGTAGATGGCGCCAGTTTGGCAGCCCAGGAGCGGACTTTACGGCAGGAACCGCCGCTGCCTCGCATGAGACGGACTCAGACGCAGCCTATGGACAACTCACTGCCCTATCCTGATAGACCAGCTGCAGAAAGGGAGCAGCAGCATATTCAACCTATTGCCCCGCTTCGCACAGCGTCGGCTTCGCCTCCTGCGGCCCTGCAGGTGGGGCCGCCAAAAGGAAGCTTACCAGCTCCGCCAGCGTTTAGAGCTGCTAGAGCACCAAAATTACAGCCTGCCCCCGCTGGCCGTGGTGATAGGGGTGACAAGCCAACTTCGCCAGTTTTAAGTACCGGGCCTCCAGAGATTCCGCAAGCTCTAAACCCTTATCCGGAATATCACCAGCAGTACTGGCCACCGCAGGCCAGCTTAGATAGGTCCTTTTCAACTGCTTCAAATATCACAGTAGCGGCGAGAAGAGGGTCTCCAGCTCCACCAGAAACCCCAGAAATCGAACCTAGTGAAGTGTTCTCGTACTCGACTCATGGCGGTGGTAGACAAGGCCCATTGCCAGATAGGGGATCGCCAGCCCTCCACTATTCTACTTCGCAGGCCTCCACGAATTCCGGGGCTATCCCGATTTTACTGGATCCAACATCCCCAAGTCTCAGCCAGGCGTCCCATACATCGAATCAGCGGAAAGGTACTTCTCGAGCTTCACAGATTTTCGGCACCCAAGGAATGACTATCGAGGAAGACGATGAAGCCACTCCTGTGCGAGAGTCAGCGCCAAACCGACCATGGACACCAACGGAATCTAATGGAGCTTACAATCATGGTCCTTTGACTTCCTATCGGGGGGCGGAGAGGCAAGAGCAACCCCAGCAAAGGCCTCCTCAGCAGCATTCACCGGTTACAAATGGCCAATCAAATGGACGCCGGGATCCACTAGAAGCCGATTTTGCAAAGTTAAACGTTGGAGAGGATGCACCGCCAGCGTACGATAGCTTAGCGGCGGCAGGGCAAGCACCTGCCACCAGCGCATATCCTGCTGACAAGCCCGGCGCTGTAGCCGTTGAAACAGCTGCGGTACAACCGCAACAGCAACTACAGCAGCAGCAGCAGCAACCCCAACAGCAGCTTCAGCACCAGATCCAACCTCCAGTCCAACAGCCGACTCCAGTTCAACAGCCGCCGCAATCAATGACCCCGCAGCCACAGGGTATGCAAATGCCCCAGCTGCAAGGTGGTATTCCTGGTCAACCAGGTTTCCCTCAGCAACAGGTGCCGAGTGGACAAATGCCCAATGGCCATTTGCTCCAGCAGCAACCAGGAGCCCAAATTCAAGCCGGCCCGTCCCAACCACAGCAGGGCTATCAACTTGTTGATCAGAAGTCAGAGACTATTACTACTCAATATGTGACCCTTCCAGACACCAAACATTACATGGATCCAGGTCCAGCTTCTCCTCCACCTCTTCCAGATGGGTGGATGAGCCATCTTGACCAGGCTTCCGGACAATATTATTATATTCACATCCCGACTCAAAGAACTCAATGGGAGTTCCCAGCGCCGGAGACCGGAATCAGCTTGATGAGCGGAGGACCAGTTTCTCCAGGCTTTGGCCCTATGTCACCCGGTGTTATGTCGCCCGGCCTCTTCTCCGAGGCTATGATGAGCCCTGCACCTTCAACATTCGGGATGCAAATGTCACTACCACCGGCAACTCCAGCCCAAGTTCCAATCAATATCCCTGGTGTTTCAATGTTCAAAGTTGCACCGAGCAATGGTGTATACTTCGGTCCTCATCTAAGATACACAAATATGGACCTCGAACAGGGTATTTGGTTGGGTTCTATCCTGCTTGTCACAGCTGTCGATCCACCTACTATCCATTTGCATCAAACGATTGATCTATCGCCTAACCCAAGGCAACTAGAAGGGCACCCGATTTTCGCGCACAAGAATTGGACGTTTTATCGATACGATATTGATATCCGAATGGCTGAAACCCCCACCAAATGGACATACGCTGTCACATCCCTTGCTGGATGCACTAGATACGAGTTTTTGGTCGCAGCTAGGCAAGATCGAAGTTGGAGGTTTATTGCCCACAGCTGCAATGACTTCTCGCCATCCTATCCCCAGCAGGAAAGATCAAAACTTGGTGGGTCCGGTTACATGTGGAAAGATGTCATGCAAAAGCATATTGAAGTTGGAGGTTTCCATTGCCAGATTGGTGCTGGTAACCAAGTTTACGCAGACAGAATGTGGAAAGAAATACCACTGCTTAAGGTTCGTAAAAACCCTATGACCTTAATTAAGGATAATATTGACTTTGCATAGGACTGGCTTGATTTGAAGGGTAAGGAAGTAAGGAAAGACGCCGCATGGACAGCGAGACACGAGGAGGATGTCCAGCATGCCTATTTCCATTACTACACTTCCACATTTGATCAGCCCCATATCCGTGAGGCTTGGGCACAAATCCCACATATTTGTCAAATCGACTCGCATGATATGTAAGTTCATAGAAAACTTCCATTATAGTCGGTTTATGCTTACAACTTTACAGTTTCGATGGATTTGGTTCTTATCCGGAATACATGCAATTCTCCAATATGTTCAAAAACATCGGCAGAATAGCTCTCGACTGGTATCTCCTGTTCCAGCACCACACCACCTTAAGCATCTTGAAAGCAGTTCCAGATGATAGAGATCTGTTCAGTGTCACTGGGACTGGTTGGCATTTTATCAAGTATCTCGGACCCGGCTTGGCAGTTGTTGGCCCAGATACCCGATCCGAACGAAACCCACACCAGGTCATGGCTGGACCTACCTATCAAGGACTCTTCCCGAGAATAGCAACCCTACCTTCTTCAGTACAGCATGTGCTATTGATTCTTTCGGTGCCAATTATCTTCCCCAGGATGGAAATTGCAGAATCGGTAGCTACAACTATGCAAACCGGTAAGAAGGCCGTAAATGGACTTTTCAATATGACGGGCAAAGTTGCCGGTGGTGTTGCCGGGATTGTCGGGGCGAAGGGCCTTGTTGGAGAAGGCTTCAATAGTGTCAAGAGGGCAGTCGGAAAGACTGGCATGTTGAGTAATGTCGTCTCGATATTTGGAGAGGTCGATTTACTCGATGATCTCAGAGACCACTGGACGCATCAATCCAAGGTAGGATTTTACATTACCTCTAACTCGATTGGGATAACATGCTCATCCAATTACGTAGGATCTTGAACGAACTTATCTTATCAGGACATTGCAAGGAATTGCGCATGCCCGTGGTATCCGGTTTACATTTTTGAGTGGAGGTAAGTTATGCACGGATCGACATAGCCAATAAGATCACCTTCTAACGAGCTCTTTTCTAGATGTCCAATGCTGTGGTGCAGGCCTTGTGCATGATCCGTCAAAGCCAGGCGACCATAAGACCATGTATCAGATCATTTCGTCTGCCATCGTCAACGGCCCACCATCTAATATGATGATGAAGCTCCTCAATAACAACAAGCAGCTATTCATTCCACAAAACGGAATGAGGAGCACAAATACCCCGAGCGATACCAAAGAGGATATGATTGAGCTCTTTGGAACGGATATCAACGGCACTCCGCGTGCTGAGAAGAAGCTCATGGCAAGAAGGAATTACACCATCTTCGCCGCTTATGAGACCAACCAAGTTGAATATATGCAACCCACCCCGGAGAAGTACGTTGCGCCATTAAGTCTAGCGGTTGATTTTATCATCCAAGGGGATGGAGTTTACTCAACAACTAGCAAGTATGGACCAATCGTTATCCCCAGATGCGAATACGGGTATTAAATGATTCGCCCGAACGGTTAACGGGGCCCTTTGATAAAAAAAGCTGCAAACGAGGAGGTATACTAATTTGGTTACACATCTACATTCTAATTCGGCGTCGATTTCTTTACCCTTTCCTTTCTAGCATTTTTAGATCATATTTAACGACCCACATTTCTTATGTACATCTTTACTTTATTTCCTTTGCATTATGGAGCATCTCTTTCGATATTTTCCTTACGATCCCTCCTTTTCTAATGACTTTCGGTGGTATTGCTCTTATATATTAACAATCTGAGCGCTATCATTCATGGATATTTAATTAATGTAGCGTAAATTTAATCTTCAATTTAGCATTGAATATAGTTATAAAATTGCAATAGCTATTGAGAAGAAATAGTTTATGCATTCTGTGATGTAAGGCTAGCCCCATCCGAATCAGGATATCCTCGAAGCCTGTGTCTCCAATAAGGAGTGTCATACCGCCACTCGACTTCCGAATCCGCACCTTCATCATCATCCGCATCCTCCTCTTCGTCGGACATTTGCCCAGTGTTCCACCTATCGTTCTGGCGTGCATCCATACACCAATCATCAGCCTGCATTTCCTCAGGGGTATACGTGGCTTCCCTCCATTTCAAATCCCACTCATCCCAATTCTTCATAACTTTGAAATGTAGAACATTGGCATCTTTATATGTTGGGGTATTCTTGCCCTTTTCGGTGTATCGGATTCTGCTGACGAACATGACTTCCTCTAGGTCTTCGAGTCCGGAATCTATCCAGGTGTCGACTGCATTCTTCAATCTCCATTCTGGAACGAGTTTGTCCACGCCATTTTCTTCCATTCCGTGGTATTCTTCTGCTGGCCAGGGAAGTCTGACTCTTTTTAAGTATTGAAGTCTTGCGAGTCGTTTATAAATGGCTTTTCCCTGCGGTATACTGCTGCCGTATCCTGCTAGTCCATCTATTCTCAAGTCTTCAACATGTGGAAACCGTTGATGAAGGTACCAAAAGTTTCGGTTGCTGACGGTATAATCGATTGTAATCCATAATTCTGTTACGTTGGGATAACAAATCTTCTCGAGATTGTCGTACTCCCTTTGCCGACCGCTTCCGAAACTTTCGTCGAATTTAACGCCGCAGTGGAGTCTTTCTGTCGATATCTTGAGTTTTCGGAGAGTAGTAGCAGAGAATTGGAAGATCATGAATGGGTTGGTATAAACCGACGAGTTATCTTCTAGATAGAAATATGATTCTTTCCGAATAGAAGCTTCTTCCAGTGCGGGCGGGAATTCAATAGTTGTTGATACGTCCCGATGTGACCAATCCCACTGTTTCTTTAACGGGAATAGAAATCCGTCTTCGTCGTCTTTGTGTTCTTCCAGATATGCTTCTAACCGGCGTCGCTCGTCCGAGTCGTATTTGTATTGGTTTTCCTCACATTCTACTGATAAGACTTTGAGGGTGTCGTACATGGGATATAGAGAGATTCGATCCAGTATGGCAATGAATAGTGGTTCTCGGATGTGGTGAGTAGCACCGAAGGGGATATGTAAGCTTTCCACGCCCGTGAAGCTTTCCAGGACTTCGGTATAAAGATCCGCGAGGACGAGGGTTTGGAGGAGTCGACGTTGGTTTAGGCCGGTGAATGTGATATGTCTGTTCAAAAAAAATGAAGACAGAAGTTTCAGTCTCTGATGTCTATATACTTAAAGTACAAAACTCAAGTATACATCTATTTTTCGAGATGCATCCATGAGGGCTTTTGCGGGTGTACGTGTATGTATGTGTGAAAAAGGTGGGAAGGTTAAGGTAATAAGGTCGAAGTGGGATTTTTCGAGGTATATAGGGCTTTTTTTTTATATCTTTCAAGATATCAGAATATATGTGTCGTCTACATACTTGACATTATTTCGTAAATGAGCGAGGTAGCCGCCCTCTTCGAAAGCTGCTAGTGATTCTGCTGACAATTTGATTCTTCGGAATAGAAACGGCAGGATAAGTTGGCGATAAGGGAAATTCGGGTGAAGAGCCTTGAGGTCGCGAGGAGAGAGATCAGGAAGGATTTGAAGCCACAGCTCTGGTGGCAAATGTAAACTCCTCTTTGGAATACTCGGTGATAGTTCCTCCATTCTGTGGCCTTATCGAGAACGATAGATACTATGGAAGGAGGGGTCGAAGTAAGTCGATATCGATAGTTATGTTATCAAGTTTGGGATCTTGATCAGGCTTGAAGCTGAAAAATCGAGTGGCGTCCCTCCGAGCTTGTAATATATATTATCGACAAGACCAGCTCTCGAGTAAAACTACCGGTAGGACGTCGCATGGCCTCCGACCCTTGATCCATGGTTAAGTATCCAATTCAGGCAAGCCCAGCAGAAGCTCATGACGTTGCCGAAACAGCGTAAAACTGTCTTTCTGGAAATCCGTCTGGGAGCGGAGGATTTGATATTTCTGTTACAACACAGATATATGTTCGCAGTTAGCGAAGTTTTTCTCGAGTAACTTTGTATGTGATTTGCTATCGATATCGTGCATTTGAAGAGGGATTGTTTTGCTAGATGTTGGTAGTGTGATACGGTTTTTGGCGGGGTAAATTTAAGCATCCTGGTGAGTTTGCGGAGAAGTTTCGAGCCACATCTGCATCGACGTATCGATTATATTCGCCAGATCGATTTCAATTCCAGCCACTCCATAAAAATCCGGAGATATAATTGATGCAATCCTAAAAGCCACTATCTTCGTATACGACTTCTCAAAAATCTGCTTTGGACCCTTGATTTCCTTGCGGAAATCTTTATAAAAGATTAGTTTATATTATATGACTAAAAACGTTAACGGCCGTTAGCACCATGTGGAAACTTTTCACCAATCCGGGACCGTTTCCATTTCTTTCCCTTCCCAGGGAAATCCGAGACGAAATATATACACATCTACTTGTTTTTGATAGCGAGCCTCTCCCTCTCGAGTCAGCCGAAGCTTTCGGAAGGCCGGCGCCGACTTATAGTCCATTTGGGGAATGGAGACGTCGCGTACAACCTATATTCGACAGGTTTTCTATAGACCTTTCGATATTTAGGGTTAGCCATCAAATACACGAAGAAGCATCAGCAATATTCTATGGGAAAAATATATTCCCGATTAGGATTTTGATCGATGGAGGACAAGTTATTCGTGGTGCGACTGCTTTTGATTACTTTGTGAGAGCTCGGTATATGGCACCATGGGAAGATATTATTTACTCAAACTCTGAGGTAACGCCGTATGTGAAGGCATATTTTCCTTCCGATGCAACCTTTTATATCAGTTTAAACGTCTGTGAATCGATAGAGAAATCATGTAACTGACGTGTTGCAAAATGGTAAAATATAGTGTTGGCAAATTCGGCCTCGCAGGACGAGCCGTTATACGAGAGGAAAACGCAGATACCGAACCCAGACAAGTTGACATAAACCTAGGGCAGCGCTATCGCCGTCATATACGCCATATACGCCTGGAGGTTATTGACACAGACTTTGTAAGGTACTCCTCTGGTCCACCAGAACCTGGTACGAATCTTACACAATCGAACCTGGATATTCGAACACAATTCATGCCTTTAGCACTCCGCCTTCGACCGTTGCTGGCTCATAGGACCAGCGAGTTACGGATAGATATTAGAATTACGAGTTCTACTCTCGACACTCTTTTAAATTCTAATCCTGCTGCGTGGGCGAGCATTGCAGGTTTAAACCCTTTGCCTTCTGGAGCCGCCAGCATCTACCAGCAAATGATTAGATTAGTAGGTCCATTCTTGTGGCTTCCCGCGAGAATAAGGATTTGGACACCTTTAGAAGCCAACCTTGGTTTTTCCAGACTGCGGAGATACACACAAGAAGTTATTGACGATTGTATTCGGACTATCAACGATCCTGGAAACGCAGACAATGTTTTTAGGCAGATTGAATTGCGGGAAGGGTGCTTTTTTACGTTAAGTAAAGGTGTTTTGAAGATTTTATTTGCGGAGGTAGAGTCGAATACGGACTCGCAATCAATTAATCGAGAATAATGTATATAAACCTGTACCCATATCATGGGTTTTCATATTGAAGCAGAGGATGCTCATGCTCAAGAATTCTATTCAATTGTATCGAAATGTTGTCGTGCAAAATGCAACAAGAGTTCGAAGGAAGTGCGTTGAGGCGCCGACCGAAGATCTACAGCTGACCGAGAGGACTATAGCAAGAACTATGCCATGGGGCGATGTTCTTTGATGTTGTATTAGGATTTAGGTAGGCGCACGGCAAAAAGGTTTCCAACCATGACAGTTACATCTTTTTTTCTGTCGCAAGGGGTATTTATTAAATAAGACATAAAATATTTACAGACCGAATACTCCAAGCTTTATATATATATGTAAAGTACCATCTTCTGCCCTAACTAGATATTAAACATATTCGAAAAAAAGATAGCGCAAACACCACCCGGTGGCCACTTTCGTTACCAAGAAATCCTTGCAAGGAAGCCATCTGGATTTTTCCTAACGGAGTACTTCCTAGCCTCATCCACCATCAAGATAAAGAATCCAAAGGCGATAGGAAGGAACCAGTGTTCGACTGGTACATCTCCAGTGCCGAGAACCTTTCTAAGTGGTGGGGTGTAGTTAAAGAAGAAGGCTACAAGCAAGGCAAACACCATAGCTGGGAACAGCCAGATGTTTTGAGTTTCCTTGTTGAAGAGGGGTGGGTGTTGGAAGATACTGAGTCTGCGGGTACGGATGGCCATGAGGACGAAGAATTGCCTGGCTTCATGTTAGCAATTTGATTGATAGTCCGGTGGGAGATGGATATGAAAACTTACATAACAACCAAGTTAACGAAATAGATAGATGAAGCTTCCGCGAGCCTGTCACTGACATAGTCTGCGTCAGCTCCGGGGACGGGATTACCGAATCCGAGCCAAAGAGCACTAAAGGGAACACCCTTGCGTTGAAGGTACCAAAACGCCATTGCGAAACTAGTGAAAGTTTCCGTGAGACCGATAAGACCATAAGCTTGTAGAAGAAGTTTCCAGTCCACCAATTTGTCCTTCTTGAGATCCCTTGGTGGTCTCAAGAGAACATCGGCTTCCGGAGCCTCATAAGCGAGTGTGATGGCAGCAGCACAATCGGTACCGCAGCAAATAATAATCATGAGGAAACTACTAAGGATCTGCGGGATACCGAAGATGACAGAAGTCATGACAGGCCAGAATTCGGAGAAGGAACCAGCGGGAAGAAGGTAGATAATGGTCTTTTTCAGATTGTCGAAAACGACACGACCATATCTAACAGCGGCGACGATAGCGGAAAAGTTTTCCAAAAGGACCATATCGGCGGCTTCGATGGCGATATCACTTCCGCTACCCATGGCGATACCGATATTGGCTTTTTTGAGGGCGGCAGCATCGTTGACACCGTCACCTACTTGTTGTTAGCATATTATCATATTTATAAATCGACTCCAGGGGGGTTACCTGTCATTGCAACAATATTTTTCTCGTTCTGGAACTCCTGAACGATACGGATCTTCTGCTCAGGAGTTGTACGAGCAAAGACAATCTCGTCATACTTGCAAAGATCCCTCCATTGAGCTTCATTCATTTCTTGTAGCTCAGGACCACTTAAAACAATAGCCCTGAGACCGCCAGAGGTATTCTCCTGAATAGTCCGGTAAACATTCTTTTCAGAGTCAACCATAGAAATAGCCTGCTTGCTTAAGTTATCGTACCCTTCAATTTGGCCATCATCGACAGTGATAATGCCAATTTCTCGAGCAATGGCTTGAGCAGTGAGTTTGAAATCACCAGTAACCATGAATATTCTGATACCGGCTCCGCGAAGAGTGGTAACAACGTATGGTATATCATCTCGGGGTGGGTCCACAATTCCAACAAGCCCCACGAGACATAAAGCAGATGAAGCGTGATCGAGAACTTCGGGCTCAATGGCGTTGCTGTCCATGGAAGATTTGACATCTCCTCGCTTGATAACTTTTCTGGCTAGAAGGATGACTCTTTTACCCTCACGGGACCAAGTATCCTTGATTGTTTCGACAGCTTGCGAAGCAGTCCTGTCAAGTGCACGAGTGGACCCATCGGAAGTAGTGTAGTGATGGCATCTTGGAAGAAGAACATCGGGTGCACCTTTTATAAATAGGACGAAATCATCTGCGGCGAATTTACTCGCTTCTCCGGTAGGTAAAGAGGTTGAGATCGTAGACTTATCGGCGACAGACATAAGACGGATCATAAACTTGTTGTTTGAATTGAAGGCTAGTTCGTAATCTTTCTTCCAGGCGTTGCGGAGATCTTGAACCGGACCGAGGGTTTCGGAGAAACGTAAGACAGCTTGGTCGGTAGCGTCTCCATTAATTTTTCGTTGGTGGATAGGAAGATGCATTGAAGCTGCATCAAACTCTCCGGCATTGCAGAGGCCGGCTACGGTTCTGAGCTGGCTTAGAGCATTACCAGGAACAGTAACCTCGCCTTCACCAGTTCTCTTTTCTTGACTGATCATTTCAGAAAGTGCTTGATCTGCGGTAATCTTTTCACCGCCAACGGAACATTCAGTAACGAACATCTGATTCTTTGTGAGAGTACCAGTTTTGTCTGAACAAATGACCGAGACGGCTCCGAGGGTTTCCACAGTCTTCAAGCTCTTGCAGAGAATCTTGTTTTGGCGCATAATATTCGAGATAATGGAAGCACAAGCGACCACAGCAATAGGAAGACCTTCAGGAACGAAAGCAATAGCCACACTGACAATGTCGACGATAAGTACGGGGACACTGATCCAGTTAGGATGGTCTTTTCGAAGCCATCCAAGCCAGAGACCAACAACAATGGCGTTCGATATAACCATGAGACAGATGATTATACCAACGAATCTTAGAATTTCCTTTTGTAGAGTTGTTCTTTCTGTGTTTGGAGCAGCGGCGAGGGCTGCGATACGGCCAAAGATAGTTCTAGGACCAGTTGCGACACAAATTGCCAAACAACTACCAGAAACACAGTGAGTACCTTGAAGACCAATATTGCGGGTCTCAAGCTGATTCCTGTCGGTGCATTCAAGCGTAGCAGGAACAGGAACGGATTCACCTATACTTGATATGTTAGTTTATCATTACTACCTGAGAGGGTAAAATATAAAAACCTACCGGTCAGAACTGAACGATCAAATTTTGCATCAGAAGAAACTTCGATGAAGCGCACATCAGCTGGTAGTTTTGATCCAGCCTTAATATGAACAACATCTCCAGGAACCAATTCAGTAGCTGATATTGTCAGCTGTGTACCATTACGCCTCACAAGACAGTCATCTGGAATCATGTTGGTGATGGAAGCCATGACCCGACTTGTCGAAAAGTCTGCCCAAAAATTCATAAATGCCTGAGCAATGAAAACAATGAAGATAACAATAGCGAGAGCTAAGTTGGCGGTGGCAGGAGGACGCCCGAGGGGCTCGTAGCAAACCGCAACCAAAACAGACCCAACAAGAAGAATAAGACCAAAGCCTCCAAAGAAATAACCAAATATTTTTCTAGCCCATCGTGAAGGCGGTTTCGATGGCATGTTACGTCCATACTCTTTAAGCTTTCGGTGAACCTGGTCTGTAGAAAGACCCTGTTCAACTGATGTTGAAAAACGACGAAGAAGTTCATTAGTGCTTATGGTATGGGAATCAGATTCTGCGATCTCTGCTGCAGCCTTCTTTCCCTTCTTGTCCTTCCGGGCAACCTTTTGGGGAAGATGATATTCCTGTCTAGTGTCATCGACAGCGACGGAGACACTACGATATTCGATAGGAAGTGCAACAGCAGGGTCGACAGATCTCCTGCGTATAGACCCCGTTGACGAGATATTAGAAGCAGTAGGCCTCAAACGGGAGCCATGACCACTACCCTCCGCTTCAGAGAAGTTAATTCTGCGGGCAGCAGACAACTTCTCCTCGTCGATTTCTTCGCTGCCACGCTCGGAATCGAACGTACGACGAGTACTCATCGCGCCGAAAAAGAATATAAAAAAGCCGCGACGGTCAGGTGGAGAATTTCGATATTGGTGTCCAAAGTGACGCTTTCCATTCCCAAACTGTGGGAAGGCCGCAGGCTTTTAAGGCCCGCATGCAAGTACCCGTAACATCACCGCCTCCGAACCATTAATCATAGCTGCAAATCTCAACTTTTAGCGGAGAGAGTCTCGGTTGTTGCAGTGAATTCTAGGTTCTGCCCGCCTGCAAAAGCCAAAATGAATCGAGGGTGGGATATCCCACACGAAAGACATGGCAAAGCAACCAACACAAGTTGCTGCAATGTGGTATTTGCGACCCAGCTGCGGAAATGGACAGTACCATGCGAGCAAACCAAAGCGGCCGGATGCAGATGCCAGAAAAGTCTAACGATGATGGTTAGCCCAGTTCGACGCCACGGGGGGCATGATTGGGTGGCAGAAGGGCAGTTTCTGGTATCAATCGGCCAGAACCCAGAACCCAGCTAACGGTGAGTTTTGCCTTCTGCATTGCATTTCCATAATCGATAATCCCTCATACAATTGCGGTGAGGTCGAGGCACCTCGTGGGCCCCACCTTGAGGTCGACGAAGCTTTCGGACCCCTGACCAGCGCGGAAATTGAGAGCTCGTCACTGGCTGAGAGAGGATTAAGCTTTGTATAAACGAGTTTGTGTGTTGCCACAGTCCGCTAGGGGTTATGGAACCCCGGATGCCCTAAGCACGTTGATATCATAAACGGTCTTTGACAGCTCGTTATTTGTGCTAAATGCGTCGAGAAATTCGCAGAAGTCGTATGAGACTCGGATTTCTTCGTGAGATTTCAGAATGGGCACATTGAAGCCAACAGACCGGACAGTGCTTCGGAGGGTGCGAAATTGGAGGAGCTGCCACCGTCATCAGATCACCCACCATCTGGGCTAGTGTGGCCTCGTAATTCCCCTCTGTTGCATTGGCGTCTTGCATCGCCATCATGAACCGGATTAACTGCTTACGTTTGGTTCTGTGGAGCTGAACATGAGGTTGGGGAGTTTGTTGTTGCATGAGTGAATTTTGCTATAGGCGCGACAATCGGGTGGAATGAAAACCCTCCTCATGACAATTGCAATTTCTGATATCAAACTATCACGGTTTCCTGCTAGTCTGCATGCGCCATGAAACAAGAGCAACAACCACATGAGTTAAGGCGAGCAAGCAGCTATGACGACACTCTGCAAGCTTGCTGCGCCTCGTTAGCTTTTATTATCCCTGCCATCGATCAGGGACATCAGAATCCCAGTGTCCTTTATACAAATTTCCCCCATGGAAAGGTACAGGACATGTATCTCGCTAATGGCCGACTCTACATTTTATCGAATGCAACCCGACGGAACTGCAGAAGCTAAGCACATGCCGGTCAGCGCATAGATCATGGTGGACCCTGAAAAGCAAAAAGCTTCCATTGGGAAGCTCCTGATTATGGAGCATCGGATTGGTCTGATACTGTTTCCGGTTGACGTGCGTATCCCCCTCTCCCCCAATGCAAGCAAATGGATAAATTTTTCCACTTGTCTGAGCTCTGGAATTTGATGTCTAGCTCGACAACTATGATATTGCGAAGGAAAAAAATAACCTGGCTAGTGCGCTTAATGATTCATGGCACTGGTTTTCCGTGAAAGTTTTCCCAACAGTTCACCCCACACTCAAATTCCCATTACCAAATTGATCTTAACAGCAAGATTTAGGTTATTACTTGAGCTTCGAGATATGATCAAGCTTATGTGAGCCACCTTGATACAAGAGACCCACATCCAGGCGAAGGCGGGGAAACGGACAACGGTCATAGTAACAAGGATAACAGTGCATTTCATGCATCTCGCTCTGGATTCCAGGTTTTATATCTCTCCCAAGGCAGCTGCAGATACAACTTTCGTGATCCAATTGGAAGCAACGTTTTAGCCAAAGTTTGATCTTATTTTTATATTCCCGGACTAAAAATTTTAAAGGAAACCGACTAGGGATTACTCCCACGTCCCGACGTCCCTTCTTGTTTGGCGCGGCTAACAAGGATAAAATCAATTCAGTGTGGCTAGGAGATATATCCCATTTCACATGTAGTCTGGATTTGAAACCTGCGCAGTTAGCCGAATGTCTTGCGATTCGCTAGATGCATTGCTGGGGCTCCATCTACGGAAATTACTAACAATTTGTCCATTTTTGAGAGCTGATCACACGCACATTTTCATATCCCTAGGCAGTAGGCTGGTCTCGAGACTAGCAGGAAAGTTGTAAAATTGGCAAGAAGTTTCTCGTGGATGGTCTAACTACCCCGAGCGGCTCACCACCTTATTTCTGGATTCATTCTAGATCGATATAAAAATTTTCCTTTCTACGAGGGAATTTTGCTGGTTGGAAAAGAAAAACAAAGACCCAACGGGCTAGATGAAATGGATCCTTTTCTGGACAGATTACGAGGCTGAAATCCAAAGCGCTCTTGATTCCCTCCTTGGAAAGTTTGGGGTTGAGAGAAGAATACTAATCTCGGACAGAGAAGAGAAAAAACCAGATTCCTGCCGTGTACCCAGGTGACCAGATCTCTGGGAAAGCTACATTCGTATAGGTACCTCTATATCTGCCTGTACCTTATGCTCCCTACCATGCATTGCATAAGCAGTTCGATTATTGCATATGCATATACGTGGGTAGCCCTGACTCTGATCAGTTGCTGTCTGTCAGCGCTCGTGGCCGTTGCGTCTCGTAACTCTACCGGCCTCGCATTAAATTTCCACGTTGGAAGATCGTCATAATTGATTTACCATTAGCCATAGGGGCTCTCACCCGCGATTCCCAGCTTGGGTGAGGATATTTTAATTCTTGTTGTTCAAAGATACGTCAAAGATTCGAGTAAATCGGCCGGCGGGCTCGTGAGTGGGAATTGCGGGTGGGAACTGGCAAGTTCCTTCAAAGTTCTCCGACGGAAATCCACCGCGGTAATTATGTTAATTGTGTAGAATCGATTGTATTCGAAGGAGGCTATGCTAACTGCTAGCGAATATTGCTGTACAGTATCAAAAATTTGAGATACTGACGGTCCATCCGCTTCACTTCTGGCTCTTGAATTCTTTTTGTCCGCAAAGTAAATTAATTAAAAGAAGAATTCGAATTTCTTTCGGCTTCCTAACGTTGTTAAAATACTACGATACTATGTATTGTAGATGTCATGCATTAGGCCTATAGGGAAGTTCACACCGCCAGTTACAGCGATCTCAGTCCATGAATATATACAGATTCGCGGAACCCTTTCGAGTTATTGTCACCATGCGAATTTGAGTAGACTCCCTAGGCCCTCCCGGTATACTCCTCGCACCAGAATTAATTACCACGGTCTCTATAGAAGAAACCGAAGCTACAGATAACCTTTTCGACCCCGGATCCTCCCTAGAATATATCTACGACATATACCGATCGATGAGGCCTTTGTGCGACGAGGCCTATGGACTGCACACGCGTATGGACCCAGAAATACGGTCGATTTAAGCATTTGGGTATGTATAGATGATGGGTATCGATGCTGTGCGAATGCAATGTAGATCGTGATTTTGATGTAGTGGAACGTTGCGGGCATTTAGCTAGGATAAAAGTACTGATTTCACTTTACATTGGAAGTTTGGAGTCGGGCTAGCCAGCTGGCCGGAACACCGGCTTTGCAAGTTTTTTCCTTTTATTAATATACTATGGATATCTGGTTAGAAATATTCCGTGTAATTTGATTGCTCTGAGGGTTATATTGGTAGTATTGCCCCTTTCTTCTAAGTAAAGGTTCGTTTTTTCTTCTCACCTTATGCTCAAGGTAGGCTTTTTTGGATGCCGGGTGAAGGGGACCTAGGTGCCTTCTTGTCGTTATTTCCCTTTCTATCTTTCTTTTCTTTGAAGTCTCTAAATACGTCAACATATATATATATATATATTTGAACGTCTATATCTTGAGATACCTCTTTCAATACAAAATCTACAAGCCACTGGATTCTAGATCCTGGGATTTGCACCGAAGCTCGAAACATTAGGCCCTCTCTAGCTACTCAATCTTAGATTGAACCCGACCGAAATATCCTTTTAATGCATCATCCCATTTTCACAAATACTCAACAAATATGTATTGATATACACTTCGGAGATCTCGCTCAAGCGGCGAAGGCGATCCTAGCTAACCTTTTATCTTTTGTCCTAAAGATCAAAAGATATCTGTCAATGTTATGACAGCGAAGATTTTTCGGTCGATGACGACCATCCATCGGGAAGATTCAATAATTTACGCCTGTGCGGGACTCTCCTCTACGTCCATTATATATATTAGGTCCAGAACTGTACACTACACCCTAGGTCCTTCGATACTGACGCTACAACCTTCGGATCCTACTATCCTTATTTATTCCTCGACCCCGATAACAATTTCTGTGCTATTATCCCTCGTTTCGTTTTCCTTTCTTCTTGAGTTCTAGCAAGGATCCTCGATTTTAGGACTTTCTACTCGGACTTTCAGGTCAAAACTGCCGTGCATTAAACAAAACCTGTCCGATGAGTAGTCTTAACGACTAGAAATCCTGATTCGATATTTTATACTTCAAGTTCCTTGCGGCAAATTCCTAACTCTTCAGCGAGAACATTGGGTTATCCCTTGGTTCTTACTCCTACCTTAATTTAGTATGTATTGTCTAAACCATTCCATAGAGTCCTAAAGCTCAATTCAAATATCTTACGATATCCTGAAATATCACCAATCTTATCATGAGATTTTAATAGCTTTTGGGTCTGGTCTCAGAATCAAATCTCAAATTCCTCCCTCGACGTAATTAAAGCTTGAGAGAAGGAAGAGTTTGCCCGGCATCACATGCGTTGCGTTACACTTCCCAAAAAGGCAACCCACACAAACCCTCAAAAAAAGTCTTGGCGCTCCATCAAATTTTTCGGCGGGTATAAATTGGCGGCCTTCCCATCTTCCCTCTTCTTCTCCTCAGATCAAAAATTTTCACGCGATCCAGCCACAGCTGCAGTTGACCAATTTACAATTTCGCCTCCACGACTTTGCAGTTGCCAGAGACTTTCGGGTCTTGTGGATCTCCAGAAGAAATAACCTTCTCTGGTACTCCTTTCGGGGGGTATTGGAGAGGGCGTGCCCGGATAGGAAGTTCTCCTCTCGTTACGGTTTTATTCAGTTAGAGCTGTGGGAGGTGGATGTCGATTGAATATGGGAGACATACCTTTTTTTATATTTTATTTATGAAGTTGAAGATTTGAAGATTGAAGTTTTGGTAAAGAGTGATCGAGGGAATTGGGATGATTATTGGTGGTGAATGGGATTTCTATACGAGGGATTTGAGTGATATAAACCATCGTCTATACATCGACCAGTAAACGTTTTGAAGCCATCACGATCAATTACAATGTCATCCCTCCCGTTCCTCACAAAACCAGCCTTCGCAACCGCGATTGAGCATCTAACACGGCATATTGATGCATACTCGTCGCATCTGTCGTATGAGCTGAAGTCTTCGACTGTACGTGATTCATTCGCTCTATGGAAAAGATTTCACACGTATGATAGATGGCTTATTCCATGTGTCTTGTGAGGCGGTAGTTTGATAAAGAAGATGTGTATCTCGAGATTACTCGAATGGTATCCTCTACCACCATCAAGAGCCCTACTGCTGATGAAGGAGATGATTTTGATATCGATATCGAGGATGATGAAGATGATGTATGCCGTCTCCCCGTCGTATACTATCATCGTAGTCCAGACGAGCTGATGTATACCACAGCCAGAAGCCCTTCTACCGTCTCAATCTACGTCACCACCGACACACAAAGTAATATACACTATAACCCTCTCTCCAATCTACTTGGTGCCAATACTTCACTTCACAATTACTCCACTATCTCCATTACCACCGACTCCCGTTTCTCTGGTAGATGTGTATGAGCTATTGGTTCCTACGCCTAGAAGGGAGGAGTTAGGACGGTTGGGTGTTCAAGGAGGGATAAGTCAGGGTGAGCATCCTTATACGGGTAGGACAGTGTGGTTTGTACACCCTTGTAGGACGGGAGAAGTACTAAGGGAGTTTGGAGAAGAATTGAAGGTGGAAGGGTATTTGGGGGTCTGGATTGGGGTTTTTGGAGGGGTGGTGGGGTTGAATCTTTGATATCTACTTTATACTGCGCTATGGTATGTGTCAAAAACAGTAGCAAGTGCATATTGGAAGTTCGGGGTGTTATAATCTCGAATCCCGGCTTGAGGAGGGTACCCGGGTACCTTAAATCATTCTATGTCCGTTACATGCATACTTTTATAAGATACCAGTATTGTCTGCATATCTCCCGTAGTGTATTGGGGCTCCCTTGTTCCGTGAGTGACAATGTAAATCCGCTTGATAGAATCAGCTATATCGTAATATACTACTACTATATCATATCGAATGATACCATACTATCATACCGCCACGTTCATAACCGTTCAGTCGTCATCATCCTCGACTTCCATCTCTACGTCTGATTGTTCCGATTCTAAACGTCAAGTATCCCATGTTAGTCTTTTTACAACCGCTAAGTTCATGGTAACTAGTATAATGAAAAAAAGTGAACATACCACTCTCATCCCTCCTCCTCTTCGTCCCCTGCCCTCCATCAGCAGTAGCATTAAGCCCAGGTCCAGAAGCAACCTCATCACCCCCCTTCTGTCCCGGTAGCGGCGCAAACCCGGCCCCTCCATTACCAGCAGCAGCGGCACTACTACCACCACCTCCAGTTGCCAAACTTGAATCGTTATCGGATCGAAGGGAGGGCATGCGATATGTTCCGTCGAGTTTTGCGATTGTATCGGATTTTGATTTTGCGTATTGGATTTTCTGGTGGTTTTTTTGGTATCCCCTCCGGTGTTAGCTTTTGATTGCTAACGAGATTGGTTTTGGAAGGGAGGGAAGAGGGAGGGTCGTAAGAGTGTAGGTGAGTGGATGGGTGGGTGGATGGGAGGATACGGTTAGGTAATCCTGGGTTCGTACCTCAAAGTCATTGGATCTTTGAGGGGCGATTGAAAAAGTTCTAGACGTCGACCTTACCGTTCAGACTCCAAACTAAAAAATAATAATAAAAAAGAACGATGTAACGAAAGAAAGAGGGAGAGGTTTAGATAACATCACGAACTCCAGCAATACCGAAGCTCGAGAGTAAACAGGAAGAAAGGAATCTTACCATCTCCTTCCCAAAAACCACCATACCCTGACACCCCCTCATAGCGCTACTAGCCCCCGCAATATCTCGAAAAGCAACATGCGCCTGTCCTCGCATCTTCGCTGTTTTTAAAGCAATCACGTCGAGGACTACGCCGTATGTGCTGAAGAGAGTGTATAACGCGATTTTTAGATCCGGTTTGTGGATCTTATCGTTCAGGTTGGAGATGTAGAGGGTCTGATTCGGTGGGATGGAATTCGAGGAGGACCCGCCTGGAGCTGAAGGCCGAGGGGGAGGGGGACGAGTGGACGCCATCGTAATGATTGTGGTAGTGATTGTGGTCGTTGAAGGTGGGTGTGTCGTGAGGTTGATGGGATCGCGAGATTGGATTTGGGTTGTTCGTGGTAAAGTCTTGGCTTTGATGGAACCCTGTAAGCAAATAGACCATAACATAGAAATTCTCTCGAGACTGGTCTCATCTTTGCTAATGTCTACGACTAAACCGCTTTCTACTCGCGACGTTTTGATTTCTAAGGGCTAAGGTCATTCAGTTAGAATTAATTGGATGTAAAACATCTGCTCAATTCTAAGTACATGTATGTATTCCAAGACGCCACGCCGAAATCAAATCTACATACTATAGACCGAACCTAATGTGCTAGGTAGAAGTTAATGATATAAAACGCCTGAATGCATATGCAATACCTAAGATATCCACCAGAAACGCCCTCGAAGTTATCGAATATCGGTTCCAAAGCCATGCAAAGTAGGGTGTGTGTGTACAGGTAAAGGTGGAGAGATCGAACGATATCAAGCAAGAATATCCGCCTCCCTCCCGACCAATAACATCCCCTCCCTTAACCCACAAGCCTCAGTGATCTTATGGCATCCCCAAATCTTCAAAGTCTTTAGTTCAGGTGCCACCTTCAAGATTCCTTCGACGATAGCATCATCAACACATCTGACGAAACTGATGTCTAGCGTTTCCAATTCTGGCAGGGTGAACTCTTGGAGGAAAGTCCAGGCATCTTTATTGACATCCTTACATTTGTTGATCGAAAGCTTTTCAAGTGTGCGACCTGAGTGATCTATGATTCTCGCAAACCCAGACGATTGAAGGTTGACACAGTCTCGGAGGGAGAGCTCCTTGAGGCCGTAATTCAGGCTCCATTCCGTGAACAGTTTGCTAATGCCGTCGTTGGTGAGAAAATCCAGTTCATCGAGGTTGAGGATGTCGAGACGGCCGCATGAGGAATGAATCGCCTCGAGAGTTGCGTCAGTAAGGTCCCTGCAGCCGTTCAAAGTAAGTTCTGAAAGCCCGGGGCCAAAGGTATTCAGACAATCAATGATCGGACCGTCGGTAATTGATGTTTGTGAATCAGTGATCTCCAGAACCTTTAAATTTGGTAGTCCGGTAAGGAGACGAACACATTCGTCATCGATAAAGGTAAGAGTGTGAAGGCGAAGGACTTCCAATTCTGGACAATTATCAACTAGTGCCTCCATAGCAGCAACCTTGAAGCGAGAGGTATCTTTGATTACAAACTCTGTAAGGCGGCTTCCAACATTTTTGAAGAAGCGGATGTAGCATTCCTCTGTAACATTGAAGGCACCGCAGAGTTCGAGAGACGTGAGCTGTTTGAGCTGAGTGCCGTAATAATCAAGGCATTCATCCTTCATGAGACCACACCAGTTGAGGTGGAGACGACGGAGTGTTGGGACAAAGGCACCAATCTGGCGGAGAGTGTCGGAGGGAATTTCTGTGCAATGATTAATATACGGCGGTTGAATAGAAGTGAATACGTGGACTTACTGCTGCAATCGTAGAAGCGGAGAACGTGTTCAGCAGGCTCGAAAAAGAGGCCGATCGTTTCGCCATTCAAGCGGCGATTCTTACAAATGATCTGCGAGATCTTGTCGACATTGTGAGAGCCAATGTACCCAAGAGTCTCAACATCATCGATATACTTCGCGACGGTGTTGATGCATATCTCCTGGAGGGATTTGACAGCGCTAGTGTCACCATCGAGGATCGCACGGGCAGTAGACTTCTTGTTAGTACGGTTGGTTTGTTTCTTCTTTCGAGCGGCTTTCTCAGCGGGGGCGCCTTTTTTGCCACAGGTATGGCAGAGGAGGCCTTCACCATCGTCTGCGGAACGAGAGTAAGGCGTGACAGTAAAGCGACATTCACAGTCGGCACAGAAAGCGATTTGGCCGGGAGCAGGGCGAAAAGCTGGATCAAGGAAATTGTCGGGGTTAAATTCGTCATCTTCTTCTAGTTGTCGCTGCTCTTCAGCCTTCTTCTTTGCAAGTTGAGCTTTTGTGGGCTTTCTAGTCCTCGTAGCACGAACTGTGACGATTTCTTCCTCTTCAACCTCTTCGAATTCGCTTTCGGTGTCTTTAACAGCAGTTGATTTACGCTTTCTCTTCCCGACAACCTTAAGTTTGATTTCAGTGGTAGCGCGAGAACTTCTTCCACGTCTCGTTTTGACAGGTTCTTCCTCCTCCTCCTCTTCAAAGTCCAGCATTTCTTCGTCTTCATCTTCAGATCTCTTCTTCTTCTTCTTACGACGAGCAGCAGAAGCAGAAGATTCGCCAACTTCATCGTCCTCATCTACCTCTTCGGCAGCTTCGGCAGCTTCGGCAGCTCGAGCTTCGGCAGCCAAGCTACGCCTCAGGGCTGCTTCATTTCGGGCACGGGCACGAGCTTGGGATAGAGCCTGAATCCCACTGGTGTCGATACCTTTCTCCTACAAACCGATGACTTACATCAGCACATACTGCTATCACGAGGAAATAAATTGTCGATAGAACCTACACGCAAGAATGATGTGAGGGCAGAATTTGGCCCACTAACTTGTGAGCGCTGGGTAGAACGGCGAGACCTATCGATCGATCGGTACCAATATTAGCGAAGCCATAAACGGTAAGGTTGGTAAATCGATCGGGGCAGGGCTGCAGGGTTCCTACATGATTGATTGGCTAGATTGTCGAATCGAGAGCACTCAAGAGATCTGTAGAGATCGGGGTGAATGAAGTTCGCGATGTCTCTTGTGGAGGGGTTATTGAAGTAGAAGAGCAGTCTACAGCAAAGGAGAAGAGTTTGTAAACAATACCAGTTGGCAGAGTTAGCAACGTAGGTCGCTGGCAGTTGGTAGAAGGGACAAGAGCACAGAGAAGGGAAGGCCAGTCCCAGGAGAGGAACTTGCTCACGTAATCAGTTTGTCTCAAAAAGCAATATAATTTCCTAATTGAGACAAGAGCGGGCAAAAGTGTGACTCCGCGACAGCCCATTTACGCGGTATCCATGGCAGTCCTATGGTACACTAGGCTCTGATTGGCTCGTTCGGCTCCTAATCGACCCGGTTGCGAGGCAAAAGTATGAGTCTCTCCTCGGATCCTGTCTTGGCTTGGATCCACGGAGATCGAGACAATTGCAAACCTAATTCTCCTTTTCTTTTTTTTTTTCTTCCTCTGTTTCTTTTTTCTTTTGTGAGAGAGGCAAGACTGAGTATCTATATCTTTGTTTATTTCTACCGTGCTGAAGATATTATTGTATTTATTGATTAATTTCTTGATTACATTCCATTGCATTGCATTGTGACTGATTGGCTCTGTAACCAGTCCCCAGCCAGTAACCTGGTCAAGTAGCTGGTGTGAAGTCCAACTACAACGCGTTATAAGCATCCCACCAACGTTATTTTTCCTCTCCCTTCCATACCTCCCACCTTCTTTTCTTCTCTACTCCGCTGCCGCATACTCTTGATTTTTATTCTTGTTGCTATTTTGTTCTCTAATAATAAAGCCGAAATACTTAAAGACATGCCTCGTAAGTCACATACTTTCGGCTTTCATTATCTGAGCCTTGTTGGATCAGTAGTATGCAGCTAACGGCTATCTACCTACGCAGCAAAAAAAGCGTTCAGGGTCTCCCCTGGACCCCGTACCAGAGCTACCCGTGCCAGTTCCAGGGCCTCTTCTAGAGCTTCCTCCCAAGCTTCCACTCCCAAGAGCGCTGCAAAGACTCCTCGCCGAGGCCGTCCTGCTAAAAGCAAACTTATCATCTCTGGCATAGGTAGCGAATATGCCAGTGAAAAAGAAGAACCAAAAGCCGATTTTGAAGTTCCTGCTACTGACAGCGAACCTGAATCTGACGCTTTTGTAGAGCAGAAGAGACGCCGTACCGGTCGGAACTCTAAGATCGCTGTGGTTATCCCCCCTCGATTGAATACAAGGACTAAAGCTGGTGCTAGTGCCGCCAGCTCTATTTCTGAGTCTCCAGCTTCAGTCTTGCTGACTACTCCCCCAACATCTATTTCTGCGACTAGCACTCGCGCATCTAGCCATGTTGCTACTAGGACTCAGCTGGCTCCCATTGATTTCGCTATCAAGGATAGTGAGGATGAGGATGCCATCGCTTTGTCAACGACGAAAAAAGGAAAGGGTGTCTCCAAGAAGATGAATACTCAACTAGCTTCTCAGACGGGGCCTAGAAGGTTCCCTAGAAGGTCTCTACCCAAGCCGGAACCTGTCGTTGAAGACAGCTCTGACGAAGGCGGGGCCGTGACAGTTTCTGAGCTTGAGGAGACTACCTGTGATGATGAAGATGATGTTTATGAAGAGCCAGAAGAAGAGAATGATGACGATGATGTATATGAAGAAGCAGAAGCTGACGGGGGAGCAACGGATGGCTCTGATTCTGATGACCCTATCTCCCGTGCAGTTCAGAGAGCTGTCAGCGCTACTGCCGCTGCACCTCCCCCAGTTGCTCCTAGAAGGGGCAGGCGTAATGGGCCTAAAATCCAGAGAGTTTGTTTACCCCCCTATCATTTTCCTTCCACTCCCATTCACATTTTCTTTGTCGGGGGTTCGCAGAGATGTCCAGCGAAGAGGAACAAGCTAACTCACTCTTAACAAAGGCCGAACGGGAGCGTGCCCAGCTTTACGCTTCGCATCCTTACCTCCAGCATATCTGGACAGAGCTTGAAAAATGTGATCCGATTCCTACCGAAAAGGCAGAGCAACCGGAAGGTCTATCGCTCACAATGCTTCCCTTTCAGCTCGAAGGGTTGAATTGGCTGAAAAAGCAAGAACGTACTAAGTTTCATGGTGGCATCCTCGCCGACGAGATGGGTATGGGGAAGACTATTCAGACAATTGCTTTGTTGATGGAGAAACCACGTCCGAAGCAGCCTTGTTTGGTCGTTGCCCCCACCGTCGCACTCATCCAGTGGCGAAATGAGATTGAGAAGCATACCAATAATGCTTTGAAGGTTCTGATCTTCCATGGCCAGAACAAAGAAACAAATGTCAGCGGCATCCACAAATATGAAGTCGTTTTGACTACTTGTAAGTTTGCTCTCTCACACTTTGTTTCATCCTATCTGCTGTGGGTTTCTAATTAGAGCAGATGGATCCCTTGAGTCGGTCTTCCGCAAGCAGAACAGTGGCTTCAAACGCAAGGGTGGGATCTACAAAGAAGACAGTGTGCTTCACACCGTCCAATGGCACCGTGTCATTCTTGACGAAGCTCACAACATCAAGGTATTGTCTCTGAAGTATACGTGCTATGTATTATTGTCTCTCTGACTTTATTAGGATCGTGCTTGCAACACCGCCCGTGCGGTATTTGCTCTGAAGACTAAGTACAGACTTTGCCTCTCTGGAACTCCTCTTCAAAATCGTATCGGCGAGCTTTTCTCCCTTCTGCGATTTTTGGAGTGCGACCCTTTCAGCATGTACTTCTGCCGAAAATGCCCCTGCAAGAGTCATAGCTGGAAGTTCAAAGACTTCAAGCGCTGTGACCATTGTGGCCACACACCCATGGAGCATAGTATGTTTACCCCATCTTCTAACAAGTCTCATTTCAGGCTAGCTAAACGGTTTAGTCTGCTTCTTCAACTACGATATTTTGAGGCATATTCAAAGGTTTGGAAATGTTGGCCCCGGTAGAGAAGCGTTCGAAAGGCTCCAATGTTTATTGAATCTCATTATGCTTCGCCGTACCAAAGTTCAGCGAGCTGATGACTTGGGTCTTCCACCACGTGTTGTCAAAGTTCGTCGTGATTATTTCAACGAAGAGGAACTTGATCTATACGAGAGCATCTACGGTGACAGCAAGCGCAAGTTCAATACCTATGTTGCTACCGGTGTCGTACTGAACAACTACGCCAACATTTTCAGTCTGATCACTCGTATGCGCCAGCTTGCAGATCACCCAGATCTAGTCCTTCGACGTCACGTCGGCGAAGATGGGAATAACAATTTGGTCTGTTGTATCTGCGATGAAGAAGCAGAAGAAGCGATCAAATCTAAATGTCACCATACTTTCTGCCGTCTCTGCGTTCAACGTTACCTTGATACTTATGCGGGCGATGGATCGCCCGATTGCCCAACTTGCCATTTGGCTTTGAATATCGATCTAACACAACCTGCCCTTGAAGCGGCCTACGAAACAGTCAAAAAGGGCTCCATCATCAACCGAATTGATATCAATAACTGGCGCAGCTCGACCAAAATCGAAGCATTGGTTGAAGAACTCGCCAACCTTCGTAGCAAGAGCCGTACCGTCAAGTCCATCGTTTTCAGTCAGTTCACAAGTATGCTGCAGCTTGTTGAATGGCGTCTACGAAAGGCTGGATTCTTGACGGTGATGCTAGAAGGTTCGATGAGCCCATCCCAACGCGATGCTTCCATCAAATACTTCATGGAAAACGTCGAAGTTGAGGTTTTCCTTGTTTCACTAAAGGCTGGTGGTGTCGCATTAAATCTTGTGGAGGCCAGCCAGGTTTTCATCATGGATCCATGGTGGAATCCCAGTGTCGAATGGCAAAGTGGAGATCGAATTCACCGAATCGGGCAAACAAGGAATTGTTGCATTACTAGAATGGTTATCGAGGACAGTATCGAAAGTAGAATTGTGGAGTTGCAAGAGAAGAAGGCTAACATGATTAATGTAAGTCAACACAAGACGGACCTTGTTGGATTATACCATGAAGCACGAATACTAATATTATAAAATGGGTTATAGGCGACGATTGGAGGAGATCAAGTAGCTATGGATAGACTGAGTCCCGCAGACATGCAATTCTTGTTTAACAATTAGGGGTAACGTGGGTCTCGAGGCTAGTACTATAGTAGCGTGGATATATGACATGGATATTCTAAGCAGTGGCGGATATGAATTTAATATGATCGATATGTTGATAAATGTTACAATGAAGGAGGGGAAACTCGAAATGGGAGCTGTTGAAAATATTGCTTATCTGGCTCGGTGTTTTCGGCGTGGTGTATCTATGGCTTACCTTTGATATGATTGTCTTTGCTTGTTCCTTTGGAAGATTCTGCGATTGATCAGATTTGGATCGATTGCGATTGCATGTCGGCGAACATTAGAAGATTTCGATCGGTGGTGTTAGCATTCGGAGGCCTTTTATGATTGCTTGTATTTAGATCTGCAAAAGACTTCAAGGTTGAATACTTCCACAATCGTGATAGTAAATACACCCTCATTCCGGAATTCCACTCAATTAACCGTGAAAACGTGAAGCCTGAAAACACGACCGACGATGATGTCTGTGATCGCCTCCCGGGTTCCCATGCTGCATGTCCCCGGCGAAACTTACCCTTTATATGGTCATAATTACCACAATAACAACACCAATTGTTTATGAACGAGATACTGAAGTCTCGAAGGACGCCGATGATGGTGATAATGATGATGATGAAACCGATGAACGAGAACACGAGAGTAGCCAGAATCCCCTTTCCATGGATCTCGACCGGCTCGACTCTTGCTTTCTTCCCCTTCACCTTCACCTCCCTTCTCATCACCAGCTTCACCAGCTTCACCTCCACCATCATCCCCTTCATCTTCATCATCATCATCTCCATTGTCATCCCTTTGTTCTCTTTCCCTGGCTTTACCCTCAGATTAGATCAGTTCGAGTCGGATCATTGCTCGACCGGAGAGGATTCGTTACCGATAGTGCTAAAAATACCCATCCCACGGAACAACCTCGCGTGAGTAGGTCAAGAGATCCAAAGATGGCTGATCCAAACCGCCCCACGAAAAAAAATGCTCCCAAATCTCCTGCTGCACAGCTATCAGCTTCAGATCTCACAACGCCTCTGATCCCGACTGCTTTCCCAGTCTCGAGTTTTATTGCAAACTTTCCGTCCGGTGCTCCGTATTCGTCTGGCTTGTCTGTTCCGAATACCAGGTTATCTCATTCCCAATCATCCCCTGATTTGACTACTGTCGGGTCAGCTTCTAGAAGAAGGTATCCACAGCAAGCTGATATTACCTCGCACGAGCAATTCCCGACTCTTGCTGCCGGGATTCAAGTTAAACATTCGAAGCGAAGGTGGAAGTCCGATAGAAGGGACTTTGATGAAGAGAAAGCCATTGAAGGTAGTGGTAGTGGTGTTGGTATTGCTGAGACGAAGAGAGTTGAAACGGAAAAGGTTGATGCTCCTGGAATGAAACCTGGAGAAGGAGTACCAGTCCCATCCTTCAATCAACAGCAGACTCCGACGTCATCACCACGATATCTCCCAACCAATCCAGCTTCTCAAGCAGGTCCATCGACATCCCCTTATCCACAACTTCCAACAGGTAATCTACTACATCAAGGTCAATATCCACCTGGTCCCTTTAGTTCTGTTTCGAACTCTCCACAATTTGAAACAGCAAACTCGTCTTTCCAGGCCGGCCTAACAGGTCCAATCGGTTCGTATCAACATCTTGGTCTACTACAAGCAGGTCCACCAACCCAGACGCGTCCATCTCCTCAACCTGGACCATCAACATTCACACCTCCCTTGTTTCAAGCAACAACCCCATCGTTGCAAAACCCTTTCCAACCATCTCCATCAATCTCTACAGCTTCCCCATTCTATTCACAAGCTCAATCCCCAGCTACAATGGCAGAGAATACTCCCCAACGTCCAGCTCGTTGGGCCATGAGTCCCGATGAAGTTGATCGATGCATCTTCAACATCATGAACAACTTGAATCCTCTCTATTCAACTGATGTCTTCACTCAAGCAGCTGTCAGGGCTGGTCTTCCAGACCCAAATGCCATGCTACGTACCAGCCTTGCAGCTCAAAGAGCTGGTGCCCCAGATCCAAACGCTCAATATTGGAGCCATGGTAACACACCTGCCCAAACCCTCTACGCTGATCCACCTGCTGAGTGGGAGGATCTCGATCCACCCACCGAGCCTATTTACTTGACTGAAGCACAACATATGAAGCTTGGCTTCGCTATTCACAAATTGGGACCTCAAGGTTTGAGAGGTATGTGAAACTCTAACAACCTATTCTTCTTCTCTAAAAATACATGGATTAACCCACAGATAAACTTTAGAACTCATTGAATTCACACGATATGTCTGCTTGCGCAGCTTGATGGCAGCTTGGGAGGAACCCGACATCAACAAGATTTGGCACAAGTACAATATGAAGGGAACCGATTTGTTCGGAGGTCTCCCATACTCCTTGAACCGAAAGGTTCAAATCTTGATGACCCATATTGAAAGGGCTGAAGGTGTGTAATCTACCTTTTATGAGATTGTTTCGAGTTGCTGCTGACGAGTATTTTAGAACACTGCGCTATTCAATTACAGAAGTGGGCTGAGGCCGATATGGCCAAGAGAATGGCTACGTTGACGGTTGATCAACAAGGTGCCGATGATAAACAAGGCAACGGGAAGGGCAAAGAGAAAGCCGTTCCCTCACACGAGAACAACCCACCCGGAAACGCCACATCTACGGACATCCGAGTCCAAGAACCCGGTGAAGTTCAAGGAAAAGGCAAAGGAAAGATGACGGACAAAAAGTCACCTGGGAAGAGCAGCAGAGGCTCACCCCTCGTTAGTGGCCAAGATTCTGGTGCGAGAAGATTGACTAATGTGCAATTGGACCAACACCTCAAGTCCTTCGCCACCATCTTGCAACTTGCGGGTATCTGGAACAAGGGGGAATACGCTTGGTATGTCGACACGCTCCAGGACTTCGGGTTTCCCAAGATGATGCGTTCCCGCCATGCGCTACTTGAGAGCGATATGCATGGCAGTTTTATCGCAAAGTGGGCCTACGGACAGGATTCTGCCCCTGTCCAAAACTTGAGAGGCGGTCGTGGAGGTGCCGGGTCGACCAGACCTGGTGCGCCACCAGGATTTGGTCCTCCCGGACCTAGTGGGAGGAGTTTTGGTTCGGCCGGGCCTCGTGGAGGTCGTGGAGGAGGAGGCTTTGGGGGGCACAATTGGGGCCCCGCCGGAGCACCTGGCGGGGGGCCCGGAGGGTCTGGCTTTGCCGGACCTCACGGGTTTCCAGGAGGACCCCCTGGTCGCTACTTCTAAGCGATCAGGGACCTCTTGGTCCCCTATTTTTTTTTTTTGAGAAAGCCCCGGGGGGGTGATATGTGAGGTTTTTATCATGGGTTAACCAATTACATTGTAAAACACATACGAGGGCATTATGCCCAATGTTTAGGTTAACTTCATGATATTTGGGGAGAGAAACAATTGAAAAATTTGGGGTTGAGAAGATGGTTTGTGTCATTGAGTTCCAAGTCGTTTCGTTTTGTTCTTGCTTTGCTTTTCTTCCACTGTGTTCATGAGTCCGGTTGTTTTTCACGGAGTTCTTCTTGGTCCATTGCATTGCATTGCAGGATATGTATTTGGAGTTATGATCTGGAGTATTGAGGTGTTTTGTGAGATTTGGATATTAGACTAGTATACATTAATCTGGGTATGAGACTATACATCGACTTTGTGATCGAGAGCTAATGTTTTGAATGAGCTAAGACTAGGGAGATGAGATATTAGTAAATTGTGGTCTCGCTCCCAGGAGTGGTGCTTTTCGGAAGTGGTTTGGTAAGGGATTGAAGGACATAATCTTACCTTTTATGCTTATGCCCCCCATACATACTTGTGTGCCTTCGAGGTTGACATCTAGCAATCCCGTTTTTGCATTCGGGAAGTGCTAGATCTCTTTAACTGTATAATTTTCCCACCCTCACGACTTCTCGTCCAGGATATCTATCGGATATTGACATACTCGAACTTTAAGCGTTCATGAGTCGTTATTTAAGTCCTAATCCTTTCTCTGTTACTCCCCAACCCACCCTTCCAACCGCCTCTCCCCTCTTCCGTAATCATAAACAACCCATTTACTACCATCCCTAACACTTCTATAAGCTGTATTATTTTCCTCTAACCAGGCTTTATACCTCTCTATCACAACTTTATCGGTCGACTTCCCCCACGACTCCGCTATTTCCAATACATTTGAATGAGACGACGAAGATGTCGAAAGTGTAACAGCGATGGTTAGGACTGATGGATCGACTGGCCATGGGGTTATTAAAGATAATAAGGGCGGGTGGAAGAGGGATGTTAGTTGGAGGAGGGGGATTAGAGGGGACCAAGGCGTTGAAGCTGGGATGTTGGGGAGTTGACGGAGCATTCCTGCTATGAGTTTTTATATTTTGTGGTTAGAAATGAGGTTGTGAGTTTGGTGTTTTTGGGGGGATAGCTTACAGTAGACGTCATCCCAGTATTGGAATTTACAGATTGCGTCGTATTCTGCTTGAGGGCAGGAGGGGCGGTCTAGGATTTTGTTTACTAGGAGGGTTGCGATTTCTGGGGCTTGTTAGTTTATATATATAATTTTTAAAAACGCTTTGTGGATGGTTTGCGATTATAACGTTAGGAAATTTAAAGGTTAGAATGGGAGTGACTTACTGCGGATACCTTTGCTACCTAAATGTTCGACTAGGTGTTTGTGATGGATTGAGAGTTCGTCGAGACCGCGGGGGATGGAAGGGCCGGAGTCGAGTTTGTAAGTGGAGTCTAGAGCGAAGGATGTTTTTTCGACCATCGTTGGTCTTTAAATTTATAAAAGTATGATAGTTTTGATGTGTAGTTTAGGGATTTGAGGATATGGAATGATAGATATGTATGAAGATTCTTGGATGGAATATCGATTGATATGCTCGATATCAGGCGCTGGGAAGCGATTGATAGGGTATATAGCGCTAGCAAGTCGTTATATATTTTTCCTTTCGGTTAAAACCCGGGAGTATATATGGATTGTATCTCCAAACTCGAGCGAGATGGTCCTCACGGAATATTCGAATCCGTAAGAGAATGATAGATCGAAGTTCCTTGCAGGTGCCTAGGCCTTGTAGTACTTTCAAGTTCCTCGAAATATATTCTGAAACCAAAGCTTTCCAGTATATAAACTTAAGATTGTACTACGTCGTTTGTTCTTTGAAGTTGATTAACGAGGCTGTGTAAAGCTGTTATGAGGTAGATATTGGGAATGATATTGGTACGGAGCTTCTATGAGTGTGTGATCTGTCGGTATTTTCGATCCTTCAAATTTCCGAGCTTTAGGTATATCGTTAAGTAATCTCTTCAGTTTGTCGAATATTATTTATGGACGACGTTCGGAGGTTTTCGTTGGTATAGATTATAAGTGTGGTATTTTAATTTTAGCTTGGATCGGAAATGTGAGGAAGTTCTAACTCGATCGAAGTTTGAAAGAATAATGTCTTTGAGTATTTATGTCGTAGGTTTAGTATTGTAGAAGCATAATATTCGCTTAAATTTCTGGGACAAATGATTGATTAGAAATAAATTAATCAAAGAAGCACGGCTCTCGTCGACTATTTATATTATGCATATTCGGGCCTGGCAAAGAAAAGCATGCAGACCCGTCTACCTGTCCTATATCAGAATCTAGTAACGTCATATGATGTCTACCTGATTTTGCTATAGATTCCTACTTCCTCAGCTTCTACTAACTTGCTTGCATACGTACGGCCACATCATCAGCATCGTACGTGCTATAGCGCTACATGCTACATTACACAAAAGAAAAAAAGTATGTAGTCATGTTCGTTGAAGAAGCTTGATCTGAAACACATATGAAACTCGCCAATTTTGACCCACCCTTGCGCATCCTTTTTTTGATGGGTGAGACATTTGCGGCTAGATCCTTCAGACAGAAGGATGATGGGGAAAAGTATGATTGGTAGAGGGGGTTTTGGAGACGGGTTGATCGTTTGCCCTTGCCTTGTGAGATTTTCAAATTTTGGTTGTGTGGGCTTTGGAGGGGATGTGAGGAAATGTTTAGCGTGGTAGGGTCTGGATTGGGTATGTGGGATTGGTTTGAGAGATTGATTTGGGTAATGAAGATTTTTAATGACTTAGAAAGTCTTAGATAGTTGTCTTTGAGAATGAATTCCCGAGTTCTCTATTCTACAATGACAGGTTGTGTCGATATCAACGTTGAGGTTTCGATTCGATATCACAACCTTCTGAATGCGGCTGAAGAAGACTTTGTTGGATCTTGTCCGAAAACTGTGTTGCTGACCACATTGGGCCTGCAGGGGCCTCTCAGCTCAGGATACCCTTGCAAGCTTGGCTGATGCTCTAGATCGAACCTAGATGCGCGTGTTCGAGGCTGGTAGCAGTTGACTCGACTGTGGAATGTGGGCTGCACAGCTAAGAATTACGAATCTCGAAACCTAACTCTCAATGTCTGAAACTTGGATTGTATAGATGTCACGCGGAGACGGTCGAATCATAAAGTTGTTCATGCGAATATCGAATATATATATGGATACCGCAGCACGTTCCTATATTGGCGCAGCTCGATAGCTCCGCCCTTGCATGTCTGAGTGGCAATTAAATTAGATCCGCCGATCCGCTTTTTGTTAGCTGTTGCTAGAATTGGCTATACTATATTCTAGACTTACACTGCAAGTTCTTAAGTTGTAGAGATATGCGTAACGAGTAAACCTTCCGCCACTGTTAGATCTTGATAGATGCTGAACCCTCATACCATCGTTTAATAAGTCCAAATTACTAGCTGTGTATAAAGCCAATATACCCATGGGTCCTACAGGAAAACAGCAGGTTTTACAATTATGAGACGAACATACACAGTGCTATAAAAAATCTTCATATACTAGGTACTTAATATCTCTCTGAGAAATTTTCAGCGCTTTCAGTTTTGTGAGGACTAATATTATACACCGGCCTTGATCAATTGAAATAACTAGACCAAGTACCTTTCTTTGTTGCCGATGTCATACTTTCCGTTGATTTGGTGACTCACAGCATAATAAGAGGCTTGCTATCGAAAGACCCAGAGCTCCTCAAACTTGTATTTGTATACTGCTATATCGAAGGCTTTAATCTGAATCGCAGCCTAGGAACCTAAAGTCTTAGAATCGTTACTGATAGCTACGGGAAAGTCGAACAGGCGGTTTTGTTGGATTATTTGCGTTGGCGGCTTAACCAGGTTACGTTATTGCTCCATTAAGCTATGCATACAGACCTGACATAACAACCGGCTACAAGCTAAGTTGCTAGTTGCAGGTCGTAAGTAGCTGATCAGGTATAAATCGACATTGCATAAATACATGATCCCAGCATCGATCTAGTCCAGCCCTTGTCTTTGATCTCACTATGTTCAACATCTTATCCGACCGGCTAATTGAGCTCGAGACGTCAACGTTGAAGCTGAGGATTGCAGGCCTAGCGTTAATCGATATAATCTTAGCCAACCTGGAATCAAGGTCATCTGGCCAATACGCTCTGTATCCGATATATCCATATACGTGTATACGCAAGCCGTACCTAAATCCATGGTACCTTGGCCGAATATGAACCTTTGAGCTAGGATTCGAGGACGGAACTTCCGTATCATCTTGGTATGTTCTCGAGATCTCAGGAGTTTCTATAAATCCTAACAATTTATATTCGATCGGTCCATATCAGGAGTACAATTCAACTGAGACTTCGACAATGCCTTCTCTCGTCTCGCTCGCCAACGTGCCCGAGATCCTTCTTCAAATTTTGGAATACTCTCGTCGAGGAGATGTATATTCCATTTTACAAACATGTCAAGCACTTTACCCCGCTTGCCATCGACATCTTTGGTCGACTCTAGTTTTCAATACCAGGCCGTATAGTCCCGGGTTTAGTATACCTCAGTATAGAATGACTCAGCAAGCGGAGACCATAAGGGAATATATATATGCGCGCAACCCAACGGCTTTCGAATTCACGAGAGCACTTGTACTAGGTCCTCCAGTTTTTACTAGCAAGGTGGATCTCCAGACTCAGAAAATTTGGCCTAATCATTTCAGACGAGTTTTTGGGAACCCTCTTGAGCTTGCTGAGATTCTGCGGGAGCTTGTGGACGGCGGTTATTTGGATCTTAGGAAACTTGTGATTGATCTATCAGGTATGTTTTCATTCAATGGCAACTATGTAGTGGTTTTAGTAGATTTTTCCTACCGCCTAGAGGAGTATATCGATATGTTCATAACCTTAGATATGACCTATGCTAACTACTGAACACCTAGATATCGGTTCCTCGCCCTATCTTAGAGATATACAAGAACTATTACTTTTGAGCTTGAAAGCACACGCCCTAGCAAAACATCCGGGGGGGTTTTCTACCCAGGTCTATGGCGGAACCATCCGCCGGCTCATCAGATTCTTTCATCTGGATTCAATTGTCAAGTTAGAGATGGGTGTCGAGGGTAATCATAAGGATAATCGGTCACTCCGTATAAAGCTTGGGGACAAACGAGCATCCTGGATTGGCTCCGAAATGCTAGGGTTGGCGTCCTTGCTATCTGAGCTTCCGAACCTCAGAGTTTTCTCATGGAGAGATCCCAGTGATATGCATATCCTAAGGAGCCCCATAGACCCAATTTCTCTTTCACTCCAATTCTCAAAGTTCTCCGAGGAGCGAAAGAAGCTCCAGGCCGTCTTCTTGGGTATGCGAAAGCTGGTTGAATTAAAATTTTATAGTTACTTCTTCGATCCATCCTTCTTCGTCATCCCGCCTGAGAACGTACGGAAGTTAACCATAGGCATCGAAATGTCAGATTCTTGGTGGCGCCAGTTCGCAAGTTATGAAATGACATCACTCACCGAAGTAGAAATAGACATATCTCACTGGTCGATGTCTCCGAATCTACTTAGCCCCGATTTTAGAATCGGAGACGTCGCTATTACAGGATTAAAGAAGTTTTCAATACTCCACAGCGACTTATTCCTCCCAGATGATTTGGAAGAATGCCTAGCTCGAAGGAATAAAGGTTACTTACCTCAATACCTCAGAGACAGTGCAAGGAAGCGAGCCCACAAAATTTTGGACGAGAGTAGTCCGAAACTAGCCGGACACGCCTCATACGTTTCTGATGCACTTGAATCCGAGTACGTCGCCAAGATAGTCGCGAGTCCTAAATCCGAAAACTACAGAAGAGAGTTCGTTCAAGCGTACGCCTCTGCATTTATGAGCAGCTTCACTGGTGATATTGATCGCAGCTCATGGATTTCTGCTCGACAAGATGCAAACATCCTACTTGTTAAGACCAGCAAATATTTCGAAACAGTACTTTTGCGGATTATGCAAGAGGTGGAGGATTTGTATAGGGCCAAATTTGCACAAGGGCTCCAGTTTAATGACCAGTCTGAACAAGAATTTCGAGATCAGTGCTGGGAAAAACTTAACAACTTGGGGGAAACCGATAAATATGAATACGGTGACGCAAGCGCTCTGTTAAATACGAGAATGGTCCGTGAGCTCGCGATTGTATCTGAAAGGGAACTAAAGTCATTAGTACATCAGCTAAGGGATGTGAAAAAGCTTGGTAAACAAAGAGATAAGATCAATAATACCGCTATCGAAAAGATGACAACCGCGATTATGAATGACTCCGAGCAGGATATAGATGGAATCATGACTGAATGGGTAAGGGGGAGAGTACAGCTTCTGGAATACGTATTTTTGTAAGGATGATACCTTCTGATCATGATCGACGATGCTCTTGTCTCCTTCATAGGGTGGCCGTTATAAATATTACTGGCCGGTCTTTCAGTTGCGAATTCGATCAACAGATATTAGCTGAAGCTTGGAAACTTGTCTTGTGCTCAGCCTTGGAAGTTGTTTGGAAGTAGAATTACTTTTTTTCCCTTTGATCCAGAAGATTCTAAGCTTGAAGTATGATTTGATAGATCAGCCTCTTCTTAACTTCCGCAGCTCATCCCAGCCGCTGCCCAGCCGCTCTCGATTGAAAACTCTATAGACTCATATAAGCAGCTTGCAGTTCTAACGTTATGGACTCGGAGTAAGGCGGAGAGAGGTAAAATCGCCTTGTAGAAGCCATGCCACTCTTCTCGAAAAGGGCTTGTTCATAAACTCGTATTCTCATTCTCACTTATATTAGCAATATGACGTCGTAAACCCCATGGCTCATGATCATAATCATGAACTATATATTACCATCTGTGCATTTCTTTTCCCCTCTATCGTCCGATAGTTAATTATTACTCGTCCGAGAAGGATCCCGTATTCTCCGATTATATGACACGTCCCCGGAGAATATATGAATACTAATACGAGGGTCCTAGCCCGGACATACGATCACTCGGCTTTCGGTCGAAGGAATAAAGTTGTTAGAGGGCGGAACATTTCATGTGCCGTGATATTAAGCCTTGGTAGCGACAGCGCCACCCCTGAAGCGACTAGCACCAACGAGAGCTATAGGTACGTACTACCTGCCAAAGAGCTAGGTAAGAGGTTTGTCAGGTTGAGGGGGTGAGATAGCAAGTAGGTACCAACGCTTGCTTCGGTATTACAAATGCGTTGTTTGTAATGATCCTTGACGGGTTATTGGATCTCAGTTCGGAACATTTTTGTCAGAGAGATCGTGATTAATTAATAGTCTTTAAGCTTTGTGAGCCATGATGCATGTGTGGTTGCGTCGCATTTTCGGGTTAGATTACCGGGGAGGCTTTTATTTCTTTTGGGGATTTTTGAATGATGCTTTGTAAATTGTTGAGATTTTTCCTTTCTTTTAATCGTTTCTTTCAGCCCTGTGAATCATGATGATATCAGAAAGGTTTTCTGATGACTTGGCACGAGAGCATAAACGCTTGGTGATTACTATTTGTTAGTTATCAAAATGCAGTTTGTTACTGAGCAAGCTGGGCTGGGATGGTTTAATTAACTTAGGTATTCCCGGTCAGAAAAAGTTCGAATCTTCGAAATTCTGAGACTTCGAACTAAGACATCTCGCCGCGGAATCATCACCTTGATGGGGGGCCTTGATTGTCCGCTTTGTGCCGCGCGCTGGAGGGATGCCCTGAAGTCATGCTTGAAAGCACCTTCGGCTTAAATGTGGGTAGTAACCAGATGCCTCGTCAAAAAGTTGATAAAACTTCCGTCGACATTTCACAGCTCGAAACCCTCTGATTCGCCTTCGCGAAAGAAGTAATTACTAGTAGAAAAAAAAATCCCGTTGGTCATTTGTCTGACGTGAGCGAAATGTTTTTGTTTCCCTTTAGTTCTGGAAAATCTGGAAGGTCGTGGATTTGTTCTCTGGGGATTACTGTGGGAAGGCGGCCCCGCTGTCTCTGTGGATCTGGTTGGGTCGTTTGTGGTTTTTTGGTGGCTCGCATGTGCGCATGTGCGAAGGTGAAGGTCAGCTTCGCTAGCGTCGTGTTGAAGAGACCTGAATTGCAATGGAAAGGGTAAAAAACGTTTCTTTTTGGCACCGGCGAGCACGATCACACGAGGTGCCCCAAGGCATTCTTCTCATTGGCCCTTTTCTGGTTTGTTTTTACTTTTTGAATTTTTTTGCTTCCGTGCGTATGTGTGGCGGGGGTGGTGGTTTATGGCGCCTGTGACGATTTATTGGTTGAGTCGGTGCTTCTGAAGGACCGCCCATCTGCTCATATGCTCAAAATTGAAAAAAAATAAATAAAATAAAACGTTCTACCTAAGATAATAATCATGATTGACTGTGCTTGCTTTGTGCAGGGAGGCGTGGGGAACGGGGCTTACCGGGGTATGTACCTGCTTAGGTGCTCGTCTGAACCATAATGTCTTTCTGAGGAATGAGATCGGATAATCCATTAGATATGTTTGGATTAGACGGTGTAAACGTCCAGCTGTGGACATGGGTTAAGGTGCATAGTGGAATTGGGTTTCGTTCGCCGTATGGTATAGGGTTGATGTATATATTTAAGGGTTCCGACTAATCATCGTGGAGCCCCAAGGTATATAACGGGTTATCGATCAAGCGGAGAACGAAAAATTGGTGGTTATTAATATATCGGCAGTTAACCTCGAATTTTAATTTGCGTAAGGGACGAGAATTATTAGTATTGTATTTGGTGGATAGGTTCTTCGGGATTCAATATTATCGATTCAACAAATTCGAAGTTCAATATCAGCATCTACCAACGAATATATTATTCAAGGCGCCATGGTTGAGACAGAACTCATAGATCGTATGGGGAGGCGAGAAAACCCGGCAGACATCACATTTTCGTATGCCTGCAGTCATCTTGGAAGAGAAGGGTTAAGAAGTTAGTTTTGTTTAACCGTGTATCTTTATTGTCCAGTTGATTCCTAACCATTTTAATTCGTTGGATCCTAGATGCTCTAGATTTAGTTGAATACTCCATCCGGCATGACTACAAAGAATGCTTCTATAAAGGCATGACTTCTGGAGCAGAGCTAGAGACATTTGATACCGAATTCGAGAGTGGATCCTTACTCAGTCGATTACCGAGACTGATGCAGCGGGCGGATGGTATGTCGCTAAAATAGACTAACTAGTCTGGCTTTGCAAGGGGTGTGAAACATAGCCGCTAACTGTGTTAATCGTAGATATGATCTCCGTGTGGCCCATGGAATCTCTAATATCCGCTTGGCAAATGAAAGACATACTCCAACTTGCAGCATTATTCTCACCTGGGAAATATTCAGAGTATATTCAAGATTTCCAGCCACGAGAAATGGTGATATTGGTGGCTGCGAGGTTAGAGGTGGCGGGATATGAACATCCGATGGAGAGGATTCTGGAATGGGGCGGCGGGGTCGACCACTGGATTGTTAATGCAGAAACAGACGATGAAGTGAGAGAAGTACTTGCGAGGTTTCGAGCTGTCAGGGAGAAAGTGGGGGATAGACAGGAATGGAGTGCTATGTGGAGTGGTGATTTGGGATGTTAACTCTGCCTCGCCTCGAATCCACATTTAGACTCTATGATCATTTATGTTATTGTTTGAATTGCATATTTTGTATTCTTTGTTTGGGCGGGCTGTTCTAGATTAGCCTTGAATCCTTTCCGTCTTGCATTTTGGCAGTTTTCCTTTCCTTGGTTTGGTTGCATAGCATTAGATTTGATTTGATTACTAGATTTGACAGTACTGTTGCTATATAAAAACTCCGCTGAATGTCGTCCAGAAAGTAGCTTGTGTGACTCTTGAGGAATAAATGTGTTGAAGCTGTTGCAAAATGAAACAGCAACCTCGTCGCAACACATCAGCCTCAAACCGCCAACAGCTGGCCTCCGCTCGTGCAGCGACTTCAAGATACCTCCTGAAACTGTCGACAAAATGTACCTCGACAGTGCAAATGACGCGAACCGTGACACTTATCTAAGCAGTCATCATTGTCAAGGCTAACCAGGCACCCTCGCGTTTGACTCTCAATTTTCCTTCATTTGGGACGTTTGCTATCTGTAATTTGCCAATTGAGCAGGACACCATGTGATGGACGTGTAACTTTCGTGACTCAGCGTCGCAGGAAGCGGGGCTCTTATTGGCCACTTTGCCCCTCAACCGCGGACACATCGCGCGCCTTTTGCCCTGGTCCAAGTCCTGCTCTGGATTGGTCGATATTTATATTTCTGGTTGACTACTTCTAGATATAAATCCCACGACGACGGCTGGGAAAGTGCCCAGGTTGAAACTAACAGTTTTCCTGACTCGGACGACCGAAAACAAATAGTGCAAAAGCGCAGGACCCACCGTCTTTTTCATATAATTTCCTCATCGCCAGCCGGTGTATTTATACTTCACCCATATCCTACAACTGCACACACTTTCTATACTATCACAATACCATAAATATCACGATGTCTTCCTCTCAGAACCCCGCTGCCGATTCTCAGACACCCTCGGAGTTTGTTCATCCATCAGAAGTTAGCCAAGCATCACAAAGTGCCAGCAATACCATCAATACTACAAATCCTCGAAGAACCGCTGCACCGGCTCATCCTATCAACCCTTTGAAGAGACAACTTTCTGAAAACATGGAGGCTCTTATTGCACAAGCCAAGGCTTCGAAGGCAACGGCAGGAAGCACCGCTGCTCAGGCTGCACAGTCGGAAACGATATATGTCAAGTTGGAGAGGGAATTGACCTGTAGTATCTGTTGTGAACTATTCAAAGATCCGATCACATTATTAAACTGTTTGCACAACTTTTGTGGTATGTTAATATACTATCTTCGCCTTTTGATAACTTGTTGGTTAGATATATGGACTAATGGCGGGCTTTAATAGGTTCTTGTATCGTTCCGTGGGCCCGGAATAATTCGTCTTGCCCTTCTTGTAGGGCCGGAATCAAAGGCTGTCGAGACGCCTTCGCCCTAAAACCCCTAATCGATATGTTAGTCAAGGAAAAGCCCGAACTGGGCTTTTCGAAAGAGGATATGGATGGATTTCAAAATACCTATAAGCCCGGACAGGATGTCGCTTTTGGAAATGGTGGATATTCGGACTCTGACGACGAAGACAACGATAATGAAGGTGATGACGACGAAGAAGAGGAGGAGGAGGAGGGTGAAGTCGAACTCCCTCAAATCTGGCGACCTTGTGTATGTTGTCCACAAGGAGAAAATGCCCACCAACTATATACTTGCCCCAACCCGATTGTCGATGGTGACCGTTCAACCAATTGGCACCAGGTGTTCAAAGGTCATAAGAAGTGTGCATATTGCCGTGATGAGGTTCCGTTCAATATCCTGGAAGATGCTCTGAAACCGGCGTATTGTGCGTGCTGTGGTATTGCGTACTGTGCCGGTATAAGGGGGTCATGTGGTTTTTCACAGACCTCGTCCCTCCATAAGATATCAGGTTAGTACACTTCGCTGTGTCATAATTGAGTATATACACTGACCGACGGGTCGATAGTTGCCCCTCTTTATCTAGATAGCCCTCAGCCGGGTTACGAGACTTTAGGAATTCCAAATCTCGGAATTTCGTTCAGTAATAACGCCTTTGAAGAGGGTCTGCTGAAGCGATGGGTAGAATCTGACTCCAACAATCATACGTGGCAATCACTAGGTGAAGAGCTACGGGATTGGGTCTTTCAGAAACACGCCTCAGGCGTTCCAGGCCCGTATGTCACTCCATTGAAAACCGATTCGTATGCCTGCAGAGGCTGCCTTCCAGGGATATTTGATCGATATCTCACGGATTTCTTGATCTCGGAGCGGGAGCGCCTTGGTTGGACGGATAATCGGTCCAGATGCTGGTATGGGAAGAATTGTAGGACACAGAGGCACAGTCCGGACCATTGTGCTCGTTTGAGCCATGTCTGGAATGAAGTTCCTTTAGAGGAGAGACGTGAAGTTCGTCCTCCACGCCCTGCTCGTCCACCACAAGTTACCCATACTGGTGGCGTTCGAGATAATGTTCCGAGCTCCCAGACCGGAAACTCTCAGCTAGTAAATCCCACCAATACTCAACCCTCCACAACAGCGGCACCGACTCTATTGCGATTCCCATCGGACGTCTTTCCTCCTTCGAGTCCCGGAGCACCAGCTATGAACGACTTTTTTAGCGTTCCATACCCTACCAATAGCGTCTTCTCCAGCAATACCAACGACAACGTCGTTTCCAACATGAACGTCTCCTCCGACAATAACGACGATCCTGCTGATGCTGGGCCTTCTAATTGAAACGTAGCGGGATCTCTTAAGAGGCGGTACTCTGATATTTCTACTATTCCGTCGTCCCAGCACATTTCTAGTTATATCACACCATCGTCTACGCAAGAAGATCCCACACGGCGTCCACCATCACCAATATCCCAAAATACATTTATAACGGCATCGGAACCATTGTTGCTCGAACCTGAAGACACACAAATAGTACCTGAATCGATATACGAACCAAACCCTTCTAATTCATCGTCTTATTATACACCACCTACAACTCCTCGCCGACGGCGATTACTCGCAGCACCAAGTGCCACACGCGCATCCCTTAGAAGAACAGAATCGACACCATCCTACACACCACCAGATCCACCAGAAGAAGAAGATGAAGAGGATATTGAAAAATTCATGTCTCACTCTCAACCTTTACCAATGATTTCAACATCTCCTCAATTAAATAGAAGAAGAACATTCCGGACTCGTCGGCGTCGATGTCCGCCGGAACCCGGAGTAGATATTCGCCAAATATGGGCGGATGAACTGGAGCTAATAGAATTTATGTCAAATGGGCATAGAAGTTCCGGGAGCTCGTTGTATCCGAAACTAAATGACGTCCGGGAGATGCTACAACGACAGCTGTCGATTAGTCAGGAGGAAGAACCCGAGAATTCACAGAATACAGCGAAACGGCGGAGGGTTAGATGATAATTTTTTTTTCTTATTATTTTTCTTTTATCAAAATACCACGAGGTTTTGGGCTTTTGACTCTTTTTGCCAAATAAAATATTTGCATATTTGATTCACAACTCGTTTTTCTTCGTTTTTTTCTTTTCGTAACCCTTAAATTACTATTCATTGTATGATCTTGCTTTTTTTTCTTCTTTTTTTTTCTGGGGTTGTGGTTTTATATTTGTAGATACGGGAGGTCCGTTTTTGATGAGTCAGTCATCTTACACCTTTTTTTATGGCTGGCCTGATCGTTATTGCATTGCATAGCGTCTTTCAGTGGTGCATTACTTGGACGGTTTTATTCTTTTTCTTGGTTGTTTTTTTTCCTTTGGGTATCCTTTCATTTCTGTTATAATGCTTTTTTTTGTATTCTAATTAGCATGCAAATATTATTCCTTTCGATTAATTTATATTCATACATCGCATAGGTATATATTATTCTTATAGCCAAACGTGTAAACGTTAATGAAGTAAATTAGAAGGACGGATATCGGTCATTAAGCGTGGATATGGAACCGGGCCGGTTGACACGCAACTAGCGTCGGTGCCAACGCGCGCCATTTGTGCGTATTTTTGACGTTTGGATTCTTGGCCGGGTGTTCCGTGAGACGAGACAGCTCTTTAACCAACTCCTTGTATCTGTACGACTTGATGTTTCATATCGTGATTCATGAGTTCATTCGTTTAGATATTCATGCGACTGCGGTGCTCTTGAACCGAAACTTGACCTCAGGGCGACTAGGACTCAGAGTACTGATATTGAAATTCCAGACTCAACACCGATATCACGATCTTCGACAACGAACTGATTCCAAATGTTAACGTCACGGGCGAATCTATACAGACGCTTCCTAAGTCCAAGATGCAAAACTCTAACCCAGAGCATATTTCTTGGTATCTACAGCGCCAAGACTCAAATTTTACAGGAAAGGTTGAAATGCAATGATACGAAACCATCTTGTTCGAAGAAGGGTAATCCTGAAAATACTATAAATAGAACGTCAACATCAGTCGACGGGTTTTGGTCGTCAAGACCTACGTGGAATCGAGCGATGGTCAATACCTTTCGATGTTTGGTCGGCTGTACGGCTGGAGACTTTTCGGCGATGTGGTATTTACAGGCTTTTCACCCAGAGATTGGGATTGGAAGTATTATGGCTGTGTCGAGTATGTATATATATCTTTCCCTCTTTACTACCCACCCATATATAATACATATGCTATGTTCAATTCATAAACTAAAATCATTCCTATTATACAGTGGCAACCGGCCTCTCGACATCCCTCCTCCTAGAAACCGTTTTACTAAAATACGGTCGGGATAAACTACCCTGGCCCGCAGCGGTAAAGACAGCGGCGGGGATGAGTATGATTAGCATGTTGACCATGGAGATGGTGCAGAATATGGTGGATTATCATCTTACGGGCGGGACGGTTCAGTTCGAGTCACCGATGTTTTGGGTCGCGGCTGTGGTTTCGATGTCGGCGGGTTTTTTGGCACCGCTGCCGTATAATTATCATCGGTTGAGGAGGTATGGGAGGGGGTGCCACTGATTGTATTATATACCTATATATATATATTATATTGATATTGATGGGATATATATGAGATTGCATTGTAAATATATATATATATAGGCCTAGTTCGAAGTGTTTGAATGGATAGATATCTCCTCTTATGAATGTCGATATTTTAATTAATATTAGTCTTTGTGTATATGAGTCGAACCTTTTTGTATCAGAGACTACGACGTTCTGAGACCTTAGTGGCCTTAAGTTTAAAGATTTAGATTTAAATATCTTATACAAGATCGATACAGTAGGAGTGTGAGGAGAACTATTCTGGGAAATTGGGAGAAATGTTGTATTTTGCATAAGCAGCGTGTTGAGCGACTTTAACGTCTCCGTCTCGATCGAATTGACATTAGCCCCGCCATGACTTAACGGAACATATGATACGATAGATAAAGACCTGACTTTGAAAAAAAAAAAAAAAACTGCCCAGTCGGAATGCAAGACTGTCCCTCATGCGCTCCGTGGGACCCATGCTAATTTCATATTAGGGCCGAATTCATATCAGAGGAGTAAAAAAAAACATTCTTTGGACGGAAACTGCGATAGCTATTTCATTGGGTCATTGGCATTTGTTTTCCGAAGACGGGGACCCCTCGTCATGAGGCTTTTTTCGGAATCAAAGAGAGAGAAAAGTTCTGAGTTTTTTTTTTTTGTTTCGACCTGGGTTTATCCGTCCCATGTAGACTTACTTTGTAGTTAGTGGATATGGTGGAGAGCTGGCATATACATAAGTATATCTCGGATTGGAGAATTGGAATTGGATCGTAGGATTCTGAGGAAGGATAGGATATAATATAACACCATGGACTGGTTGAGAAGCTGATCTCCCGCAGTATACAAAATTTAAAAACAAAAAAATACATACTTACTTAGATACCGTCGGAGCAGAAGAGAGAAAGAAACTTATCCCGGGAAGGTTAGTTATCTGACATCGTATCATATCCCGCCATATCACATTTGCATTTGATTCACGTTCTTCCAGTTTTCATTCTGCATTTGGGGGGGTGCCGTCGACGTCACTTTCTGTGCAACGCAAATTGTCCCCGCCAAAAGCCTTTTCGTGCTGTTTATTACGAGACAATTCCAATTCAAAAGACCTCGCTGACTCCAACTTCTCCCTCGTTTTTATATCTTCCCATCCCACAGGAATCACTCAAATAGAACAGGTCGCTCTTTACAGCTACCAGTGTCTCTCGCTCTCCTACTACAGCCTCAGGACTTTAAGGACGTTCAGGACGGTGTAGACAGAAAGTCCGTCAACATGACGCTATTCGTGGCATCCCTGTAAGCAAACCAAGCACATCTTCTTGTCTATCGATATATCTCAACACTGCGAAACTGCGAAGTCAACCTGGATAAATAACTGACAACTTTGATTCCTATGATTATAATGATAGCTACCTTCCGTACACGATTAATTTTCATGTGCAGGAAAAAGAGGATGATCGTGGACGAACCGTCCCTGCTCCACAAGCTGCACAACGTACTGCTCCCAACCTACGAATCCATACTGGAGCCGATACCTCAGGCGGCTTGATCCAGTCCCTCGCATCTCGTATTGGTTCTCGCCAGCCGTCGCCTCCTCCTACTCCACCTGTTCACAATGCCGATGAAATCTTCTTCGCAAAACCGACGACTCCTGGTCCGTCTACCAGTGTTGCTGCCGCTGCTGTCACTTCACCTGGTCCGGATAGTGCTATTCCTCCAAAATTAAAGCGGGCACTCACCCAGCCAACTTCTAGAGCTGCTTCACCACCACCTAGAGGGATTTTGGAGAGTAAAAGGGCTATTGCCGCACCTGCTGATCAATTACAAGCTGTATCTGGCGCTCCTCGTCAGATTCCTATCCCCAAACGAAAATCGACTCTTACCGATCAATCTCAACTTTTCGCCAGTGCCGAATGGACCGTTGAGCCTGCTGAACGAGGAAATGGCGGTCTCCGTAATGCCGTCAATGCAGCTCTCGAAGCCGGTGGTGTTGAAGAAGTTACCTGGGTCGGTACCGTAGGTATGCCTACGGACGTTCTGGAGGATAGTGTCAAAGCTTCTATCGAGGAGCGATTACGCGATGAACACGAGTCACTGGCTGTCTTCTGCAAGGATAGTGATTTCCACGGACACTATAACCATTTTTGCAAACAGATCTTGTGGCCTGTGTTCCATTACCAGATTCCTGATAACCCGAAGAGCAAGGCGTACGAAGATCATTCGTGGATCTATTATGTAGCGCTCAATCAAGCCTTCGCGGATACAATTGTCAAGAATTATAAGAAGGGAGATACTATTTGGGTGCATGATTATCATTTACTGCTTGTACCGAAGATGGTGCGTGACAAGATCCCTGAGGCGAGCATTGGGTTCTTTTTGCATGTTGCTTTCCCATCTTCCGAGGTGTATAGATGTTTGGCGGTTAGAAAACAGTTGTTGGAGGGAATGTTGGGGGCCAATCTTGTCGGTTTCCAGACGGAAGAGTATGCAAGACACTTTTTGCAGACTTGTAATCGGTTGTTGTATGTGGAGGCGACACCCGCTGGGATACATTTGGAGGAGAGGTTCGTGAACGTGGTCAGTTCTGCTATTGGGATTGATCCGATCGGATTGAGCAAGGAAAGGGAAGACCCGATGGTGGATGAGTTTGTGAAGGTTATCTTGGAAAGATATGGTGGCCAGAAGATCTTGGTCGCTAGAGATAAGGTTGGTCACCATTTTTACAATAATTGAGTGATGGAATACTGATTTCGTGGTAGTTTGATCATGTCCGTGGTGTTCGACAAAAGCTTCTCTCTTACGAGCTCTTCTTGCGCACTCACCCAGAGTGGGTCGGCAAAGTTACCCTCATTCAAGTCGCACTCTCTACGTCCGAGCTTGTTGAGCTACAGACAACTGTCCTCGATATCGTATCCAGAATCAATGCCAACTTCGCAACTTTCGACCATTCCCCTGTAGTGTTCCTGCACCAGGATATCAACTTCTCGCAATACCTTGCTCTCCTCACCGTCGCGGATGCGTTAATCATTACTTCGCTCCGCGAGGGTATGAATCTCACTTCTCACGAATTCATCTTTTGCCAGGATGAACGCCACTCCCCGCTCATTCTCAGTGAATTCACTGGATCTTCGTCTCTATTCGCTGGATCTGATATCAGTGTTAATCCATGGGATTACCGTCAGTGCGCAGATGCGATGTACCAAGCTCTCGAGATGTCTCCCGAGGAGAAAAAGGCTCGTTGGGAGAAACTGAATGGAGACGTGATGCATCAGACTGGTGTCCACTGGGTTACATCATTCATGGCAACCCAGCAGAAGGCATGGCTAGAGCAGCAGCGTCGTGGAAATATGTCTATTCCACGGTTGTCTATCAACTCTGTTGGAGATGCATATGCTAGAGCTGACAAGAGAATCTTCTTGATCGATTACGAAGGTACACTTGTGCAGTCCGCGAGCTCTACACGGATGATTTTGGGCAGTCCTCAGCGAGTTATTGACACATTGAATGATCTTCTTCTTGATTCGAGGAATATTGTTTATGTGATGTCATCTCGTAAACCAGAGGATATAGAGAAGCCATTCAGACTAGTCTCTGGACTCGGTTTGATTGCTGAAAACGGATGCTTCATTCGTCCGCATAATACGGGTACTTGGATTGAAATGATCGATGCCTCCATGTTAGGATGGCAGGACAGCGTCAAAGATATTCTTGAGTACTACAGGGAACGAACCCCAGGAACCACGATTGAGAAGAGACATTGCAGTTACATCTGGCACACCGGGTCTGCAGAAGATCAAAATCTCGCATCTCGTCAAGCCGCCGAATGCGTCAACCATATCAACGACTCGATGGAAGCCACGCAGCACGTTCACGCCGTACCTCTTGAAAAAGCAGTTATTGTTGAGCCTAGTGACTATAACAAAGCCACGGCGGGAGCAAAAGTGCTGGATATCGTATGTGCGGAAGAGAATGGAGATGTGGAGAGGTGGTCACCTGATTTCTTGTTTATTGCGGGTGATGATCGGGAGGATGAAGTACTTTTTAGGTGGGCGAATGAGTATGCGGTTGAGAGGGAGGTGGCACATGTTACGACTGTTTGTGTGGGGACGAGGAATACTGAAGCGACGGCTACGTTGACGCAGGGTGTTGCTGGTGAGTTACAAAACCAACCTTTCTATGCCTTTATGTTGAAATCACAAGACTAATCAAAGATGATGAATAGGTCTTATATCCGCCCTAAACAAATTATCGAAGTTTAGGTGAAAGTTAAATAAAATGTTATAAGCGAGAAGCGAGCTGTAGACAAAAGCGTTCTACTTTCTTTCCCTTTTCCTTTTTTTCTTTCTTCCTGTACCACCCTGTTTTTCCCCTGTTTTTGCGATTGTTCCTTCACCCCTCTCCTCCCCCTCATGAGGCCTACCTCTCTTAAAACACACACACATTCTTTTGATATGACCATGCATATAGCATGTAGAAATGAATAGTTTCTATTCTTGTAAGTTACTCCTTTTCTTCTTTTCTTTTCGTTTTTAAGATTTCGGATGCAATTTAGAGAATTTTCTTTGAGGTATATTATTTGAGAAGGGTTGTAGGCTGTTCTTCAAGTTTAGGGGACATGGATGTTAGTTCCGGTCAGACTTCTGGAGCCTGGTAGTCTGACCATATCAGTCTAGCGAGCTTTAGATACTGCCTCTGGAGTGTAAGCGAGGGGTAAAGGTTATTCACTCAATCACTATCTCCGTACCCGTTAGATAACTGTGCGGGGCAGTGGAGAAAGAATAAAATAGGTATCGACGGATATAATGGATGCATGAAACGTGCAGGTGAATTAAAAAACTCTGGCTATAGAATTTTTGGTTTTTGACGTGAACTGTACCGGGGACATTATGCAGGTCGACAAGACATGCAGGGTGCGGCCATGGTTTATTGATTGGGATGGGTAGATCATGATATCAGGGATTGTGGCGGGTATAAAATTTTAAAAAATTGTTGAAGGCGATATTTAATTAATTATTGGGTACAGTAAGTACCTATCGCAGAGTAGAAAGTATCTATTCTTTTCATGGCCGTATAGTTTGGTCCATAATGGAGAAGTATGAGCTTCATACTCTCGCGATAAATTGACTTTGAAAGCATGCGCATGCATGGGATAGTTAACTTTGGCGACGATGTAGTAAATTGGGATTTGAGGCCGAACCACTGACCGACTCAAATCTTTCACATGCTGTAACCCTGTTGATCTGATAGATCACGATGGGGATACTTCATAGTATATAATCCTTGAGAAGTGGCATTTGAATCGCAAACTTTTTTTGCCTCCGGTCAATGAAGTGCAAGGCAAGGTTCTGGAGGAAGACCCTTGGGGAAGAAAAATGCGGCTATGACGTAAACCTTGGCCAGGAAACAGCCCCCATCCGTCCCAAGACAAGTCCGGTTGGACGAACACACGATGTATGTTAGCTAGAGGGAGATTGAACTTGGTTCAAGAGTAAAGAAGAAGAAGAAAAGAAAAAAAAAAAAAAAAAGGAAATGGGGTAAGGAGGCCAGATTGATGCGATTGTAATGGGAATCAAGCTAAAAGCAGGTTTGGGAAGTTCGATGCTATCGGTTTAAATGGAACTGGGGCGCTTTCTTTCCCCCCCAGCGCCCGTCTGCGAACGGGATTTCTCTTTTTTTAAACTTGAACTGAACTCCACTTTCACTTTCTCTTTGATCATTTTTTTTTTTGCGAAAAGTCTTGGACGTACCTTTTGATCTTTTGAAGGATAATATCTATCTTTATTCTGGTGGTTGATGATAGTGGAGAGGATTGAGGATTGTAGAGGAGACAGACGTCAGTTAAATTCGACTTAAAAGACAGAAGAGGGGAGTCGAGAGGAGACCGAGTGTTGACGTCTGTTGCATTGACGGGACAGCAACGTCACGACAACACATTTCAACACATTTCAACAACAGCATCTTCGTCCCGTTTTAGAACGTCGAGCCTGAGATTCAAAGCTTAACCTTCTTTCGTTCACACCTACATACTTACTGACCATATCATACTTTTTCTCTTTTAACTCCTCGCCCAGCATGTTTGGTACAAAACCGTTAGACCTGCCGGATGATACCTCTGACCCTTCTTTAGTAAGTTTCCATTCCTTTACCTTACCTTACCTTACCTTACCTTTCCTGCCTTGCCTTGCCTTGTCCATCGATCGTTTCCTTCGAGTCCCATAGTCTATCCATTATCGATACCGATAGTATACATACTACATACCTACTATCCTGGTACTTCTATTTTTATTTTATTTTACTTTTACTATGTCACATTTCTCCCATGCGAAACCGCATACAATGCAGAACCGTAACTTTCGTTCGGTTCACGGCAGCAGTGGTGGTAATAAACGACAGAATAATAAGGCTAAACATTCCCTGCAATCACAACCACAGCAGCAGCAGACAAACCGTCAGCCAATTGACGACGACCTGATCTTTTCGACTCCGAGATCCGAGTTGAATAATCCCATGTCCGACCAGGTTCTTCTCGATGAGACTAGCAAGAATACTAGTAGTAGTAATAAAGACAAAGACAAAGATGCCAAGGATGGTGACGCGACAGCAACTGCACCTGCAACTGTCGCAACTGAGACAGGGGGCAAGTTCGTTGGTACTCCTGGTATGTCCTTTTTTTTTTTTTTGTTTAACTCCTGCTTGCTCTTTGGATTTGTCGTATGGATTTTGTGCATTGAACCCACGTTTTTGACGTATTCCGATGCGAATGTCAAATTTATAATTTGGACATCTACTTTTTCCGACCTCACACACTATTCTTTCCCTTTTATTGATTTTTAATTACTAACGAAAATTAAAAAAATAGCCACCACCTCGCCACTTCTAAAACGTGCGAACCCGAAAGATCTCCCAAGTTATCCTTCGCGTGGTGTCCAAAACCTTGAAGCCTCGGCTGGTAAGGCTGCGTTATTGGCCGCTTCGCATTCAAAGTCCCCAGAGATCTGGAAACCCGACCACTTGCCCGCAGCTGGTGCAGCCGCATCGCTCGCAAACAATATAAAATCGCCCGAACCCTGGAACCCAGGCCCGCTACCCACAGCAGCAGCAGCAGCCCTCCTAGCAGGCGACTCAAAACCACCAGAAGCTTGGAGACCTTCAACTCCTTCGAAATCTGCTTCTCAAGCTGCGATAAGTGTTCGACAAAGAGCGCATACAATGCCTGAATCCAAGCGCCCCGGGCAGCAGCAGCCGCAATCGACTGCAAATGCTCTCGCCGCAGCAGGGATTGCAAACTCGCCCAAAAAACTCTCAAAACCCGCACCGAAGTCACCACCTACGCTTGCCTACGATATTAATAAAGTCAACGCTCTGGCCGCACAGAATGCACAAAATCGACTTTCTGCTGCTTCGCAACCTAGATCGGCGCTACCACAATCACAGACTGATAAGAACATGTCTGATATCCTTCGCGCGGCTAGCATATCCATGGCCAAAAATATGAGCAAATCACCTCCTCCTGGCAATAATAATACTACAAGACAAAATATGGCATCGGGTACATCGATGCCACCTGGTAGTTACTATTCACATATCCCAACATCACCGAAGAAGAATACCCCTGCGGAACAGAAGTTAAATAGGAAATCTTCAACGCAGGCGGCTTCTATCGCTGCTTCGAGCGATTTACATTCTGTTGTGTCAGGAGATAGCGATGAAAGGCAGATAAGATACTACCCACATCTCGAAGAAGCAGCTCGAAAGGCTGCTTCCGAGCGTCTTGCTCGTCTTCAGGCAGAACACGATCGAGCTCGTAAAGCATCCGGTTTGCCGCCTAGTTGGCAAGCTGGTGGGAAAGGACCCACTACCCGTGCTCGTTCTTCGACAGCACCATCTAGCGCTCCGAAGGCTTCGCAAGCCTCGAAGGCTGCTGCGACAACTACTGGTGCCGCACCTCGCCGCCAACCGGATGCAACAGACTACGCCCGCTCCATGAAAATCAAGTCCGACACCGCAAAGCTTACGAAACAGATCGATTCAGTCGATAAAGACCGTCAAGCTCGTGATTACCTCGCCCTCCTTGCAGTCGCCGAAAGGAATGTAAAATCCCAAATGCAGGATTTGGAAACTAAAGTGGCCGAAGATCAAGGACGGGTGCCAAAACATCTACAGGCTGAGTGGGATGCTAAAGCTAAGATGTTGAGCGCTGAGTATGAAAGGAAACGAGCTGAGGAGACTGAGAAGAAGAAAGGGAAGATTAATATGGGTGGTGGGTTATGGTATGATCAGGAGGATTTGGAGAGAATTGCACGAGGGAATGTACAGCCGATTTTGGATGAGATCAATGTTAAGGCGGAGAAGGAACGTGCAAGGATCGAGGCTTTGAGGGTTGAGAAGGAGGCAGCTGATAAAGAGAAGAAGGCTGAGCAGGAGAGGGTTGCGGGTGTTAAAGCTGAGACCAAGAAAGCGAAAGGTGAGAATCCATCGATACTCCTTGTTGGAAAGTTGTTGGTATTAATTTGGTTTTTTTTCTTTTTTGTTAGTATTGGAGAAAGCAGCAGCGAAATCACGACGAGACGCCGAGAAGGCAGAAGAACGTGAAAGGAAAGCAGAACTCAAGAAAGCTCAAAGGGAAGAAAAGGAACGAGTAAAACTTGAAAAACAGACTTCGAAAGCGGCAGCTATACCTCTACCGGCTGAAACTCGGAATCTTGAAGAAACTGCAGGCGTAGGAGCAGACGCCGGTTCAGATATGGAAGAGTTGGAACCACGTCCAATGTCGCAAGCTGGTCATGAGCGAGTTGATCGCGAACGAGAGATGCATGAGGCAGCGAAAAAGGAGAAAGGATGGTTTGGAAGTCTCCAGAAGAGGATTGCGAAGAGAGTCCCTGGAACCAAGAAGAAAGAGAAGGGCGCTGTTGGAGGTGATGTAGCTATGCCCGGTGTCGCTGAGGTCGATGAGTTTGATCCTGCGGATAACCAAAGCATATCTTCGATCTCGTCTCCTGAGCGTCCGAGCTCTACAAGAGATGTAGCATTGGCGGGTACAGTCAGCGCAGTTTCATCGGACAACGAGGCAGAGCCTCCTGGAACGGTATTCGTTGGTGGGGCTGGATTACAGGCCGTTGATACTACGCCTGGTATTGTCGCCGGACCCAAATATGTGGATTCAGATTCGTCGAGTACTAGTTCCGGAGATTTGTATACCGCAGAGCCGAGCTATAAGGGCCTAACATCTGCAACATATAACCCTGGATTGGAGGATGAAGGGCTAGGAATGCCGGCTTTTATCCCGGAGACTAGTAGCAGGAGATATTCTACTAGTTCGGATTCTTCACTTGAGAGCGCCGGGGTTGCAGAGAAGACCTTTGGAGAAGAGGCGGGTCCATCTACAGAGGTAGCTACGACGGAGGAAGACGCTAGGGATACGTTCGGAAGCACGCTTTCGGGAAAGGTTAAGAAGTCGCTTGAAGAGTTTGCTAGGGGAGGAACTGGAACAGAGGTTCCACAAACGTCGATGGAGACTCCGGTCACACAGGTCGAGCCGCCCACGCCTATTGAAGAGTTGAAAGCACCGGTTATGCCCGCTGCCGCTGCCGCCGCTACGGAAGGAAGTTCGAGAGGGTCTATGGATAGTACTCGAGAAAAGAGGTCAAGTCGGTTTAGTGAGATTTTGTAAAGGGAATAGCAGCGATACATTGTTGTTTTTGTGCTTTTTACATGACTTTATGGGACGCGAACGAAATGTTCTTTTCTGTTCTTTCTTTATTTAGCCTGTTTCGTTTAACTTTTTGGAACAGTCGTACGTACACAATGAGGGTTGGTTGTATCAAGCGTTTGGGATAGCCCGTTTTTATGAATTTTTTATATGATGCGATGCTATCGAATTACTTACTTTTACTTAAGTATTTAGTTGTGATCCCGAGGGGAACCAATACACAAGGACCTTGATATTTTACAAAAAAACAATCTAATACTCTTTTTGTCATTATATACCTATATGGGCTTAATATATTCACGTCAAGCACCAAACGATAACATCCCCTTTCCTTCTCCAATCATCATGAAAATGACTATTAAAGAACCTCTTACACTCCGCATACCTCCCCTCATCCCTTCCGATCCTCAAATACCCCTGTATCAATTCCGCCGTAGCCCCAAAAGTAACCAACTTGTCAGGCCATGGCGTTTTCCCCTCCAACTTATCCTCCTCTTGACCTTCTTTTGCTTCTTCTTTCTTCAACGGCGGCCTTCCAAACCTTCTATACAAAAAATCCGTGGGATTGTTATAAAACTCATCTGCTTCGTCGATATACTCCTCCCTCTCAGCGATGGGAATACCAATCGGTGGTTCACATGTTAAAAACCATGCGCTGGGGGTATCATCCCTCACCCCTGCGTTCCACAAATAACTTCCGAACGGGGTTGAATGGCATGGCATTAGGAATCCTACTCTTGCTCCTCCTAAGCTTGCTATTCCATCCTTGTTGGGGGAGGAGGAGGAGTAGTGTTCATGTCTCAACCAGTTGACTACATCCACCACACCCCTCTGGTGTACATAACTAGTATAATAAGCAACCGGGAGGTTGATACCCAACATCAAAGCCACCAATATCCATTTCTTTGTTGTTTTCTTAGGAAGATTCGGAACCCCCAACCCGGCTATTAAAACATGGAATATAGGTAACAAAGGGTATAAAAACCTAACCTCCTTATGTTGCGTAGTCATGAACGCAATAGGCACCACCGCCAATAACCGTGTTAAATGCGTGGTCGGGGAGTAACTAGACGGATCGTTCAACCCACTGAGGAACGAGTATATACCCAACGGGAGATATCCAGTGAGTAATAACGGTAACCCCTGGGAGTAATAATAATGCCAAGGACTCGTTCCATAAAACGAAGAGATGGATTGGGATACGTTCAATCGATAGAATTCTATGAACGGCAGGGTAGGACGGTTGTAGAATGTATAGTCTATCCAACCGTTTATTGAAAGGATTATTAAGCTCACTATTATGATCTGGAGGATTGCGAAGAGACGTTGGGGGAGGGTGGGGAGGTGTTGGAGGATTAAAGGGCCGATTGACCAGGTTATTAGACCGTTTGTGGGACGAACGGTGAAGGAGATTGAGGCGAGGATGGCGGAGATTGTTAGGTCTTTAGAGGAAAAGGATTTCCAGGGCCAGTGGTAGATTCCTATTATTGTTAATGTGGTTTCGAGACAGTTTGAAAATGTTCTGGTGGAGCAGAACCAATTCCAGGCGCTGAAGAGGCTCAACAATAACTTAATGATAAAGTCAGTTAGTATATTGTGTAAATATGGTTGAGAGGAGGGGGGTGACTTACTGCATATGTCCCCGCTTCCTTTCCGTATATCTTCCTTGCCAGGAGACCGGTATATACATCCCCCAAAGCGGCGGTAATAGCTCCCACGACCTTTGGAGCGACGACAAGAAGCTCTGCGGTCGTTGCCGGCGAGAGGTTCAATGCGTTTGATATTGAATCTACGAGGCTATATACCCCCTGAAATATTCGAGGGTATAGCACTGATCGTAGCGCATGGTGCCATTCCTATAAAAACCCATTGTTAATCATAAACCTTCTTGAATTAATTAAGAAGCTGCTTGTGGGGTATATTAGATATATAAGGTTATATACCCAAGTTATATATCCAGCACCGACGGACCGTTGACTCGCCGCGATCTCGAGGGATTGGAAGTATTCATCCGGTTGGAAAAACGTAGATATCGTAAGGGCGTTTTGGAGTCTGATGCCCAATACAATTAGGAATACGAAGAAAGGCGTGTTCTTCGTGAATATGGACATTTTTTTCCCCCTTCCTTCTCTTCTCCCTATTGTTTAATTGAGGAGTTCGAGGATGAACGCGGAGTCCGACGTGGTTTTTATAAGTTGGTTTTCGTTGAGTGCGAAACGGGCCTATGTGTTGCTCGCACCAACACATCTGTTTGTTGGTGTTTGACTTCCAAAATGGAAAAAAGTTACTGTATGAGAAGATTTCAAAAAGCAAAAAATAAATTCCGACACCGGGAATCGAACCCGGGGCTGTTCGGTGCTAATCGGATTTCGGAGGAATTCCAATGAGAGCGAACGATGTTAACCACTACACCATATCGGATGGTTATTCATATCTGGGACGTCATAGTTGTGATATCTATTACGCTTGACGCTCTTGTCATTGAAGTTTGCAACAGTGGGTGGGTGGATTTCGTGTTGATGCTAGGTTTGGGGGTGATATAGATAAGGGAATGATTGTGGAGCTGACGGTGGCTCTTTGATGAGTTAGTGACTGCTAGGCTATTTAGTGTTTATTCTGTTATTTATGGTTGTGTTTAGTATGTGAAGCGGATAGTGTTAAGAATCAAAGCATTAAGCTCATGGTACCATATGGTAGACGGTATCCACATTTAGCCTCGAGACCATCCACATTTTCAAATCTATAGATCTTCAGACTTCCAATTGTAAAAGCCAACGGTACAATTCATAAGTATGGTTGTAATTACTCCAAAGTCCCTGATCTGTGTCCTACTCCGAAACCGACTCGAATCTAAATACATTCGAATATATTTCACCCCCGGTCGTCGGCGAGGTCCATCCCAAAAACCTCCATCGATCAGCTAACTTCCAACCAAGCGGTACACCATACTTCTCAACCTCATCCACATGATTAAACCCAGCCATAAACGCCCTTCCCCTCTCCGTCTGAGCCTTCTTATAAGTATCCGGTATTTCATCGATAGTAAAAGTAACGGAGGTCGTTGCCAACTGAAACACACGAGACAGAACTAACGATAACTCATTCGGTTCCAGAAAATGGAAAGCTCCGATACATATGATATGGTCTACTCTCTCTTTCTTAACAATTAATAACCGCTGCATGGGACCAACGAGGATATTACTATATAATCCATGCCGAAGACATTCCGTTCTCATCTGTAACGAAACATCCATCCCAACAAACCTACTACGGGACTGTGGATCATCGTGAAGCCGAGCTACCAGTCCGGTCCCACAAGCGATATCAAGAACAACGCCGTCGAAATTGTATTTTTTGACAATACCCTTGACCCCCTCGTGATAGATGCCCGCGGTTACAGTATCATATTTGGAAGCAGCAGTATCGTATTCCTGACCGATCTGACGGGAAATCTCGAAGTTTCGATTCCGTTTGAGGAAGTAGGAGGCTATTATGGAGTGGATTAAGGATCGATAGCTTCCCGGGAAGGATTCGCGGACAGCAATGGCCTCGTGTGATAGGTTTTTGCCGTCTGAGGTGAATGGGAATATGGTTTTTGGCATGGGGTTTATTCCTATTATGGTCGGTTTTGAATCTTGGTCGAGGCGGATGAAGAAGGTACACCAGAAGGTTCCGTGGAGGTCATTCGCATAGAATGTATCCTCTGCAAGTTTTTTGATTGCATCGCGGGAGAATGGACTATAGGATGGTTTGAGAGGGACTCCGAGGTAGGCAAGGACGGGACATAATGGTATAGCTGTGTTATCGAGTTCTATAGTTGTACATGAGTAATCATCCCCCACAGTCGTTTCCTCCTCCTGAGCGACGCCAGGGCTCCTGATCACCAAATTACCAGAGTTGTCTAGCCCACATCTTTCCAAAATGCGGCTGGGCAAACCAATAACCGGAATTGCTAGATACTCGATATACTTCGCAGCAGTCACCGCGGATTGATTGTGATCATTTCCGTACCAAGTCCAGTGGAGGAAGTTGAAATACAGATCAAAACTTTCGGCAGCCGCGAAGTTTAGGTCTTGTTTGATGGTGTCTTTGCTGATAAACCGTTGTTCGAAAGTGTGTCTATCTGTGAAGAGTGCGATATCGGAATATCGTGGATCGTCTTCCTGGCCTGGTGCCGCGCGGAGCAAGCATATTCTCATCTTGAAGATATATGGCCCCGTTCCCAGGAGATATATCGATATATCGATATTCAGTTATTAGGAAGCTTTGGAGTTGGGTATATTGGTTTTGACCGTTCACCCAAAACTAGCACCGGTACAAATGTTTGAATTGTAAAAGATGTTCGAACGATACAATTCAACTAGCCCCCTCCAGAGGATACACAATCGACTAGCCTATTTTGGCAGGTGTTTCATAATATCATAGGAAAAGTTCGATTCGGATTTAAGTCAAGTACGTGCAACCTGAGAATTCGATTGCGGTTGTGCTAATCTAATTTCACGGCTTAGGTGCGCCATTTACCTGGCCAGGCCAGGTTTTATAGTTTATAGGCTATGTATTACCCCGCGCCTGCATACAGGTATCGATAACGCACTGCAGGCCTACAAATTTATTTGATATCAATTGATATGATCCGTTCGTTATATTATAGGACTTCAAAATTTACACAGCATACAATATGGTAAACATCTTTATCTTTCTTCTTGCTAATCTACACAAAATCATCCTCATTTTAGTAAACAGGTATTACCAGCTATAAATGTACTGCCTACTGCCAGTTGCTATTCCTATCCACATTTGCTCACTGGCTGGCAACATGCAACATGCAACACACCAGCGCTTCCACAGGAATTCTTTATAAGAACCTAGCCTCGATTCCATAAGAACCCTCAATATCAATGTCACCGGGCTATTGATCATCCATGCCTTTAGTTAGGCTGCTAATGAGCATACGGACTTAGAAGTATGCTTTGGCTCGGTTTGCGGCATAAAATATCTACAAGAATGATAATAATATGTCTTCGGCCGAAATATCAAAAGAAGTTCGGTCCCGGTGAATAATTAGAAAACCCGACCTCGCTTCAAACCCGAATTCCTGGTATATCGGACCTATCCCAGTATTAATATAACATAATATATAATAATATATAATTAAGAAATCCAAAAATCCCAAACTCCCATAACTAATTCTAAAAAAAGAGGTTCTCCATAATTAAACTTTATAGCCTATATTGAATATCCTAGCCTCTAGAGTGGCATCTTAGTTAATGTATTGACATTTACTTTGAGCTGTTCTTCTGCTTTTTAGAAACACAAAAAAAGAATCTGTTAGTTTATGGTACCAAAATGAGTCCAAACACTTGCATAAAATGTGTTTTTCGTTTTGCAATTGCAAAGGCAAGTAGCGAAGGGAGTAATAATGATACTACTCGCAGTGAGAAAAATCAAATTGGAGATATTGTAGCGGAGGACAGACAACCAGAAGATCCGCTGGATATAATGCCACTGCATTTGATCCAGTACCATCGAGCACCTAGCTGAAATATAGGACTTCCTACGAGACAAAGGAGTTCCGCCAAACCCAGATATTTGGACCTCAAACCGGATATAGTAAATCAGAAACACCAAAGGAGCAAATCAAGGACAACTTACAGGACATGAATTACATCGTGATTGTGATTTCCACAGTAAGCATTCGCGCGAACATATCCCCTAAAAGAAACCCAGTCAGCTCACGATAAATCACAGATCCCACAAACTTAAGCGCGGAAGTACAAAAATAAACCAAGCTTTAAGGAACAAAAAAAGGGGGGGTACTATACCTCAGGCCAGTAAACTCGATTTCGATCCACGACATAAATAATAATGGCATTGCCATCTTGATATACCAAACTTGGCTTTTGTCCGGATTCTATATCAGCGATGACTGCTTTAATATTAGGGATTTGTTTCCGGCAAGTTTTGGGATTTTCTAATATGGCGTTTAGCTCTTGGAGTCTAAGCTGTAGGTCTGGTGGAATTTTCACAACGGGAGGTTGCGAATCCGGTGCGTCTGATTCTCGTGTCGACATTTGGTTTAAATTTTGGGGATTTTAGATTACGTATACTGGAGGCATATATGGGAAAGGATAGGAGAAGTTAAGATATATCGATTGTTACAGATATAGGATAAATTATAAAGCATCTTGATCGAGTAGAGAGCTAATATTTTTGCAATCGCTATTTATACTATTGCTATATCTAGCCTTACGAAATACAACGTCTTTATTTAGGTACTAGCTTAGAATAACTTCAAAATTATGAAGAATGACCCGCACCAATCAATATAATACATTTAATTATATCTCAAAATTAAAAGTCCATTGATGGAAATCCGTTCATCCTTTCCATACGTACCGTAATTATAACCTGTGTGCAAGAGTGCAGTGGTACCCGGAGTTAAGTGTGCACGTGAAGCGCAAGCTAGGGCTCGGTTATTTACATGCGCGCGGGGGGCTCCACATGCACAATTCAATTCCCCTCTCAGCCCTTACCATGCAGTGCAAACGTACAATACTAATTGCTAAGTCCTTATGTAAGAGTAACCACCTCCATTGAGTTTTTAACAAGATGTAAGGCGTTAGACTAGTCATGCATTGTAACATCTATCAATGCCGGCATGCATTGCCGTTATGATTTTTTATTTTATTTGTCTCCGTCGGAATATCTTCCCAGACGGAATATGGGTTCTATATCATTTTTGTTATATAATAAAACCTGGGGCGGCGATGCGAGAGGGTTATATATTTACCTGTTGACTTTAACACCCATTCAAGTCCTTCGTTTTGATACTTTATAGACCGAGGGGTTTTACTTTTATATATATATACCTTCTATCTTATAATTTAATTAAACGGAACCAATAGAAAAGTTAATCAGAATCGATCTCAGCGAATATAATTATTCTTAAACGCTACGATGCAGACTACTTGGGCGACTCAGACTCGAAACCGCTTCCCGGCGGTTGCGGGGACCCCCCAGGTTTATATGGATAACGCTGGTGGAAGTCAAGTTTTGGATGTTGTGATTGACTCGTGAGTCTAAATTATAACTTCCGTCCATATACTTCATAATCGAAACTATTAGAAGATATCTTCATGAACAATTGAATTGCTGGCTAACATGTGGTTCTGGTTCTCGTTCTGGTTCAAACCCCGCATAGTATCACGCATTATCTATCGAATACAAACGTCCAACTCGGAGCTTCATACGTCGTCGGCACGAAATCGAATAATCTTTTCGCCGCCGGTCTTCTTGCCTCTGCCAAATTTATAAATGCGGACCCCGGAGAAGTTGGTCAGTAAAACAATATACATCCCAAACCTTTCAGACTTTTCTATTAGTTACTGCCTATACTAATTGATGTTTGAATTTTTTGGGGGGAATAAAGTCCTCGGAAGCGCTTCAACCCAACTTCTGCACAACCTCTCCTCCGCCCTAAAATTCCCACCGGGCAGCGAAATCATCGTCTCATCCACCGATCACGAGACAAACATCGCCCCCTGGCTCCGTCTTGCGGAAAACCAAGGCCATACCATTAAATTCTGGAAACCGAGCCCAGATCACGAATGGACACTCCAACTCTCCGATCTCGAGCCCCTTCTTTCCCCAAAAACCGTTCTAATAGCATTTACGAACTGCTCAAACATCACAGGAACAATCCACGACGTTAAAAAATATACTAAATTCATCAAAGAGAAGTCACCGAGTACGCTTGTGGCTGTAGATGGTGTTGCGTTTACCCCGCATCGTCGGATCGATGTTAAGGACCTTGGGGTGGATTTCTTCGTCTTCAGTTGGTATAAAGTCTACGGTCCGCATATTTCGCTTTTGTACGCTGCTCCGGGGACGCAGAAGTATATTACACCGTTATCGCATTTTTTTAATCCGAACGAGACTTTGTTCGATAAATTGAATTTGGCGGGTGGGAATTATGAACTCACGGCTTCCTTACCCCACCTTGTCGAGTTTTTAACAACGGAGACTTGGGAAGGTATTCGAAGACAGGAGGAGGTGCTTTCGAAGACGTTTATCGATTGGCTTCTCAGTCGGTCTGATACGACACTTTATGGAACCAAGGATACCAGCAGCGATAAGAGGGTGCCCGTGCTCAGTTTTTCGGTAAAAGGATGGGGGAGCAAAGATATAGTTGAAGCGGTGGAGAAGGAGGATTCGAGGTATGGGATTCGGTGGGGACACTTTTATGCGAAGAGATTGATAGACTCGTTTGGATTGGAGAAGCCGGACGAGGGGGTCGTGAGGGTTAGTCTGCTGTTTTATAATACGGTTGAAGAGGTGGAAGGGTTGATTAAGGTCTTTGAGAAGGTACTGAGCAAGTAAGCTGGTGTTTCGTATCTTTTTATGTCGTTTAGAGAGGTAGAGATCGATATGTTCGATATAATGGGGTTCCAGAGTCGATTCGAGTAGTTGAAGTCGAATTCAGAATGGCCAGCATGGTATATGTACGTCTAATAGCTAGTATTTAATCCACAATCGATGCAATCAAGAGGTCTTTTGGATACCATCATATCCTATTGAGCTACTGATATCGCGTTTCATTTATCATACTTCGCTGTGGAATTGAATCCCATTCAGTGGTCGCGTGATGTATTACCATCCTAGGTTTGAAGTTTTTAAACCAAACGCCGAGATGCATGCCGGCGGCAGCAGTCCAGCGCGAATAGTATCGACAACATCCTGGATATGCTTTATATCTCTCCGAAAAACCAGGTCACATAAACTCCAGCCCGCCATAGCCGTACATATACGTATTATCAAGGCAGTGTCGCCTCGGCCCTAGAAGGCAGTGAAGTATCCCAAGCTCCAAATACCGGCCCTGACATGTCTTATCTCCGCTGTGTTGCCCAGTACAATGCCCAGGACCTCCGAAATCCGTTAGACGAAATTAACAGGGGTTAAGTTATGTAATTCCGTCCGGGCCCGAGGGCAGGGCAATTGAAGCCACTAACAGGCAGGGTCCTGGTCATTGGACTTTGTCACACCGACGTCATACCATGCTTTGGTAACTGCGCCCGGCGGGAACACGTAAATGGTACACTCATATTGTAAACCTCTTTCGGGTTTGGGACAGCAATTCGGATCTGGGGATAATCGGATGTCGAGAGATCCGTTTTGTCAATAGCGTCAATGTAATGGAGGGAGGTGTCGTGTGATAAAATGGTGCTGCTGTCAGGGTTTGTGGAATGGCGATTTAAATACAACCAATGCATACCATCCTTATACTTATACATGCATATGTTACCAATATCCTTTAATTGAAAAGAATTAGATTTCTAGATTTTGACATTTAAAAGAAAGCACTTTTCTACGATTCTCAACTTTAATTTATTTTGTTTACTACACTTTTTATTACATAGCGTTCACATTCAATCGACGCTTTCGTTATACATCCATTCGAAATCCTGGTGGACTCGTTGCAAACACTCATTCTTTCTCGATTCCGGCGAAGAAATTTTTATAGAATTTTTACGAGTTCTAAGACGAAAACGAAGGACACACGGAAAATACGAAAAGGATACAATTCTAGAAATTTAAAAGTCAGCGAAGTCGAGATTCTTCATAACACGAGGGGTTTTTTTATATATTAAAACCGGTTGCCTCCAAAGTTGCATGCAGAAGATCTGGATATATCGAAATCAATTCTTCGATTAAACTCCAGTATCGAAAAGTCACAATGTCCACGACCACATCTCAAGCAGGGATACGATCGATCAGGGGATACATATCTTGGTACTGGTTTCCCACAATAGGATCCATCGTATGGATTGGTAAGCTACACATAAACCTCCCTAAATTTATATACAAAAAAGAATATCATTTACTAATCAAATATATATATATATAACAGCCACCCTCCTCGGCCTCCTAATAACATGGATATCCGACGGCAGCCCCTACTACGACTCCATGGATCCCTCGGGCCAAACAATAGCCTACATCTCCGACATCGGCGCCGACTATCTAAAACCCCTCTTCATCACAGGCAGCTCCATAACATCCGTTTGTTTCGTTCTATCGCTCCTCGGCGCCAGATGGTTACGTCACCGCGGTAGGATCCTACCGAATACTTCGATGGCACAAAGGGTGTTGAGTATAATATCTATTGTTGGAGCTGCTATAGGAGGGGTTGGACTTATTCTCCTAGCGGTGTTTGATACTAGGAGGTATGTTACGCTTCATCGCGTGTTTTTGGCGGTGTTTTGTGGGGGGGTTTTGATTAGTGCGCTGGGGACTGTTTGTAAGTTTTTTTTTCTCTTCTATTCTCTTCTCTTATACTTTAATCCTTGGGCAGAAATCAATAGAGTTATTGGGAGGGGAATTGGATGCTAATGGAATATATAAAATAGTGGAATACTGGCGACTAGAACGGAACCACAGAACTTCTCGCGTATTGACAATAAGCATGTGGACGAAACTCGCATTCTTTGTTGTCGAACTGGGTCTCGCAGTTACCTTTGGAATCCTCATGCGTAATAGGAAACATAACGCCGGTGCGATCGTTGAATGGGGTATGCTTATTTCCCTCCTATGTGTGTAACTATGTTGAATGATTGACTAATATTCGATGTGATAATTAATTACAGTCCTCGGAATCCTATTCACAGGCTACCTCCTCTCCTTCAACCTCGACCTCCTACCTGCAGCTAAATCCTATACCGGTCAATTTAAGGATGTGGAACTTACTCCTCCTCCTACATCTTACGCTTAGCGCTTTCGTTGCGATAGTTTCTAGAAGTCAGAATAGACACTTCTCATTAAACCAACGACTCTTGTTTTTGAAAAACTGCATTACATTGCGATTGGCGTTTCTTCGATTGTTTTAGAATATATAAAAGCCTGTTCTTTCGAATATATCTCTTAAAGTATTCCATCTCATTCATGTCTATAAGTTCTGTCAGATCTTAAGATCTTCCGTTTGGCGATATACTTGTCAATACACTCATATAATATAAAGTAATTTTACAAGACAGCCGTTGAATCTTATATATCCAACAGGTCAAAGTTACGCTACCCGCTTAATCCGAGAAATAATACATCAGTCTGTCAACCAAACCGTAATATGCTTACAAGCAATGCATCAAAACTCCCATGGAATGCTTTATCTGATCCTTAAAACAAAAGTCTTCAACTCCCTCTTGCTATGAACACAATTCACGTCTCTAGATATCTGCTATAGTCTCTCTATTCTCCACTACAACGCCATAGTCACCGTCATAGAATTGCTATGAATCAACAAAACCGGTGGTAAATTCTCACAAAGCACCTATTCTCACCGTCAGCAAAGGAATACCCTTTTAAACAAAATATCGGGGACACTTACGTCTAACCCAGAGATATACTCCACACTAGCCTCCTCACTCTTATACGTCCCCTCCAACGGACTAGGTAAAGTCGTAAACACAACCGCCGTATCACTACTATACTTCCCAATCAACTCATTCAATATCAAATACTGTGCCAAACTCGGTAGATCGTTGAAACTGAGTGGGACATCCTGACCAGCGGGATACCCGGTCGCCCGTTTATGGCTTGGAGGTTCTTGGTCCGCGAACATTATTGTCGGTCCGCTGTCTTCGTGCTCGTTGACTTGAGCGTGTGGGATCTTTTGGGAACTGAAGGCGGATGAACTCATGGTGCGCTGTGTTAGACCGGGTCGTTTGGATGGAGGGATTGCAGAGGCGGGGGTAAGTCTATCGATAGCCGTGGTGGAGGCAGAACTTGGACCGGCTGTTAAGGAAGCAGTTGAGGTATCTGGAGGATCGATGGGCGGCCGTAATGATGTCCGATCCGGTGTTCGTGCCCCAGATGGACCAGCTCTAGAAGGTACTGGCGGTAGTCCTTCCGACTTTCGGCCCGTAGACTTTCTCTTCGCATCAAATCGAGCGATTTCTGCGGCACTAAGGAGAACACCTCCCCCAATACTAACTCTTCGTGATGCTGGATCCGAACGTTCAAACTTGTTCGGCCGTCTTCCTGATATCAACCTTCGGCTTTCTTGTCCCTCTCCTTCATCTTCATCATTATAATCTTCCACATCATTCAAACTAGCCGCAGACTCAGTACTAGACGAACTATCAGAATCAGAATCCGAAGACTCGCTTTCGGTCTCCGATTCGGAGAGTACATGCGGCTGTAGCGAATGAGTCGTCATATTCATCGTCCCCAACGAAACGCCCAAACCCTGCAACCTCGTCACCGATCGAGATCTCCCCCTCCTTTTCCCCTTAACGAACTTCTTCACACCATCGAGGAACCTCTGCGCTTTAGTACCGGGTACCGCGGCCCCTTGTTGCATAAAGGTTCCAGCTGGCCACTGTTCAGACCTCAACAAGTCCGCAACTTGTGAGTTCAACACCTCCTCACTTTGAAGATGCTCGGCCTCTCTCCTTCGACGTTGAAGTTCAATCCACCATTCTTGGCCCCCGATTACCTCTTCAACCTTTTCATTCTTTTCTCTCTTTCCATTCACAATAGTCTCATAAGTCTTTAAATCGCCCTTCGCAAGCCAACAGACGATAACCTCTGCTTTGATCCGTAGATTATCCAACAGCGACTTAACCCGTCCCGCCTCCTCCTCCACATCGCTTTCATACTCCACAAACACAATAACTCTAATCGTGTATATTTTCTTCCACGCAGGGACAGTATGCAAAATACACCCAAGCTGCAATATCAATGTATAAGTATCGAAATTCGACGTAAGCACACCACTAGTCGTCCCACCCTCGGTAGGAATTTGTGCAGACATTTGAATCGGCCATAGGTCGATATACTTCTTTTTGGGCTTCTCTCCAGCCTTGGGGATTTTTAGTTGTTTAAATCCCTTTGCGAGAGCAACGTTGATCTGTAATGACATGAGCATGTCTTCGAGCATGTTGACCCAGGAGGTTACAGAGATGGCTTGCTCGATTCTGCAGGTATCAGTTGGGAGTTGTCCGCGGGTTTCGTTCGTATCGTCTATATCGTCTTTTGTGGCGGCATCTGGGACTGGGAGTTCGATCAAAGGACGTCGTTTTTGGTACTCGTCTAGGTTGTACATTCCCATAATGGCGATGTTGGGCCTCATGCCCCCGAGGCCAGCGCCCTACGTGAATTCAAATTAGAGAGATTTAGACAGATATAGATGACAGAAACATACCAATACGATATTTCGCATACCCCACTCAATCGTCGGGCTGATCGCAATTTGCACGAAAGCCTTACACTTCCCGAAATCAATATACTTCATCCACGCCTGTTGCTGCTTCTTGGCTTCGGGGAATGATTCTCTAAAATCTGGTGTGACAATCACATGGGCCAGAATATAAAGTCCTCCCTTCTTCAACGCTAATGTATATCGTTAGCTTAAACCTCTCAAGCACACAGCTTCCTTTAGAATACTTACAATTGCAAAACTGAATCAACTTGTACGACCGCCTCGGATCATTCACAAACAATAACAATTGTGGTCTCCAAAACTTAATATGATTCTCCTGCTTAAGCCTCAACAAATACTTCCGTACTTGATGATAAATCAAACTTTGACTCACATCGCCCCATGCTTTTGGCGGTGATGTATAATGAATCAACAGGAATAAGAATAATAGTAACAGAACACAGACGCTCGCATATATCCCATCTACGAAGAACATTGTAATACCGCTAATAACGGTTCCTATGGCTGCGGTCCACCATCGGAAGTAATTGAAACTTGGCCGAAAGTTCGGAGCAGCGCTGACTTTTAGAAGAAAACAAGCGAGGTTGATTGCTAGAAAGGTGAGGAGGTATGTCATTGTAACGAATGAAGCAATTTGGTTGATGTTCGCGAGAAGTGTGAGTTGGGCGATAAGGAATGTGAAAATGATGGCGACAATCGGTTCATCGGTGGATGCGGTGCCTTGAGCGAATAGTCCAAAACCTGGGATAAGGTTGTCCCTTGCAAGTGCTTGTAGGAGTTTTGCGCTGCCAACGACACCGAGCAAGGCGGAGAAGAATGATGTGGCAAATTCTCCTGCAAAGATGAGGACGGCGGAAACGTTTACATCTTGGATGATGTTGAGGTTTGTGTATAATGCTGTACGTTTGATGCTCGCACCCATGGCGAAGATGACGAATGTGTATGTAATGAATGTGATCAGGAGACCATGGAGTGTACCCTTAGGAATTGACTTATTGGGTTTGCGAAGGTCTCCGCTCATCGATGCGCCACTAACGATAATATTTTTAAGCAGGCGATTATTATTGATCATGACTAAGAGGTCGTACTCACGCAAAAATCCCTCCAGTCGCAGGAAATAGAATACCAAACAAACTTTGAAAGTTCTCCTTCTGGTGTGACTCGCTGCCGGCTGCTCCCCTAGTAAAGTGCGGCAGTAGGTTTTCCTTGAAGGTATCCCACGAAAGGCCGGTGTATGATAATCCATTGTCACCGTACATCGGTTTCATAAAGAGCGTCGAAATTGGAATCGAATAAGTTGCGGCAAGAAGAATAACCAAAAGAAGGTTCGACGCTTTGGCAAAGATGCTCGATCCAAGGAGGCAGATAGTGGTGCAAAGAATAAGAATACCTAGAATCGCAATTAGAATAAGAAGTATCAAGAAGTAACCAGCAGAGGGGTATATACCTGTGGCGTAAAGATATCTCCAACCCTTCAACCAGTATTAGCTCATCTGTTCCCTCAATAAACACTGAAACTGGGATATCTCACAAAAGAGTCCGGTAGAGTCCCTGTTCCATCCTCAGCCCGAATACCGTAGTTGTTCATAATACAATCCACCAAACCGACAGCATTCATGCCTGTATTTAGTACGTATCCCAGGTAGAATACAATACCAATACTGCCACCGAATTCCGGTCCAAGACTTCGAGATATCAAGTAATATGCGCCACCGCCTCGAACAGTGCCATTTGTCGAAATTGCAGAAATCGATAGAGTCGTAACGAGATTGATCAGGTAGCTAGCACCCAACATTCCTATCCCATACTTCAATGTCAGTCACTATAATTCAAACCTCAAAACTCTACCGCTCTGGGAATATTCATCCACCATACCCATCATCCCCAATACACCACTCTGTCCAAGAATAAACCCAAACCTCAAGAACATAAGAATAGAAAGCACATTCAACGTCGTCGGCACAAAAACTCCATTGAACGTCCCAAGCTTATTCGATTTAGTCTTCGACTTCGCCCTCGTCTCCTCAGCGTTCGTAATACTTTTCGTTATCCTCGGTAGATGACTGGTAGCATCTCCACTCTTCGTCCGTGCAAACCATCCTGAGAAATAGTTATTATTCTGTTGGTCGCGATCGGACGCCGGTACCGAACCGCGACGGGTGAGAACTTCGGTAGCATCTCCGAGGAGTTGGGAGACATAGCGCCCGGCGGCTGCCATAATCGATAAATTTCGGGGAAAACGGACTTTTCAGATATTCGATATCGCGGTCTTCTGAGAAAATGAAGTTTAAAGCTGTGATGAAAAGGGTTTATTGAAGTCCGAATTCCATTGTCGACTGCTCAGCGCAGCGATATCGAATGTTAGCCGCCCGATTGATATCCAACAACGTCATAGATGGAAAGGTTTAGACGGAGGCTTTTGGTGTTCCCCGAAGCATTTTATAAACCCAACCAAGCGCGACAACACGCGTGAATACAAAATGTACGTAATGCGAACTCTTATGTAAAAAGTCCATTTCAGGTGATTGTAACTACGACACTTGGAAGCAGAAAGGAAAGGTTTGATCCATGCACCCTTTGATATTGAATTGAATCTGCCTAGCTAAACTATTAGGTGCACCGCGCCGGATGCCGTCATTTATGCAATGGCCTGTGGGAGACTGGCCGAGTACAGCTTCTGATTGGCTGGAACAAATCCAACAGGAAACACATTTCCCGGAGCTCAAATGAGGCTCGCCAGTGCGTACATCTTGCAACTAAAGGGTACAGAGGGATCTTTAATTACAGGAATATGGGGAAGCACACCCCAAACAGACAGTATTTAAGCCAAAGAAGGAGAAAGTAGTGAAAGAACAAGAAGAAAGAAAGTCGAGATCAAGCATATATGCATATCCATGTTTGAGCCTCTGCACGCTAAAGAAGTACTCGAATACTAGGAATTTTCTTCAAACTAGACACCAACCGTAAATAGTATGTCCTAAACGATATAGACAATACTCCCTCCTCATATTCACCGTCTTTTTCTTTTTTTTTTTTTTGATATTTTGGTTTTCAAACTTTTTTTTTCGTTTTTTCCCCCCGCCCGTTTTTCGCTTTTTTTTTTGTCTTTTTTGTCGTTTTATCTTTTTTTTGAATTTGTTTCTTGTCGTGTTTTTATTCCTAGCTCTATCCAAATCCTCCCTTGATATCAATATCTCCAAGCAGTTCTCGAGGAGGGTTGTTTCTTTTTTTGTTCTTTTCCTATTTTTTATTAAGAAGGTATTGCTTGCCACCTGTATTCCTTGCTCAGCTAGAACAAAGTTAACGGTAAAATCAAAAAATCAATAAACAATGACCCCTCCTTTTCTTTTTTTGGTATTTTTGATATTATCTTGGTTTTTTCCCTTCGTCTTTGTCCTTTTAATCTTTTTTTTTTTTTTTTTTTTTTTTTTTTTTTGGTATTGATCTTCCTCGAGATTGTATTCTCGGTCCCGTTCAAACAATCCTTGCGAACCAAACTTTGTAACATCAGCGATAAATAATTTTTTTTTTGCTTTTCAATTATGTTTTCCGTTTCTGCTGCGTTACAATTAACAAAACGATACCGTCACAAGTACCCACATCTTAACCCCGTTTAGGGGTCTCATCGATCCATGTGTAAGTAGTAGTTGGTATCGACTGTTGTGGGTATGTATATAAACCATCCTCGACGCCCAAGTCCTGAGCATCGCCAAGCGAAAGATAAGCGGACTCAGGTAGATAATCCTTAGCAAAACCGGAAAAGTCTGTACCGAATTGAAGTGTCTGCATGCTACCCAACGAGTTCAGCATTGGCTGCTGAATGTTGGGCACGGACTCCGTTAAATCGAGGTCCAAATCGAAGGTTATATCCTCTAGCTCTATAGGCTGTTGAATATTCTGCATCGGTTGCATAAAATCAACGGCCATATTGTCCAAGGGTTGACCGAAATCCTGCTTGAGGAAAGTCGCAGAGCTAAGAGCCTCTGGAGAAAAGTCGTGATCGAAGTCAGTCAGCTGGTAACTTTGGTTTTCATTAGGAACCTGAAGTGTCCATATATCCTGACTCTGAGAAGCCGGATCATCAAGTACAGCGCCGTCTAGGTCTTCTGGAAGAAAATAAGTAAAATCTTGTGGCGATAGTCCTGAATCTGCGTCTTGTTGAACTACCTGGGGGAAACCCTGTAGTTGTGGTTCGACCTCAACGTCTTGTTGAGCTGCCCCAGCTTGTAGTAGTTGCTCGAGAGTTATGTCATGCATTTGATATGGTTCAATGTCTCCAGAAGCCATAAATGGAACCGTAGAAATAGCAGAAGACTGCAAATCAGGGTTTTGAGAAGACATCTGTGAGACTGTAGGCGCGTAGGTGAACTGGAAGCCTACAGGGTCTTCAGAAGGTATAGGTAAGGCTGCAGCCACGCCACTGTTGTAAGGCTGGATTCCCATCATCTTATTTGCATTCCCATTGGGTATGAAATAAGAAAAATATGAGCCCTCTGGTGTACTAAAGGATTGCACCAGTTGCTGTCGTATGGGGGAGGAAGGGCCATTGTAAAGAGTTTGTGAACCCTGCTGCGGTCCATCGCTAGCAGAATATCCCGAATGAGCCATTAAATACTGTTGTCGAGCCATATCAAGATATGGCGGAGCTTCAGATTCAAAGTTCTTCTGAAACTGGTCCATGGTGTAATTGCCAGACGTCTGGGCAAGTTTCTTAAGATTAGACTTGTACTTGTTGCGTTTCCTTTGCTCGCGAGCCTGGAATTCTCGATCGGCGGCTGCCTTCTGAACCTGTTGTTTATATTTGAGCTCTTCTGCCGCACATTCCTTTATATATTTGGATCTCGATACCATTAGACGCATAATTTGGATCTCGTATGGTATCTCATGTGGTAGCATTGCACTCTTAGAAGACTTTAGAGACCATTGAAGCGCAATTTTCAACTGTGGACTAGCTGCTGCTATAATATCTTCATTCTTGGGCCCCTTCCTCAGGGCCTTATTCGCGGCCTTCACTAGGGAATTTTGTTCTGTCGAGTAAAGAATTGGTTAGTATCAGATCTTTGTAGTAATAGCTACAAATGCTTTTGCACCTGTACACTAGTCCATATATATGGAGGAGAGTAAGATTTCAAAATACACTATCGGGGGGTGGATTGAAGATTTGAGGTGATATAACCATAGCTAACTATAATCTTGGGGGCTTACCTCGTTTTAAAATGACGTTCAGTTCAGCTTCACCAATGCCACGGTATTCGACATTACGAAGTTCCCTGTAGTTCCTAAGGTTTTGTCGAAGTAGTGCCTCGCCTTCGGGATATGGCAGCTGGCTAAAGCCAGGCTTTATGAAAATGGACCCGAGGTGCTCCTCGCCAATGCCAAGGGTTTTCAAGAGCTCACCGGCTAATTCAAACTTCATAGGCATTCTGAAAGTGAGGTTGTAAAATTGGTTTGGGGTAGAGATTGATTGATTGTTGTAATGGTTGTATTGGATCCAAGTAGTGAGTGAGTTGATGATCCCCAGTGATATCAAATACAACTGGCGGACGGGTGACTACTATAAATGGTCTTGAACAATAGTAGGAGCTTCGAAGTATGCTAGCTGTATATTGAAATTGCTCTTGGTGACGATAACAAGATACCCTTGGTGGTGCTCTTACTGTCTATACTTGATGATGCAAAGACAAGAATGATCGATATGAGTTCCTGGCGAGAGAGTCAACGACTTTCACTACTGGTAGTGAGGCGAATTGTCGATTCGTTGATGATGTCTCGGTAGAATTAAGTATTATGATTAAAAATTACGATTAAAAATGAGTAGAAAGGTACGGTTGGAAAGGAAGTGTAAGCAGGTGGGGTGGTAGAAAGAAGGGAAGAAAGAGGTAAAGAGTACTGTCGGCTTAGATTTCATATATGCATGCGGACAAGTAGCTCTAAATGAGTAGGGATAAAAAAGGGTCACTAATCTTTTGTAAATTCAAGATCATCTGAGTAGCATTCTGATCACTCATTGAGGAGATCTTGCCACGATCGTTACTTGAGCACCACCTGAGGCTGCTTACTCGCTCGGGTCAAAAATCTGTAAGTTCTATTATATTAAAGCATTGGCTTCCCGCAAGACGAAGCCATTATACACTGGTATAATTAAGTAAATATATTATGGATACCGTACAAGAATTTCAAAGACTTTAAAAGTAACTTAAAATTACTATAAGATACCATTATGGCTTTGTTTAAATTTAAACCTTTTATACTACTTCACAAGTTCCCCAAGACCCCGTACGGTATATTTCTATCCTCTCGAAAAACTAGAACGAACTCTTCCCGTATCTTATATTAAAATCCCTTAAGCTTCATGAAGTATACACCGGGAAATATACCGGGAACAGGACTAAAAACCTTCGGCACCCTCCGAAGCCCTAGACGTAAACCTAATCCTCATGGCTAAATCGAAACGTTAGTCCTGGAGTCCATCGTGAACATCTTTCAATAATCGTCTGTCGAAATACAAATTTAGCCCGCCTTTAAATCTGTACGTGGCCTCGAATATTCTCTGATTTATGACGTAATCAGGTTCGGTTCACGATATTAATTCAAAGATCGTCGGAATCTGCGCCGGCCAGTTAGACACCGTTATATTATCGAATAATTCAAAGATCAACCGGGTTCCCGGCCACGAGTCTTGTCTCGGTGACTCGAGCCCTAGCCAGAGATCTAGACCTTCAACCCTATCACTAGGACTGTTTATCTGTTATTGAACTACTCCACTGGATATTCGATATGATTTAGGACATGGAGTAAATTCAGGATAAAAACCAACAAGGGAGACGTTGGAAAAAATACCACGTGGCCCCCCTGCACGACATCTAAAGCCACGGGTTTAAGCTCTAGGCCTATATATAGGATCGATTGTATACTCAAAACAGTCTCATTTGCTATAATTACACTCATGTTCATGAATTTATGAATTAATTCAACGACTATATTTATAATTAATGTTTAGATCAGTTGATTTGTCGACTTCACTCGACCGGATCAGACGCCCGCGCAGTCACGGCCAAGTCTAATTCATCCTGAGAGATTAGTTGGAAGAAATAAATTCTAACTGTCAAAAAAGTGGGCTAGTAAACTATAGCTATAGTGCAATATCTTCAGTATGCCGAGAGATAGCTTAGTTTGCGGTTAGATATGCCTTTTACAAATGTAATATTCGTTATGTTAAGCCTGAGGCCTTACTAAACTGAGTCAATCCATTCTTTATAATATATTTTGAGCTTCCAATTGAATATTTGTGGTGACTTCTTCTCGCATTCATTATTATCGGAGTTACAAGGAAGGCCCGGTCTAATATCCTTATATATATATTTGGGTAATTTAAGGCAAAATCTAGAATACTATACTAAGGATTTCTATGCCCGACCCGTCAATTTTATTGATGGCCGACGAATTTTGAATTCGTAGTACTAGTCGATATAACTCCTTAAGAGAACTAACTAGTTAAGTTCCTTTTGGACCCTGAGTCTAAAATATGAAGCAAGCACATTCACGCCGAAGCAAATATGGATTTATATAGTTAAATAAAATGAGTAGCTGAATTACATAATACATATGCATCATATTAAATGAATTCACTTGATAAGTCGCTCGAGTATTATAATATTCCAAAATCAATGCCAAAAATAAATAAACCCCGAATATTCAAAATTTAAACCCACTGATATCCAAAAGCTCATCCAAACTCTCATCCGTAACATCCTCAAACTCCATCTTCGGGTACCTCATAATCTCCGATCCATTATACAACCCAAGTTTCCCATTCCCCACAAACCTCCAAAAACTCAAATCCAACTCCCTTGCTGCCCGCAACAAGAAATCCAGACGAGCGGCGTTCGGCTGCTCGGCTGCTACTATTGTGTTGGCCAGTTGCAAAGCGGTCAGTTGTCGTTGGATTATTACCCGGCGGGTGACGAAATTGTTGTAGATTTCGAGGCCTGTGGTTTTGAAGCAGCGAGGCATTGTTTCTTGGAGTCGATGGAAGGAGTGCGCTCGATGGGCTTATTAATCAGTCGTGATTTAATTCTGGATTCTCATAACTCTTAAGCTCTTTCAATCTCCTTTTCGAACTCCGGCTGAACGTCGCAATAAGAACGGCGGTTTAAACCCGGTGGCGTCTACGGAATCCCACACGAGTTCAACATCCACTTCTCCAGAAAGTATTGCTGGGTATTTGAGAATCTCCGATCCCAAGCACAGCTGTGATTTTGGTAGGAAAGTGTTCACTCCAGACGTAGCCAGGCGGGATGTCCTGCGGAGTATTCGATACTTAGAAAGGAGGATTGACGATAGGTCGAATTGTGGATTGCCCTGGGTTCCAATGGTGAGGTGGCCGGCGTATGCGAACCGGGCGATGTTTTGTCGGGTGACAAAGTTGGATCTTAGGTCGTAGTCAGAGATTTTGTAACAGCGAGGCATCGCGTTTAATTCTTGCAATAATTCATTCCAGTCTCTTATGCTCGGTTGTAAGGACTATGAATATTATTTATACAAGGTTGGTACCCCGCGAAACGTACGTCACAATCTTTTGAAGTGAGTCGGTTTGTTCAGCGGTATAAAGACATCGCAGAGGCAGCTGTACCGAAACAAAGAAACATGTGCCGATTCGAAACAAAGAAGTTTAACAAAGGAAGGAACCAGGAAAGGAAGAAGGAAAGACAGAAACTAGTTGAAAAATTATGTAGGTAGATCAAGCGAATTGAACTTGACAATTTAAAATTCAGTTTATCCAGAAATTTGCTACCATAACCCGATTCATTGTCCAGATCTAAAACCTTCACTAACGTTACATACCGATAGCCAAGTACTTAGCTATATAAAGCTCAGGTGTATGTTTCTGCCCTACCAGTATATCCTCCCTGCACCTAGTCTCGAGACGAATGTGTACATAGGATCTATCAGAATAACCATTCAATAACAAAGTAAATGCGCAAATTTAAAGCCAGAATAATCAAGAACTTCCAACCAAAGTTCTTTAGTAACACCTCCCTCCGGGATTCTGTACAATAAAATCTCCGAGCCGAAAAAAAGCTCGATCTGTAAACGGGGCAGGTGCATATATTTCCTCTTAAACGGGCGATACCAATCTGCGAAAGAATCATATTTATCATAGAATCGTTTGCGCAAGATTATAAGTTGTGACATGTCGGGGTTGGGACTAGATGGGAAGCGCTTCCAAGCAATATCATCCCGAGAATTTAGACTGGCGACGATATCCTGAGGACGCGCCTTGTAACAGCGAGGCATTTGTTCTGAAGGGTTTATGAAGTTATTGGGCCCGGGTAGATGTATACTAGTATTTCAAAACAATATATATGCGGGACCGGTGCAGGCAGCTTGTTCGATTGTTTCAGAGTTGTTGATTCCGTTAAAACAATTTGAGGCTGGAAAAATCCGTCACATCTTCGAACCTCGCTAAGGTGAACTTTGGCCAGTGATATTCGAGAATCTCAGCACCAATAAAGACGTCCGCCTTCGGTCTCGCGGCTAAAGAGCCAAATCCTCGGTCACGTGAAAATCGTCTGATGACTTTATTAATACCGGCGTATCGTTTGCGTAGCTTTCGAAAGCCCCAAGCTATCCTAACATCCTCTGGGGGATTGCGGGCCGTATGTATCATGGCAGACCGCCGGAAGTAGAGGTTTGATTCGATTTCGGCAGTGGTCATTTTACAGCAACGGGGCATTGTTATAGATTGCCTGATATTGTACCGAGTTTTGAAATGTGGATATAAATCGTAGGCACGGCGTATGAGTATTAACGTTATAACTTGTACTTATATACTTGGATGCCTCTGTATATATTGAACTGTATTATAGAGATGCATGCTTTAGCTTAGAGGGAAAAGGGATAGTTTCTACTGTATATATATATTTCAATTAATACTAATTCTTTTTCACATTATTCTGGACAGTCGTTGTAGTTCCCGATAGGCATTGAACATCAAAAATTTGAATATTCTTGTGATAAACTTCATAGCAATAGCATTATTTGGGGCAAGCTTCCAGCCTAACAGTACTATGCCAGGACTGAGGCAGTTTATTATGTTTTTCCTTGCTTACCGTTGCCATTTTTCACCGATTTAATACCAATTTCCAATGAAGGCGAGCCGAATGGTCGACATCAGCTTCTCTCTCCCCATTTTATTCGCTAAATTGAAAGAAACATGTAAAGGTGATTTGAGTATCGAATTCGTAAAATGGTGTCGGAAACACTTGATTTCATGATCGGCTCGAGTGAACATGCACAACTTAGCCTCTAATTTACATTTCCAAATATAATATGAGGTTTATAATTAAAACACCTCATGTTTAAATTAGAAAGGATATATTAGTGTACATGTTCTATTTATCGTGGTATCGGATTGGCTTCCAGTTGTTCAAAAAACATTAATTCCCATGCTCTAAAAATTGTCAGCGAAAAGTGATAGTATATTGATATCTCGAATATTTTCAAACAATTGTGCCAAAGCCAGAAATAAGGTATCTTAATTGACGCTTCAATCAATCGCTGATCAATACACGTGGGAATAAGTCTTAGGCCGAAATGCGGCACTCGCATAGCGATCAAAGGGCATGCGGCCAAGAATAGAGGTTCAAAACACCATCGAGCTGATTATCGACAGTGGAGTTCACAGGATTAGACAGTACATCCTATTGATATATATATTATTTAAAAGGCGTTTAGACGTTTAAACGAAAAAAGAGGAATCAAACAATCGTACTTCGAAAATATTTCCCTTGACTTGGACGCTTACCCAATACACCACCCCAAAACATTATTCCAATGGCTAGAACTCTAGTATCACAGCTAGCACAATAAAGATGTCGGACCCATCAAGACATAAGCCAGGAATGCCAAGACCTGCTAGGTCGGGTGTTACACGAGCTGAACAGTGTTGTATTTTGGATGACCCAACGCAATTTGACCACAGCCGGTCGAGGGTGGTCAACGCATACGTCCAAAGGCAGGACACACCGCCTACACCACTGAGCACTGCTGCTATTCATGATGACAGGCATTATGCCAGAACCCATGGAAACCCACCATTAGCTTCACCTCAACTTCATCATCATCAACCTCATCATCATCATCGCAACAATCATCCTTCTCCTAACCATCACCGTCATCCCAACCCTCGTCAACATCGATCTCCTCCACATCACGGCTCTTCTGAAATTCAACCTACCCACCGTGAGTATCTCAATACAGCTCAGTCATTGAATCTCGACAGCCAAAGACAGCTCGAGAGAGAAATACTTGCAATGCAGTCTCGTGAAGCTCAAGGTCGGGGACACCATCCTTCACGCCGCCAACCATCTCAACAATTACCACCCGCTCGACCACCACCAGGTCTCAATGCTTCTCGTCAAGTCCCTGGTCCATCGAGTATGCCTATGGCTCCACCACCAGGTATCCCGATGCCACCACAAGGTATACCGATGCCACCATCAGGAGTCTCGATGCCACCACCAGGAGCCTCGATGCCGCCACCTGGTATTTCTATGCCGCCTGGCATCGCAATGCCACGACCACCACAAGGCAACTCTATGCCACAAGTAAGCATGCCAATGCAACAGCTATCGTTTGGTGCCTCTAGCCGTCAGGCACCACCAGGTATCTCACTTTCACAGCCACCAGGCATCCCAATGCCACGACCACCAGGCGTCTCAATGTCGCAACCGCCAAACATCTCAATACCACAACTGCCAGATATTCCCCAACCACAAACCGAACCACAGCCACCATCAAATACCACCCAAGCCAGACTACCACCACCACCACCACCAAATGATCCACTCGCAGAACTCCACAGAAGCCAACGTCATGTCGCGGCGATAATCGACACCATGAGAGCAGAAAACGAACTACTCAAACATGACAGAGACTTCCAAGGCATCCTGTTTTCCAACGGTATCCTCTACCTCGCCTGTCCAAGCGCCTGGAACACCTGCGACTGCGAATTCTGCAGTGGAGTTCGCTGGATCCGTCAATACAAAGACCTCGACGCCGCCGGAGAAAGATTGTGGAATGATCCGAAATATTCTTACTGGAGAGAGTATATTGAGACCTATGGTTTCAAGATATGTGATTGTCATAAATGTTCTCAGATTGACGAGGCCGGAAATATAAAGATTCCGGATGATTTGGGGCCGGATTGGAATCTATGGTATGGTCCTGATGGGAAGCCAAAAGATGAAGGAAATGACGTCGCTGGTCTTTCTGATGCAGCTAGAATTGAGCGACAACAGCCTCCGAAGTTTAGAGCTAGAGCTACCGCTGTGGCTCAGGAACGGAGGGAGAAGGCTGCATATCTAGAATATCTTAAAAGTAATGGAGTTGATGAGGCCTTGTTTGGAATGTTGGGTATGTATTAACTATCCATTTCTTATTTACTAAGATATTAACTAAGTGGAATAAACTTATACAGAGCCTGGTCCCCAACAATACCACAACCCGGCAATCCAGACCCCATCATCTAGCAGCATCAGGAGCAGCGGAACAGTTCATCGACCTCCCAGACCTGCCGATATGCCTGAAGACTCAACTCCTGATGTTGGTCCCAGCAGAATAGTTCATCGACCTCCCAGACCTGCTGATATGCCTGAAGACTCAACTCCTGATGTTGGTCCCAGCACCAATTGGCGATACGGGGCTATTGGGCAACCTGTCCCGAGAAACCTAAATAATAATTCTCAGAATAACTCTCAGCATGGTTCTAACAATGCTGGGAACAATCTCCGTCGCGGGCAACCCATCGACATGCTTGAAAACCCAAATTATAATTCTCAGAATAATTCTCAGCATGGTTCTAGCGATAGTTGGAATGATACCCGTCGTTGGCGCCCACCAGCTGAGTGATGACTTTATCTGCATGATCTTTGATTCTGATTCAGCCCTTTTTTTGTTTCGTTTGTGATTGCTTAGTAGGTATATTTCATAACTTGCTCAGGTTACAATTTCGCGAACTAGAACAAAAGCTTGCAAGCGGAAGATTATGTGCACTATTAATTCTTTCAAAAAGCGGTTCAATAGAATTAAATTTCCGGGCCTTCATTAATAGAAATGTACATAAAACCGCATCACAAGGCAACCCTGCCAAAAACTGGTCTCGTAACTAAATATAAAACCATCCCTTCAAAGAAAAAAATAATCAAAACTAACTCAATCAACAATGAAATCCCCAATAATTGAAACAATAATCAATAACAACTTATAAACCCAACTTCCATCATATCAAATACGAGGCTACATCTATGCCACCGTCGATCTACACCAGAACCACTTCAATCACTGCTCTTCTTAAAAACCTTCTTCAATTTGAACGACAGTGAGGATCGGTTACTAGTCGTAGAGTGAATCGACGGCGGCCTAGCCGGCGAGGGTCTACCTCCCAGTCGGAACGAACTCTCCGGCTCCACCGAATGTACGATGAAACTATTCCTATTCACAACACTAGGAGCCGGTACCGGCGTAGCCGCAGGTGCTACAGGTGCAGCTTGAACGGTAGTATTAGCTGCGGGCTGGGGTCCCGATGAACTTTGGGCATTCTGAAGAGCGCCGAAGAAAGAGTTTCGAATCATGGGAGATGAGACGGAGCGTTGAGAGGGGGTTGAGGTCGTTGATGCGCTTGAAGACAGTGACTTTACGGAAGCAAAGCGGTTTACACGCGGGACTACGGCTGCTGTTGAGCTTGAGACGGACTCTGTGGTCAAGTTTGAACTAGTAGCTGACAGGGTTGGAGATGCTGGAGCCGGCGGTTCGCTTTGCTTATATGTAGAGACACCAGCGCGAAGTGGCGTTGGGAATGGAGCCGAAGAAGGTGGGCGAGCGCTGGTAGTAGGGCTCGAGGAGGCAACTGCAACGGGTTGAACAGTAACCTTTTTGGGCTCTACTGTTGCAGTAGGTATCTTTTCTGCTGCTGCTGCTGTGTCGGGCACAGTACTAGTTGGTGGTGGAATCGCCTTGATCGGGAATCTCGATTTACGAAGGGAAGCTGGGTCGTAGGCGTTGCTACGGCCTCCTGTCGTTGAAGAACTAGCTTCGAGAGTCTCGGATACTGTCACTCTACGGACCGGAGTCACGGTTGTGGCTATGAAGTCTTATATTAGTTTCTGGTCACAGAAATCGATATCGGTTTTTGGTAACTTACTCTTCGTCGGCGCAGCGCCGGGAATGGCATCTAGATCGGGTACAATCCTCGAAGCCCAATCTTTCCTATCTGCACTCGCGAACTTCTTGATCTGTTTTTTTCGTTAGCTTGATGCTTAGACTTATATGTAATTCAGAGATATGGTTCTTACATGTTGGGAGATCTCTTCGCTGTAGAGATTCTCATCTTGAGTCCAGTACTTCAAGGTCGCGATTGCGTCGACAGGCTCGTTTCGCTATCGAATATAATGTTAGGTTCAGATTCTTAACATCAGGGATTACTTGGCAGTTATAAAGTTACTAACCTCTGGTGCCATCAGTAGACCATAAATGCAGCAGACAATATCTCGGACCTTTGTCTCCGCCTTCCAGTCTTGGTCCAAAATAGCGTGGCATACACGACCATGCTATCCAAAATATCAGCTCGTCTGCGTTATAAATATAAGATTTAAAATTTTAAAAACTCACCTTATTGATATTTGGATGAATGATCGGTGTAATAAACCTAGCCTGAGGCGCCTTCCTCGGGAAATCATCCGTCATATCCAAGAACATAACAAAAGTTCCACTGGCATAGTTAGACCCATCAGGACCCTGCATAACCACCTTCCAGAACGCCATTTCACTTTCGCTGACATAGATATCCATATCAGGATGAGGTTGTTCCGCCATATCCTTGATTTCCAACAAAAGACGTCGGTTCTTGACGACATCGGAAGCAGCACGGACTCCTCCTTTATCAACGACGAGTTGTTTGTTCTTTCCAAAAGCTTTGTGAGCATTTGCCAGGGACATGAATTCATCGTTCTGGTGGGGGTGATCACGAGCTTCTGGAACTGAAAAGGCGGTGACTGTGAAGGGCTCGAGGGGTTGGAGTGTATCGAAGTATGGTAAGTACATTTGTCGAGGAAATGGTGGACGGAGGGTTTGGTCGAGCATCGTTTCCATTTCAGCCAATTGAATGATTTCAGCTGTAGATGCTGGCTTCATGGCGTATCCTCCTGTGGCCCCGCAGATTCTGAACAGCGATTTGTGGTAGTCCGTGCCGATACAGAAAGCGTCGAGGATGATATTGTTCTCCCAAAGGTATGAATAAGTAGTCTTATCCGTCTGCTTAGAGCGGTTATCAATACCGTCGGTAAGAACGATGATACGAAGCTTAGTATCCGGATTATCCTCTTTGAAATCAAGCAACTGTTCTGCTCCTTCGTAAATGCAGTCCCACATTGCTGTCATACCAGCAGGATGCAACTTCTCAATCTCCTTTTCAACGTCATCCAACAGCGGAGTAAACTCTTGCATTGTGGAAACAGTCGCATTGAACTTCATAACCCCAAAGTGTACTGGAAGTTTATAGTTCGTAGCAGTACTCGAGTAATGCTTGAACAAAATTTTCGCGGCTGTCATTCTATTGATCTTTTCTGCGACCTTTAATTCTTGATCTTCGTTCGCAAACGCGGGATCAAGCATACTAGAGCTACAGTCGACACAGATCATAACGGCTTCCTTCGGTCTGCGGGTGTCGACTGTACTAGCGTTCAAACATCCAACATCCCAGCCGTCAAGCGGCCATGCACCGCTAACTTTACGTGCTTGGATGACATTCTTGAGGGTCTTGGCGAGTCCCTGGCCTTGATCGTTGGAAAATATCTGCTGAACGCCTGTAATTGGGTTCCAGATGTTGGCCCATTCCATAGCGCACTCGCCGCCGAATTCGAAGATTGATACCAAACCTTCGTTGTTGAGGGTCAAAACCGGCGGCTTTGAGCTAGATAAGGACAATGGTGCCACGGTGCAAAGGGCGGGTAGGTTCGTAGTGTTGATAATCTGCTCGTAGAATCCATCTTGGGTTGGGCGGTGGAGGATTCTATGCTCGAGGACGTTTCCGGCATCCTTTGGCATAACGAGATAAGAGTTACCGTCAAATGGGTATTTATCTCTGAAAGACAGGATCAATTGTCTTTGATCTGGTTGCGCATGGGGATTCTTTTCCAGAAATTCAATCGTGACTTTGACGGTTTCACCGCTGAGTAAAGCGACATTGGCGATGTTGTTATCTGTGGTTACTGGATCTCCTTCTTTTCTTTCTGCCACTTGCTTGATAATGGCTTTCTTCGTCCATTCTTCTTTTCCAGAACCTCCACGTTTTCCCGCGATGACTTGATCGAGCAGCCAGCCTAGTAGCTGCCTTGATCCTTCTAATGCGTTTTCTACCTTACCACCTGTGGCCCAGTCCGGTACAGATTTTACACAAAGCGCCTGGAAGGTTTGAGCCAGTGCCGCCTTTTCTTCCGGAAGAAGCGTTCTGCTATCGAACAAACTAGCCATAGCATAAACAGCTGGCAAGAAATGCGTCGTTTGCCAAATAGCCGTCAAGAACCTTCGCTGCGTAGGACCATCTGTAACCTTCCGCTTCAACATTTCAAGCGAAGCACAAAAGGTAGACACGCCGGCCCTCGTCACACCCTCAACAGGATGCCACGCATTATTATTGCTAGTAGAACGGAAGTCAGAAAAGTGTTTTGTAGGTATTCCGATTGTTCCATTGTATCGTAGAACCACGAATAAATTCAGTGGCGCCCTTTGTGTCCCGACCAGGTCGAGATCGTAGAGAGTCACATCGTCTGTTAGAATTGGGTGCGCTTGTAGGTGTAGGTCCACTACATAAGGCGAATTTAGAGCTTTCTGGAAGATTTTCCTCTTGACTAGATCTTTGAGAGTAGAGATCTTTGTTCGTAGAGGAATTTGATCTTGGAAAATTGGTAGGCTAGATAATTTTGGTTCGAGAGCGTTTTCTGGGGTTATGAAGCGGATGTGGATACTCCCAGATGGCGATTTGTTCTGCCTCGTAGAACCCGGTGTAAGTGTAGCCTGTGAGCCTCCCCATTCACTTGACGTTTGCTGGCTCGTCGCGGACGAGATCGAGAGTGTTCGTATCAGACTTGCCCGTGGGGACGACATCTTCGAGGAAGCTGATAATTTGCTAGCTCCACAGTTGTCGTCAAAATATTGTATGCTTCAAGCTGACAGGTGAGTAGGTTTTGAGAATAAAAGGATAAAAGCTAAAGGAAAGAGATAATTCCAGAATCCGCTCTCAAAATGCAGAAATCCAGTATATTCTCTGAGTTATAACGAGGATAACAGTGAAGTTCCAGGAAGGTTGTAGCTAGTTAACTAGCACATGCAGCCTTGTCGCTGATTTGGCTTCAAGGAGCTACCTTGCTTTCCTCTTCAGAAATACTTACTTAGTACCTAGGTACTTAGTAGCCAACTATAGTTCAAGGGATCCATTCGACTAATCCCATCGGGACCGGCACCATAGCTAGCATTATGATCCTCAAACCATGCGCATGTCTGGACCAGGCCAAGACCCATCATCGTAGAATGGTCCGATTGGACCCATTGACGCCTATGAGGCTGCCAGGTATCAAAAAGTTGTGGCCTTCTTCCATTATGACAAATATGATAAGAAACTTGAGAGCTTTCCAGGTGCACTAAATCCGGAAACACCATGATGCATCAACGGCACGCTGCTTGGTCTGGTCATGCAGTTAGTTAGTTAAGTTTACAAGCTTGTGGAGCTGGGGGACAAAGTACGTACAACAGGGATGTTGTGTGGTCGAGGCGGACCCGGTTAAACCTTCCCGGCAAAGACGCCAATCGCTCCCGTTATGGAGGATTTCCAGAACAAGGCTGTGTAATTTTATCACGGCAACCTCCAGGCAACACAATTGTTGGATCCATCGGATAACGTTACTTCTTCTAGTGCGGGGAGGCTGAATGAGTCGTTCCTTAGTTCGTTCTCTTAACTAATATTAACAGGCATGTTTTACTCCACATTTTGCGACGTTTTAGCAAGTGCGACAAGCGTCTTTTGAGATCCAGATAATGCTTTAAACGGGTGGGGAACATCCCGTATTAAACCGATCACTGCTAGCATACTAGCTTGGAAGTTGAGGCTCCCAATCCAAGGTGGGGCTATAACCTTTGGCATGCATTGCGCAAATGATCCCGTGGGGTACCACAATGTCCACGATCGACTTCACTCAGACGGTGAATGGCTATTTCGGGAGCCACGTAGCCGGGGTCTTAAGGTATCAAGATTCCTACTTTATGATTCAACCATTAGTTTTCAGCCTTCGTGAGAACTTGATACTGGGGATTTTGTAATTTTCACATGCATGAATTTTCACTTGATGTCATGATATCAACTCGGTTTGACGGTACTGTTGGTGTCTAGCTATAGCAGTATTGGTTTCTGTCTGCCAAAAGACGGGTAGGAGTTCAAAACTCCAAATAGATATCAAGTTTGCGAATGTATAGTATAGAATGGCCGTGTCAAAGTAGCAATTGAAGAACTCGTGCTTTAATTAAGCTATGCAGGCCAACCACAAGCGCATGTATACAGGTAAAAAGCTGCAGTTTGTGCATTATCAATTCCTATATCCCTAACCGATGACATGATATAACAAAACAAGAAAATTATCGTGCGATTAGATTAATAATAAAAATTCCCTCAAACATTAATGGAAAGTCGTCTTGACTTGTCCGTAACAATTATCTTTGAAATACAGTTGGAACTTAATCTCTGCCGATTCAAAAGCCATTTCGATTGTGAATTCCGCGGATAAACATGCTTGTCCGTTAATGTTTACCGAATCGAATTCACTCTCTGGTACCATGCTTAGATCGGCCATTAAGAAACATAAGTCGTGTACACCTGTAGACACCGAAGGGTTAGCAACAAACTAAATTATAACTTTACTGAGTATAACGTGATAGGATAAACTTACTCTTATCTCGATAACTATGAGGCGCAAGATCAAGGTCAGAAGCAACTAGTGTAGCTCCACGACGTAACTTCTCGCCTTTCTGGAATGTCGTACCGCACTTCAACTTAAACCTCGTATTCGAATCCGTATCCGCTCCCTTCTCGACAATCCATGAAACTTGATTCCTTGCCATCTTCATCCCCGTATCCGTTGAGTAGAAAGCATCTTCATCGTGGTGGATTGTAGGGTCGAATACGGTGTTGATTCTGGTACCATAATTTCTTCGACATCTTCTGTTTGTAACTAAGCTACCTTCGAGACCTCGGAGGACGGCACCTCTGCTGACTGCGGACCAACTGTTCGAATGTTAGAAAAATGCACTTTTGTCAACTGCGTGCATGCTTGGGGCTTGGTATACATACGCATCGTCTGGATTGATGATTTCAATCTGTCCGGCTCTGCCGAACTTATGTGTTGATAGCCGACTTAGAAGATAGTCTGACTCGCCGAACCCGCCGACGAGGAAAACGTACTGTAATGAAAGCTTTAGTGAACATTCCCTGAAATTTTTCTTTTGAAAATTGGGGTGGTGGTTGAGTTTTACCTTCGGTATTGAGCCAGTATCACAGATTGCATCGATCTGGCCCTGAATGAGTTCAATGATTTGCTCCATGATAGGATCGAAGCACTCTTTCAAGTCGTCGCTTTATAAATAGTTAAATTAGTATAGTCGCATATACCAAAACCTAGCCTGAGGAATGAATATAAACTTACTGTGTCAATTCGAATTGACCTTCGATGATACCAGCAGCGGGATCATTTGCGAATCCATGCATTGGTAGGTAACTGACGGAACCCGGTAGATACGAAGATCCGAATGATCTCTTCACACCTTCGAATTCGGATACCATCTTGTTTAATACCATTCCGTCTTGCTTTTGACACAAAATCTGGAATCTATCGTCGCCAATTTTTCTTCGTACCAACTTAAGTAGATTTCTGTCAACGAATGTCGACCCGCATTTGGCACCAGAACCAACTGCAACTTCAGAAAGCCCTAACGAAGGCTGCAACTGGCCCACTTTGTAAGATATTAAATCGACAGTTCCACCGCCAGCATCGCATAGGACAAAGGTGTCTCCAACATTTAACATGTTAGGATCATTTCTTCGTGTGTTATCTCTTTGATAAAGTTCAGAGATAGCGTATACTGCGGCTGCCTCCGGTTCGCTGAGAAGGAACAGTCTATCTTTCTCACGTTGGCCGATACCAGCTCTCGAGGCAGCTTCTTTTGTCAGGGCCTGTGCCTTTTCCGACCAAACAGCCGGTACCGTCATAACCCAATCGATTGCCGTCCGATTGATGAAATTTTCTCCCTGTGCTCTTCTCAAATTCGACATGATAACATCATAAAGCGCCGTCAAATAATCCGCCACCACATCGACAGGACTTTTATTCAAGGGATTATATCTCATCCCTTCGGCCATAGGGAACTCATCTTCAGCCGGCTCCGGTGTTTCAGAAAAGGGATCTTGAAGGTCGACGTATTCTTCCGAATTTTCTTCTTGGTTCTCGTAGAAGTTGTCTTCGTCGAGGTCTAACTTCGCCCAGGCTAGTCTGGCTAGACCCGGTGGAATCAGATATCCCCAGCGATAGGTTCCGTCTGCACCATAGGCGATGTCGCTAGGACATTTTACTTCGTCGCGACGTTCTTTACCGGGCCAACGGCGGATGACTTTGATGTTATCGATCGATTTTTGGGATGTATCGCCATGTGCGGTTCCTGTTTTCTCGTAATTATAAGTTAACAAGTTGTGTTTGGAAGTTTGAGTATTGTCTTCTAGATTCCTGGGTACTTACCACTGTATGTTGTACCGTAATCGAGACCAACGACGATACGATGCTCTTGTAGGACACTTTCGGTAGCCATTGTGAAGGTTGTTGTATTGCTTTAAGAGAGAAAGCAAGAAAATTCGAACTTGTCGGAAATTACAATATAGATGCGTGTACTAGAATTCTGACTTCGAAGCTTCTCGAGCAGTTCTCTAGATATATCGCTTTCTGTACGATACCACAATAATAAAAAGAAGGGTTATGCAAATAATCGGTTTAAGTCAACCCCACTCTTGAGCTTGAGTGATTATGGTCAAAAGTAAATATATCAAACGGATAAAAGAATTGCTGCAGGAGCAATCTATATGAGCAATCAAGAGTACTAGAATTTTAAACCGGTCAAAGCTTCTAAGCTCGATAAACAATCGAATCGGTCCCAATCAAGTTTGCGAAAGGAAAAATTAAGTATAGAAGAAAAAAAGGAAATCCCAGAAACGGCTTAAAGAAGTTAATGCCTAAGATTACAGCATTCGCTCATCAGAATCCAGAATCCTTCAGACATAATTATAACTGCAGCCTTGTAACCTTTGCCGCTGCAGACTAGTGACCTCGGTGTCGTATAGCTATAGCGCCATCTGTACCGACATTTCCGGTGGGCGAATTATAATTAACAAGGCGACGATATTTCGACTCACATTTCTCTCAAGCACTCATGCATCCCGTGTCCAGCACCGTACGATTTGAAATAACGGTTTGATCCATGCCGACACTGCATTCGATCGTCTGCTGGAGATAGTTCCGAAACCAACATGGGAGCATCGACTATCAATGGTTTGTTATCAGCTCAGGCAGCTAGCATGTTAACATCCTTCCCTATTGTGAGCCTCGTGTGAGGGCAGGTTAATTCCCAATCCCTTCGGTTAAACCTTCCCTTGTTATAAACGACAGGGACCACCCTTGTAACAATAACGCAAGTTCCCAACGGCAGCCTCGTTTCTGGCAAGAAAAAAGGACGGCAGGGTGCTTTTTAGATCCTTCGAACTTTACTTTTATGCGACCGCTCATAATGCAATGTTCCGAGGACCTGGACGAGCGGCTGAAGGGTTGCGGGTTTGGAGTGACGAATCTTTGGAAGCGGGGTAGACTTTTGGTTCATCGGACAAATATGTTTCAGACCGCATACTTGCATGAAAGGACATCGGTGTAGCTCTTTTCCATATTACTTTTTTTCTTCTTGGAAAGCTGCAGTGTTAGTTAGTGGATCCACTTACGGCGCCTGTAACATGTAGGCGGTGAAGGATGGGCGGGACTATTATGGGGAGCTTCTAATTCTGATATCATCTTGGGATCAGGCAGATATATTTGGAGAGCTTGGAAACGAGGCTCCGGTATTTGGGAGTTTTTAGAAGTATCTTAGTATTCAGCTCGGAAAACTACATGTACTTTTTGGAAAATTATTTTCTTGACGGGAGAGAATAGCAGTGCGATACTTCAGAGCCGTCTTGTCAAGGAACCGACTTTAATATCTCTTGATCTATTCGATTCAGGGTATTCGCGGGTTTTTACTCAGCATTATACTATCCGACAGATTAACGGAATCAGAAATACTTCACCAATTGATTCTTGCAATCTCTATTGTCTTCGAGCCTTTTCGATAAAATCTCCAAACTGTACTTTTCTTAGACATCTTTGGCGTAGCTGATTTACCCATTTCTATATCTTACCGTCAATATCATACTCACCTTTCTAATCGTCCTTTCCTTAATATACGTATACCTCAAAATGCCACCCTGGGGAGGTTTATTCAATACGAAAAAGGACAATGCGAGCGACGGTTCGATCTCGCCGACACCCAATTCAAAGAGAGAGAAACGTAAGGAAAAGGTATTCTATCTTTAATCTACCCATTTTTTAAAATTCTAGTGGACAATATGTAGGACTAATATTCAATTGAAATCAGCAATCCACCTCAAGCCACGGAATGGGAAACCTTCGAGAGTATACAACCCATGACGATCCACGAATGTATCACATCCGCAACGGCGTAGACCCAAGATCCAAGTACGTTACCAAAATCACCCCCTTAGACGACTCATTCACGCGAATTTACTAATTGAAATCATAAAAATATAGTGGCCGTTTCATAGATATGCACGGCATGGGATTCAGCTCCCGCGAAGAGCCAGAATTCATTCGATCTCGCCTTATGAACCAATTCCAGTCTTCCCTAAACACAGCCGTCACCGATAGTATCCGTAAAGCCTGCATGCACTGGGATGACGAAGTTCTCCATCTTGAGAATAATTACCAGAGTGTTCTCGAAGAACGCAATGGTCTTAAGACAGAGAATAAAAACCTTGCGAACAGGGTGAAAGCTCTGGAGGCGGAAGTCAATAACAAAGTTGCGCTGCTGAGAGAGTTCCAGTCCGGGCATCTCAAAACTGCTGGTAGCAGAAAACTGGCGCCTTCGAGTACTGCGATTTCTACTGAGTTTGAAGGGTTGGAGCGTAGGGTCAAAGATACTGTGTTTGCACGATTAGCGCGATTGAATATTAAAGATCCCTTTATTGAAGCCCTTCTGCAACATCAGCCTTTCTTGGAAGCTGTGAAAGGTATTATGGTTGATGAAAAGGAGGCGCAAGATGCTGAGAACGTGCCTCTCAATCTTTTGGAAGTTGTAGAAGATGGTGAGAAGAAGGGCTTGTTGATGTGGATCATTCAGGGAGTCATTCATGATATTTTGCATAAGAAGATCATGAAGATTCATATGCCTGGACTTAACGCTGACGAATTGCAAGTAATGGAGAAGATCTTCAACATCATTGCTTTAAGTAAGTATTCATACTTTAATAATCACTAGCAGTATACTAACAATTCAACAGGCGAAGACGGTCAGGGAATGAGGTCCGCACAAGAATGGAGAGCGGATACCTACAAACGACTCGCATACTGGGCGGAAAACGTTGAGGAACTGGGCAAGTACATCGAAGCCGCACCAGCGATTAGTGAGATCAGTCAAATCTTCGGCGATCTTATCGACGGCACGGAAAAGGAGATAACAAGAGTCCTTGAGCCGCTCTGTGATGAAAGCCCAGAAGGCAAGAACTTTTCTCGTCTAGTCGTAGATATCGTCGATCGGGCCTTCCAATTCAGCATCTTGATTGGATCTCAAACGGCAAGATATGTATTACATCGAGATCTTGAGAACACGGATGACTTCAAGGCTGTACCAGATCATCTCGATGAAAGCGCTAGTGCTGCTAACAACTCGAACGTCTCGCTATTTTATGGTGTCCCGGCGCTAGTCAAAACTTCGAGCGAGGATGGTGAGGCCTATGATGTATCGGAGCTATTAGTTCACGGGAAGATATACGTTCTCTTCGGCTTCGGAGACCCGATTGAAGAAGAAGAAGAACAACAGCAAGTACCACCAGAAGTTCCAGACAAGATTCCAATCCAAATGGCCTCCCCTGTCAACGGTGGAGACCTGGAGAGCCAGGATATCGACGCCATAACCAAGGCTGAAGCTTCCCAGAGAGCCGCAGCAGGGTCATCGTCCGAGGTATTCACTACCCTCCCAGATTATCATGAAAGATATCTCTAACAAAGTACCCAACTAATGATCATATGATATAGACCCGACCTGAGCCGCAGAATGTTACTACCGATCCAAGTACGAAGCCATCAGGTGCAGACACTCTGCCAAGTGAATCCAATCCAAGTATGACGGAATTTTCTGAGATTATCCTTGAACAGGAACTGATCGTAACATCGACTTGCAAAGACATGAAAGAGTCGAGCGACCAACCGCCGAAGAACGAACCCAACGGCGCCACCGTAACGACGACCTCAAAGAGCAGCGAGAACGAGCCGCCCAAGGAGACCCGCGATACGCCGTCGAACAACCAGTCGATTCCGGAAGTCGAAGGAACCCTGCACCAAGAAACATCCACGAAGACGGACCAGGCGATAACAGACCCAGGAAACCTAGAGCCCCAACCTCAAGCTACCCAGAAGACTCTGAACGAACTCTTGGAAAGCTCGCCCAACAGCGATCACCCATCCCCCGAAAGGAAGTTCCAGAATCTAGGAGCCCACCTGACAGAAATTCCAGCCTCCCCAAGTCTTCCCAAGCCGCCATCGATCCCAGAGCAAATCGCCCTCCTCCCACAGGAGGTCCCGGTAGCCACCCCAGAACTTCAATGTCCGGTCCCAGCTCTAGCCCCAGCTCCAGCCGAAACCGTCCCTCCTCCTCCAATCCAAATACAGACTTCCACAATACCAGCATCGCATACAGCGTCGGCAGCAACCGGGGTGGAGGAGACCCCCCATCCTCAAGTACCAGTCGAAACGCAGCTGGAACACTCACCCGAAAATTCGACACCGTCAATACCTCAGAACCAAGATCTCGGTTCGCAGAACGAGCTAGAGCAGCAGCCCAGCTCTCAGCTTATGAGCAGCAACAACGAGACCTTACTAGCGCAGTCCACGCCGCGCACGTTGCCGCCCGAACTAATCAACTTGAACAGCAGCTCCTCAAACAGCAGCAAGACGCCAATAGTAGCCACGATCCCAAAGCAAGAAAAGGTCAGCGTTGAAACAGTCGGGTAGTGCATGTTGAATCAGAGGGTTTGTTCGAATAGTTTGATTTGGTATTTCATTTGACGCTTCTTCAGCCGTGCGAATTCCTTTGGTTGTCGTGAACTTGTTTTGTAGTATGTAATAAAACACCTTGCAATTGATCGGATGATATTGAGATATTTCATGACAGGGATCGCAAGTCCGAATAATGGATTGACGTCAAGAAATACTGTATTTAGTAGTTAGTTTCGTCCAAATGAAGAGATATACTAAATTCTAAACCATCAACCATCTGATGAACGTTAAAGCCGGTCGATCCTATTCAGAAGGTAGCTCATAAGGAATTGGCACACGTCACAGCGGTCCGGTAGTACGAAAAATGCGGCAGGCTGGCATTCCACCGTTCGTGCACACCCATGAGGATATTCCACCTCTCAAACCCGCCCTGTTGATCAAATGTAGGACCCGACTTTTCGCCCGAAGCATGTAAGGTCTTTTGTTGTTTTTGGCGTAGATCGTTCTATTTAAAACGCGGCCAAGAGGTGTATCTGACACGGGCATGTGAGTCGTGCGACCAGGTGTATCTGTAGACGAGGTGCGGCGTCTGGGAAATGATCACACAGACTGAACGGCGGGGCACATATCCTTCGATATCAAAAACTTTGCACGTTGTATAAACCTCAGAGTTCTATTTTGGGTTTGATAAGAGACGCCAGCATTGTAGTTCAACCAACGGCCCAACATACAACCGAGATGCTCCCGTTGTTTGACGTTCCCGTAACACATTCCTCCTTGTTCGAGTTTGCCTATTCCGGAGTAAACTGCTTAAGCAGCTAGTTGATGTTAAGGTCTGAATCTCGAAATTGACCATACGTCAGTACGCCAGTACGTCAGTACCAACCAGAGCTATTCCTGCGTCATGACTTCGCTTTGGTAAGTGCAATGGCGACATAACCTTCCGTTATCGAGGGGCATTCATGCATCTTGATATTGGTTCGAATTCGTGTGTATTTTGCTAGTTGACGGCTAGCGGCGAAGCTTCCATGTCGCGCCTTCGGTAAACCGGCAGGAAGTAGCTCCACTTAAATGGGTCTTGCTGGTCTTGTCGCGACGAACTGAGTTAAGCTGTGTATTTGTGGAGATTTGATTTGACTTGGATTCTTTCGATTGAAAAGACCAGGAAGACGTTTCGTCAACTTTAATAACTCGAACAACAGGATGTCATTCACACGAAATCCGGGTTATAAACCAGTTTCATAATTGATGCCGCATTTCCACATTGCTGATGACGAAAACTTTAACTGGCGCTAGGACACAATCCTCGAAGATGCCAATTGCCAAGCAACTACCTGGTCGAGATCATCCCCTTTCTCCTGTCAAAAGGCGAGAGGCAGTGCGAAAGATCTTCTTCATATCGGCCCATCATCTTCCATGTTTTGCATCCTTGTAGGTCTGGAGTAAGTTAAGTTCCTTGTGCTGGTATGGATCGGTGTTGCGATTGACGTGTGTGTGTCGGTTAGTTAGGGGAAGCTGATGAAGTTAAATGTTGGAGTTGGACGGACGAAGAATAAAAGGGAAATGCATCCCGAGAAACTATTTCTATATTTTTCTTTAAACTTTTCTATGGTTTTACCTCCATCCTTCTTTTATTTCTCTTCTTTTTTACTCTTAAGATTTACAGTGTAGGAATACTTCTTTTCAAGACATTCGTTTCGACTCGCGGTTGGCATAGTTTTATATATTACAGACACGAATCGAATAGACTATATTACAGAGAAAATAGCTATGACGGGCTCCGAAGGCTCTTCTACAAGTAGACCGGAGGTCGCTGGGCGACGCTATTCACAAGACACTCTACTGGATTCAGACAGTGATTTGGACTCTCAACTTACAGAAAAATACCCCTCTACCCTCCTTTCAGGGAGCAGTACGCCACAGTGGGCCCAGGTTACATATAACGAAGTTCGCAAGCATGTCAGCTGCAGAATACCTTACTCCTCAAACCCTATAAAGCTATTGAAGAGTGCTTTATACCTTCTAGTACCGAGTTACCTAGCATCGCATACGAACCTGGAGTTTAAGAAGTATAGACCGGGCTCGACAGAATGGTTAGACGGGTTGAGAGGAATAGCGGCGTTCTTTGTATTTGTGTACCACCATGTGGTCGCATACACTGGCTCGGAACATGATTACGCATGGGATCCGAAGAGACATCCGAATTTGCTTCATTTACCGATTTTACGATTATTCTATTCCGGTACACCGATGGTTAAGATCTTCTTTGTGATTTCGGGCTTCGCATTGACATATCGGCCTGTCAAGTTGATGAGGAAACCTGGATCTCAGGGAAGTTTGATGAAGACGCTGGCTAGTTCGGTTTTTAGACGGTGGCAGAGATTGTTCTTGCCGTGTGCTGTGGTGTTCTTTATGGTTCATTGTTTGAGGGCTTGGGGTGCTTTTGATTGGTTTGAGGTCAGGCATTTGAAAAATCCGAAGATTTTGCCTGGAGATATTGAACGGTATCCTGCGAAGTCGCCGGATGGGTTTTGGGGACAGATGGGGATCATGGTTGCGGAGTTTTGGTTATTTGCAATTCGGAATCCGATTTTGCATGCGAAGTATGACTTTGATGCTGATGTAAGTTCAATCTTTCTCTCTAACTATTATTATACCTAGGAGAAATGTGAAGCTGATATCATGGTGAATATTGATAGAGACATCTGTGGACCATTCCTACTGAGTACATGCAATCGATGGCTCTCTTCCTCCTAGTCGCCATGGTCTCCCATCTTATCCGTACTTTCCGCGTCTATGTTATCATACCAGCTTGCTACATTTTCTGGACTTATTATGCAAAATACGACTACCCCCTCTTCATCTGCGGATACTTTTGTGCCGAAATACACGCCGCAATGGATATACCGTCATTACTCCCAATTATCAACGACGACTCTATCCAAAAACAAGCTCGTACGTTCAAAAAGACCGGCAAGACAATATTCTTCTCATTCATGTTCTTCATCGGACTCTGGCTACTATCGTTCCCCACCCTTGATGGCGATAAAACATGGGGATACAAGACTCTATGCCAAATCATGAACCCAAGCGGATACTTCACAAAGCGTGCAACATACCATTCCCTCGGAGCATGTATCCTCGTCTGGTCACTTCTATACCTCCCACGTCTTCAATCATACCTCACGCTCCCACTATTCCAATATCTCGGACGGATATCCTTCAGTTTGTATCTTATGCATGGTATGGTGATTAGAACGTTGGGACATAGATTGGTACTTGAAGGGTGGAGTCATTACGAACCGGATGCTTACGGGAGGAGAATGTTTGTTACTGTTATTGTGTTTTTATTTGCGGTTTTGCCGCTGGTTATGTGGATGAGTGATGTGTTTTGGAGGTTGGTGGAGGCGCCTTGTACGAATTTTGTGAGGTGGTCGGAACAGTTGGTTGTGGTGAGGGAGGAGAGTGTTAAAGAGCAGGCCGGTGGGCAGATTAAGACTGCGTAGATTAATTCTGGTCTACAGTTGAAAGATATTCTACATATCTTGCGAGTAGGTTTGTGTATAAGTCAATATGCTATCGGCTGCATTTGCTCTTTCATGATACATTACAATGGGCGGAGTTAACTTCCTTTTTATATATTTTTGTTTCAAGTATATAGTTTGTTAGATATACTATAGAAATTCATATACTTTCTCAACTAAGACTATATTATTATACTTTATAGATTCATGTGTATCTGGATATCTTCCTGATATCCTGCCTGCTGGTTCTACAAAATTAATTCTTTCATGAACGATAGTCCCTTTCTCTTCGAATAACGTCAAGAATAATTCTCTGTACTCATCTAGTCCTCTACACGCAGGTCAAGTTTATCAGCCGTTAGTAGTGAATTAGACTGTTCTAGAACTAGAGCCCACAACTACAAAAATTCTGATTTGATTCAGACCAAAGAAAAGATTTGTGCAAGGTACCCGTTGCTTGTATCTATAGTACTGGAACAAGAACCCCTTGCTAATACCGAAAACGAAGTTTAGGAATGAAGTTTAAATTAGTATATTAGACTAGACTAAGAACATATCAAAAGATGTCTATCTTTGAGACCTACACCCACTTCAAATATACATCTTGTCCTACAAAGTATTTCAAGGGTATTGTAATAGTGTACGACGTATAGTTATGTTCTAGACCAACGTCTGCAGAAGAGATTCACAGAAACCGTTGATATCTCGGGAACCTGCGTTGTATCCACAAAATGCAACAAAAAGTGCCAGGCTGTCGTGAAGTCGCCATTTGAACGGGAAGATGCAAATTAATGTGGAAGAAACCAACCACCGAACAACTTCTCAAGAAGCCCTGGAAAAGAGTTAATCTGACAATGGCATCGAAGGTCTCGAGACTGCATCTACACCCTCAGTACGTATGTATACATGTGCCTACTCAGATATATGTCCTAGACTGGCCTTGGTCTTAAATTGGTATTCTCAGCTGACTGTGCGTAGGCCAAGCCTTTTCAACGGCGGCTGGCTCCGGTCCCTGTCTTGTCGTCTTGTCCTGTCCGTCTCAAAGAAAGAACGTTCCTGGTCATCCGCCAAATGTCCGACGGCCGATTCTGCTTCTGTGCGAGCAAACAAGCCCTGTGATCTCAGCGCTGGCACTTTCTGCTACCCTCAGCCTCCTTCTTCTCTCCCATTTGACTCTTCACTCCTCTTGCAAATCTCAGGATATTCGGCTTTGCTCTCTCTCTCTCATCCTTCGTCTCTTTGTCGGTGTAATCGATCGGTATCTGTCTGTTGCCGCTGTCTGTACTTGCCTGATAAAGACTGGCCGGTTGAATTTACCCCCAAAACATCGGATTGCAAACCTCCCATTGGACCATCCGTCGTGACTACAGCCTTCCCCCGACGGCCATCGCGATCGAATTGTCTTCCATGAACTTGCGATAACCCCGATTTTCTACCACGTATCGAACTGCCGGCGATAGGGTGACATTCTCACCATACTAGGACGACTCTCTGCTGTTCTTCCCCAACAGATAATTCCGCCAGGGTCTCAAATATGGCATCCCCTTCACGGAGTATCCCCCAAAGGCCACGCCGGGAATCCGGTGCATCATCTTCAGCAAACGGCACTCCTTCAAGTTTTGCTCGATATGCTTCCACTCAACGTCTCGGCAGCCCTATCCGCGGGAGCAATCTAAACATCGTTCAAATGGGTGGTGCACCTCCGCAAAGTGGCGATGGTACCCCGATGAGCTACCTCTCACAAGCCCTTAACGGTCCTGGTGTCGGTACTCCACCACGCTTCGGTACTCCTTCCCGGCTCGTTGCTGAAACTCCACCACGAAGCCATACCGGTTCGCCACACGTTGAATCTTCACATCCGGCTAGCGTCTCGGAATCCGTCGATAACCGAAATGGTCTCGAAAACCCAGCAGTTGTACGCAGGCATCTTGTTCGTGAGGCTGTTTACGATGGCGACTTTGGTCCTCCTCGTGGAACCCTTGGTGGCGCCGGTTTGGACGATGATAGCAACACCGATGAGGAATTCTCTTCGTTACAACTCCAGGGTGGCGATATCACGCGTCAAATCTATCAGTGGGATGCGCAGCAGCGTGATCAGGCTCGAAAGTTGAGATCGAAGAGTTTTATACTCCCACGACCGGATCCACCAGATGATGCGACCGATATCTCGAATATCAAGGTTCCAGGCGGTTTCAGAAGGAATTTTATCAGGAGAGCAGTAGGAACGAGTCCTGGACCAGATGGGAGAGTAGGCGTCAATCAGCCGGAATTATTGACATCGAATTTCATCGAATTCTTAAGCATATACGGCCATTTCGCTGGTGAAGAGTTGGAAGAAGAAGAATACGATTCTTCTGGTGCATTGATACAGGACGATGAGGAAGGAGCACCGGCAGACGAAAGGACAGGCCTGCTGCCCAGAGATAGAGCAGCAAAAAGGCCAACGAAGAGTGAAATCGCTCAAGGAAAAGGTAGCGTGAAGAGCGCTATTCTGTTACTGTTGAAGAGCTTCGTTGGAACTGGTGTCCTATTCCTGCCAAAGGCGTATGTATGACCTGAACCCTAATGGTTGCACCAATTACTAACCATTGAACAGATTCAAGAATGGTGGTATGCTGTTTTGTATCCTACTGCTTCTTGCGGTCGCAGGAATATCCTATTGGTGTTTCGTCCTCTTGGTCAGGGCTAGAATGCAGGTAAATGGCAGTTTTGGAGACATCGGTGGCGTATTGTACGGAAAATACATGCGTATAGCCATCTTGACCTCCATTGTCATCTCTCAGATCGGATTTGCTAGTGCCTATATCGGTGAGTTTTACCAGCAACGGTGCCCTCAGCAAACATGGCTAACAGATCGGAAATCTAGTCTTTGTATCGGAAAATCTGCAAGCCTTCATTCGTAAGTTACCTTCTTGCCGAAAATCAGCTATCGATAACTAACCAATATTATAGTCGCTGTCTCCAACTGCAAAACTAAGATTGAAATCCATTGGCTCATCTTGATGCAAATGATCGTTTTCCTACCGTTTTCAATGATCCGCGATATCTCCAAGCTGGGTGGAACTGCCCTTGTCGCTGATGCCTTTATCCTCCTCGGTCTCATCTACCTCTATTACTACGACCTATTCGAAATCGCAAGTAAAGGTGTTGCAGATATCGTTCATTTTAACCCGCAAGATTGGACCCTTTTCATTGGAACAGCCATTTTTACGTTCGAGGGTATCGGGTTGATTATCCCCATTCAAGAATCTATGAAAAAGCCCGAGAAATTCCCCAAAGTTCTTGGAGGTGTTATGATTCTCATTACTGGTATATTTGTCAGTGCTGGTGCGTTGGGATACGCTGCCTGGGGTAGTAAGACTAAAACCGTCGTTCTCCTGAACTTGCCGCAAGATGATAAGTTCGTCAATGGGTAAGTTAACAGTGCTATCCGAGACTCTGTGAATTGTCTAATTCTAATCTAATCTAGTGTCCAATTCCTCTATTCCCTCGCCATCCTTCTTTCTACGCCTCTCCAGCTTTTCCCTGCCATCCGTATTATGGAAAATGGCCTCTTCTCGAAATCTGGAAAGTATAGCAACAAGGTTAAGTGGGAGAAGAATATCTTCCGATTTTGCACCGTTGCTGTGACTGCACTTATCGCTTGGGGAGGTGCGGACGATTTGGATAAGTTTGTTGCTTTGATTGGAAGCTTCGCTTGTATCCCGCTCGTTTATATGTACCCGGTAAGTTACTGAATGAGTATCAATATAATTTCTGGTATGGCAATTTCAAAGCTAACATGATGATACCCGTAACAGCCTATGCTGCATTACAAAGCAGTCGCCAAGACCACCATCTCAAAGGTTGGGGATGTTATCTTGGGAATATTCGGACTCGGTGTAATGATTTATACAACCCAGCAAACGGTCAGAAGCTGGTATGGTGGGTCCGGCAAGCCTCCTTCTGAGGGCTTCTGCAATCCAGCATAAGATAAGACATTTTTCGAATGGTAGGAAAGTTGAAAGAGTACGAGGAGTTTTGTACAGATATACCACACGGTATAGACGAAGGTATTTGCGGCGCTAGACGCTAGGGAAAAGGTACTACAGCATAGATGCGGGATTATTGGAAGTATTTAGCGAAGGAATGTTGACAATTGATGGTTTGATCTTTGATTTTATGTATTCTGCTTTCCTTATCTCAATTTTCTCCGCATTGATTTCCTAACGTATACATGGGGCCTTTTATGTTGACGCTTCGTTGGTGATACTTTCACACAACATTTTTTTATATGATCAATTTGGTTCAATCTTATTTCCTTATTCCTTAACGCATGGGTTTCTTTTCCTTGGATTTCTCAGATGCATTCTGCGAAGAACTAATGGCGACCCCCCCGTTATTTTTCAGACGGTGGGGAAGAGAAAGCGGCTCTGAGAGTAAGGGCTGGCTTTTGGAATGGCGTATGTACCTAGATTTTTTTTCACAGGCCAATATGGCGACAAATTGGTCTAGAAGTAGAAATAGAATCGAATGTGCCCTATCATTAACAATATTCTCCCGCACTTGTTATAGATCATTGTAAGCGGTTACTAACACCCGTTGTTCTATCTATACACTCGATACTTGAGTTGAATTAATTCGTATATACTCTAGGCCGGGGGGTATAGGCTTATTCTTCTTCAATCGTTCCTATATCCGCGTATATATTCAGCCCCGGATTCTCTGTATCCGTCCATTGAATTCCACCATTGAATTTCTCTGCCCATATGGTAATATCCTGTCTCATGATAAATATGCTTTTCCTCAAAGTCCAGAATAGCATTCGATAGTCATGAATGAACTTCACCAAAAACTCCTGTTCATCGTTCAACTTTTCCAGGAACGGCGCCTTGTCTGAAAATTCCTTTTTGAGTCGATCATAACTAGCTTGAATACCGTTCCAGTCTCTATCGCTGATGAAGGTGTCTATAGCATCTGCAATTTTCTTAAGACCGATTTCGAATGTTGATAGATCTTGCGGGGAGAAAGAGTATCGATGGGGCGCTCCCTCCGGAGTGGCTTGTTCATGGAGATTCATGAGGTATGCCATCAACGGGCCTGTTTGAGAAACCCTGATACCACCGGTTTTCGAGGTGACGATGTAAACCACCATGTCGTAGATTACATCCCAAACCATCTTTACTTCATCCTTCGCCTCCCTCGGCCCAGAAAACTTATAAAACCCGGGAGGAACCTCAAAATTCCACCAAACAATCCTTTTCAAATCCTCCACATAGTCCTCCGCAATCTCAATCGTATCCATAAAATACTCCGGTGTAGTAATAGCCGTTGTCATGATACTCTGGTGATCGAACCCATAGTTTAACAATTTCTCTTCGTTGGACCATAGGTTTGGGTCTTTTAGGTCGGATATTAGTGTTTTGATTTTATGATAGATACGGCCGATTGCACCGGTTAGAGGCATTGATGTGTAGCCGTTTGGGTTTAGACGGCCTGGGAGGGCGAGGGGTCTGGTTTTTGAGACCCATCGGACGAGATCGGTGAGGTTTTGACCGATTTGGTCGATGTTTGAAGGGTTGAGTTTGTAGAGTTCGACGAGGAGGTTGGTGTTTGTTGTGCCGATTATTTCGGCGGAGGAGCTGTGGGGGTGTTAGTATTAAGAGGGATATGATATCTATTCTTTGGTAACATACCGTGTAAATGCATTGAACCAGAGAAGAGATAGTGTGAAGTTTGGAAAAGATATTAACCGGCACTTCATTATTGCGGTGGTGTTATATATTCCACAAGTGCCTGACCCAGCTGGTATATATGTATATCTCTGGGGTATATCGATACTTCCACCACCACCTTCTATATCGATAAAGTACCTACCTAACCTACGATTGGTGATATGATATATATACTTATCTAATCAATAAACCTTCGTTCTTTCCAGTAATTAATAATTGCTTACAGACGGTTAAGTGGACCCCATCCATATGCGCCCACGGATACCTATGTACCACGAACTGGCTCTATTCTTCGAATATTTTGACTTATATTGGCTCACTGGTTGGCATTCATTAATTCTTTATACGATCCATCAAAAAAAGAATATTCGTTTACGGGGAATTATGAAATACAGCGTCGTTAATGGTTATATCCACGAAACCCCTGCCAGATTCTACTAGGAGAATCGTAGTCTTGTGCTAAATTTTGACTTGGGATTACCTTCGACTCGTCGACTCGAGCATCCTAGGTGTAACATATATGGCCATCTCCCTGACCCCAGTTTATCAAATTTCTAGATCTAGCTTATAAATCTCCCGTAAAGCCTCCTTAATCGCTTCAAGGGCCTCTACCCATTCTCTCAGGATCTTTGAAACGTCTTCGAAGTGGAGACCTATAACATAACCAGGAGTAGGAAGGGGCCCACCAATATCTCTGACTTTGTCAACCAAATTACCGCCCCGGAAAATCATGTCCTTTATGGTAGTCGCAAGATCCGATATTGCCAGCAATTTTGAACGTAATGAATCATTATCTATGGTTGTAGTATCGGGTTCGATATCTCTTCTCATCGCCTCGACCTCGTCGCTTATTTCATCGTTTCCTCCCGTTGCCTCGCCCTTGCCGCTTGCTTGGTCTACTAATATAGCTAATTCTTCGGCTACTTCATCGTCTGGTTCGTCGAAAGGTCTGAACGCATACAACCACCTGGCCAGTACCAGTGGATTCCTATATCTCTTGAACCGGTAATCGATGCCCAACTCTTCGTACAGATCTTTCAAAATAGTGAAGACGGGCTTGTCGACATCTCCGGCGCCATATCCTTGCCACACTCTATCCCGGACCCTGATTTCCTGGGTAGTAATACTATCGACCCATACCATAATATCGGCGAGCATTTCCGGGGTCCGTGGCGTGACATTGTAAGGGCTTTGTGGCTTGCCCCCAGGTTTGGAACCTCCGGCTAACAACTTTTCAACAAATTCTTTCTGGTGTTTCACACCTTGGTACATTTCTTTTAATCTTTCGGTGGCCTCGTTATCGTCGAAGTCGTTGTCGAGAGGGAAGATACTTTCGAATATTCCGGGCCAGCTTGCGATGTGCATTCCCTTTTTGAGCCCTTTGTAGAGCGTCGTGAAGTAGGCTTCGTTTTTTTGGACGAACCTGGCGAAGTCTTTTGCATTGATATTCACGGATTCACTGGAGACTGGTATAATTAAGCTGATTTATGGTTTTATGTCAGTTGTATTCTAGGATTATGATATTATTGTTTTGAATGAATTAATATTGCAGACTTACTTGGGGAGTATTAGTCCAACGGAGAGAGCAATGAAACTTAGATACATTTTGGGCTATGGTATCTATTGATCACCGCGTATGGCAGTTTTAAAACTTACTAGTCCAAAGACCTTAAAGCCTATAGAGTAGAATATGATAATTACAATATACGTTATCTGAATAACAGAATCTGTGGAAGCGCACCCATAGCCCTGAGGTCTTAACTCACCCTCGAAGCCTATAGTCGAATAAAACCTAAAGGTATTAAAACTTGCTCAAAGCCTACTATAAGCTCTCATGAGAGATATCCACCGGAAAATATATAATTGTAGATATTGATAAGAGTAATTAACGTTTGGTTTAAAGATTAATTGATATGTCTACCAGTTCTATGGTACTAAAACCTATGACTAGATACTGTGCCGACAAATAGGGTGATATTATTACGGTAGGACTATAATATTAATATGATTAATTATAATATTGCTAAAGCAAACTTGTATTTTAATCTCCAATATTAATACGCCTCAGAACGATACTCGGAGCCATATAGGTATTTCGCTGGTATTTCCGACACAGTAGCTATATGAGCTAAACTTATCTATACATCATCATCGTCCAAGAAATCTCCATTGATCCCGGCCAATTGATCTGCAAAATCCCCTTGGTTTAACGGATTCCCTTGATTCTGCTGCTGGAACTGGTTTAATACTTGAGCTTGGGCGTTTTGGTTCATTCGATTCAGCTCCTCTAAAGCATTTCTCTGTCTTTCTCTTACTAATCTGGCCTGTTTCTCTGCTGTAGTCGTTCCGTATTCCCTTCTTGCTAGCTCTGTTAGGAGGTGGGCAAACTTTGCAAGAAGTTTCTGGTAGAATTCCAGAATTTCGAGTATTTGTTTTGCGGGGGCCAAAACCGCTATTATTAGCGGCCCAGGTAATATTCCTGGGAGAAATTTAAGGGCGGTTTCCATTTCGTGCTCGAATTCTGACATTAGTGATGCCACTCCCCCGGCTAAAGTCTTCAGGCTATTTGAATAGTCCAACGGTCCCTTCAGATCCATAAAAACAAAGTCCTCGTCGTCGAGGGCTTCTTCCCCTCTCGGTGCTCGGTAGGGAATAAGAGAGTAGAGATATGCGAAAATGCTGTTTATGTCATGTGGGAAGACCCACGATTGATGGACTTCCAAGACAAACTTTTCAAGCATGTATAGCAGACCTTGTTCTTTGACCTCCTCACGGGTCTTTCTACGGTACTCGTCGGTATCCACTGCGAAGTATTTGTTTATTTTGATTTTTCGACGCTTTATACTATCTTTTACGAGCTTTTGTAGCCTTGTTAGAGCACCAACAGTTTCATCTCTGGCTGCTTCGTTAAGTAACCGATAATTGAAAGGGGCCCCGACTTCTTGCCTTTGCGACTCTGGTGTAAATGGAACTTGATCGTAATTCACCCTGCTGATTGCCGTGGTAAGACTCTTAAGCGGTTGCTGTATTTTTTCAAGGAGAGGCCTTAAAGCAGGCTCTATATGAAGATCTGCGACCTCCTCATCATCGGTATCGAACCCATCATCGTCATCGTCTTGTTCCATTAAATCTTCGAATCGCATTCCCCTGATTATGTTTTCATCTTCCTGGTCGACCTGTTGGCCTCTTTCCCTTTCTCTGCGGGCGTTGACATGTGCTCTTCTTCTGTCCTGGATGTAATCCTCCTCGACAGCCTCGTTGTATCCGACCCTGTATTCACGCATGGCTTTTGTTTGGAGTGATTCGATTATTGGGCCTATGCGTGTGAGGTACGGTCGTTGGAAGTCTAGGTACTCGCTGGCATCTTCTCTGGATATCTTTTCTCTTAGGGCGGTGACGGGACCGGTCCTATATTACTAATTAGCTTATGCGACAGGAATGGATATTTGACCGCAGTAACAGAGAGTACCATAGGATGAGTGAAATGTATATTGATATTCCTAGTTGGAGACGCATTGTTCTTGAGTGTAGTGTGGTACAGTGATAACTGGGCGAAGATAGAATGGCAATGTCGCGATAATAGCACTTCTCACGACTATAACCGTAAGTCTCAGATATGTCAGGCTGAAATAGGCTTAACTCTTAATTTCCATGTTTTTCAGAACCATGTTTCCATTCTCGAAGCAATGTGCGTAGTACCAGCTCAAATACTGTTTTCTTGCTCGTCCATACAACCGATTGCGGAAGCGAGAGAAGTGTTGTTCCTGTGGTAAAGTACTGGGTCACGTGCCCATATACTATCACGTGATAGTACCGAATTTCTTAGTTCGGATTTGAACCTCAAAGAAGTTTGCCGATATCCTTGAAAACCTGCACATGAGATAACCAACGGCCGCTTACGCCTTCGAAACAGAGCGATTCCGACCCAATGGCTGCCACGGCAAGCTCATCATACGTCGCTCTAGCCAAGACGCTACATCCACGGCTCCTTCGATTCTTTAGAAGATGGCCACCCGGGACGTCTGATACACCGAAACTCAACCCGTTCACAAGCACAGTCAACCCGGCTACTGGAAAATGGCAGGATCCAATCTTTTCGCTCAGACGTCAGGCCGATATTTGTAAACTGGCACGGAAGTTTGGGGTAGAACAGTTATTGCCGCCTACACCTAAGAGCGCGATGAGCCGAGAGAAGAGAGCGTCTGAGGTGAAGAAGGTGACGGCGAAGAAGGTCAAGGGTCAAATCTGGGAGAGAACATTGATGGAGAAGTATGCAATTTTCGGAGAATTAGGGCTGTTATTTGGGGTCAGGTGCTAATTTGAGTGTACAGGGTCAACAAGCGGAAGAAGGCGATGTTGAATATGCCGTCCATGATCAAGGAATGGAAACTGGTATGTATCCTTGCTCCGGGTGCCAATGGTGTTCATACTAACTGTTTTATAGAAAGGGCATGGTCGTGGATGGAAGGAGTGGCCGAAATAAACATTATCCGTCAAGCATTAACTGTATATATTCATCATGCGGAAATTTGTACGATATATTACGACGAGACGCCACAAGCAATATCAATCTACTAGACAAACTAGTACGCACCACGAATTTTCTTATTCGTATGGGAGACCTTCAGGAGTAAAAGAGCATATTCAAACATGCTTAACTAAACAATACATATATGACTTCTACCGATTAACAAAAAAACTAGGAGGAAGTTTGATTCCGTCATCAATCGCCTTTAACAACTGGCTGAAATTCACCCTATACGCCCATGCAAAGAGCTGAAGATCGATCACAGGCTTCCTCACAAGCTTGATATTCTCCTTGTCCACCAATGCCTTTTCCAAAATTTCCAACCATCTTCCGAGAAGCTGATCCATCGAATCAAACCCTCTCACGATTGCTTGGAACGCGATCCTGACATCTTCCTTAGATTGTGTGTTATATTTAACAACCCGATCACCCAAGATATCTTTGTCCAAGGAATTGGCATTATACAACCAATACGACAAAGCTTCAGGATCTCTCAGCGGGACCTTGCCGGACAATGCTTCGTATAAATTGTAAACAGCAACAAAGATCTCGGTTTTGAAAAGTTGCCCAGTTCTTTTCTCCCATATATCTGTTTTGAGCTCGACGGGAGTATTGATGATTCGGTCCATCAAGACCTCGAACTCGCGGAACGTCGATTCACGTTTACCCTCTATTTTTTCGAACAACTTATTCTCGAAAATGCTATCATCAAGGAGCTCGGAAGTTGGGTTTAAACTGCCCTGAGTACCCCCAATAAATCCAAGTTCTGAGTCAAGAGCGAGGTCAAGCTGCTCTTGTAGTGCAAGATGAGCATGTTGCATTGGGATCCTATAGTGCCCCCTCAAATCGGACGCCAAACTCTGACCCGTGAGCATTCTCGCGGACTCTCCCTCTGTGACAAATTCATTCGCTTCGCTGTCTTGGATATCCGCCTCATCGAGACCTTCCTCAGCCCTCCGAATAGCTCTTATTCCATCGATTATTTCAATGTTCAAAGTCGCTAGACTCTTTCGCCCGCCCTTTTCAAGTTCCTCGTTGATTTGTTGAACTGTAGTCCGAAGGGGGTGTGTGGTACTGGCCTTATTGAAAAGCTCTATAAGGCTCTCCCCGAACCCTTTTAGGTACCATGCGGGTTTGTTTTTGTAGTCCAGCCAGTATCCATTATTAATAGGCTGTGGAGATTCTAACCAATTTATCCATTTTTCAAGTTTTACTACGCCTCTATAACAGGTTCTATAAATACCGGGGTATATTTATTAGCGAAGTTGGTTGGCTTTGGGGATAATATAATTACGGACTTACACTCCGGGAAGAATCACGACAGAACTCCAAAACACAACCGTCGCCCATTGACATGAAGCCGACCACTTCATAATGACTGAAGTTTATTACATACATGCACTCATTATTTCGGGATTTCGGTTCTCAGTTTTCCAACAAGACTGTAACGAAAATAAAGTTTATGTTCACCATGAGAATGAGATATTTGCGGTGGGCGAAATATTTTATAACGCTCTCACTCGTGCTCGAGGGCATGGGACTTAAATCCTTCTGCCATGCCCAAGTACAATATGAGCGAAGAAGCTTCTTTAACAACAATAATAATCGAATCTTGAATATTATCGTGCTGTAGGGATCCTATAGGCCTACCTGACGAAGAAATATCAAGATCCCATTACCTAACAGCAGAGAAATTCGAGATGAAACTCCGAACGACTATTCAGTATCTCGCCCTCGGGCTCTCAGCCCTTCATATCCCTATTGTGTAAGTAATCCTTTTAAAAAAAACCCAAGTCAACCCAGCGAATCGACTAACACGAGAGTTGTGCTGGCTGGCATAGAAATGCAGAGATACGCTACATGACCATGGAAAATTTCGAAGCATGGGTAGAATCCAACGAAGAAGCATTCAGAACCATCGGAGAGGATCTAAGATGGTTGAGATATCTTGTTGAAGTAGACCGCCCATTATACTACGGCGATCCTGAGGCCGATATCTCTAGATCTTTGGAAACATCATTTGGAAACGTCAGGAGCATACTTGAAAAGCTTCAGGCAGAGCCTCACGTAAGTAATACACTCCAAATACCAACCTACACAATCCACCAAGATGGTGTATCAGCCTTCGTCAAGAATATAATAGTAACTTGGTTATTCTTTCTAAAATAAAAAAGTACGGGACGGCGGTAGCCAATGCGGATCAACCTGAGCTTCCAAGGGATAATTTCTTCCTTGATCAATTGGAGAGCCTAAACGAAATGGTATATAATTTCAAAGTCAACCTTCCTCAGAATGTTTGGGAGGATAGAAGAAAGAAACAACCAATCGAGGCTTTAACCCCTGTCGAAGCCACCATACAGCTCGTCGGGTACCTGATAGACAGTGGACTCCATCGCGATTTGGCTTCGCCGGAATCAGTGGCAATGTGGGCACTCGACGCACAGTATATCTTTGGCCCCCGGCCGTGGGATACCGAGCCCTTGCACGTTTCTTATAATGTTGCTTCCTTGAAAACACTGAGAGCAGCGTTTAAATCTATATACGACGGGTTTGATTCTATTTCAAAGGTGATTGTAAAGGTTTACGATACTACAGTCGCTCGGTATCAAAATCCTTTGGATCGGGATGTTTTATTTTCGATTGAGACGCCGCTTCGGAGGCTTCAGAATTTCATGTTTGCTTATGAGAGTGTATTCTCGCCACAGCCGCCGATTAAGATACCTGTTAGGAAACCAACGGCCTAAGGGTAAGCTTTGAGGATTGAGTCTTGGTCTTGTGATATTTACGGTGTCGGATTTTTGTATCGAGTAGGACAACATCTCGATCTCTTATGTTCAACTATTAATATTAATACTACCTATATACGGGACCTTTAGCTTCGAACGCCCTTAATATTATATAATCAGATTAGTACTTAAATACTATCTATGGAATATTCAAAACATTACCTTACATGAACAAACTTCATTGAATTCTCCAAATAAAGTTATTGATTAGATTGAATTTCCGGGTATATGGATCTGAGCTCTGGAGCCTTTTCTTGTGTGAATGGTAATATATTTAAGTTAACGCAGTACATGTATACATGCAAGCTGTACTTACCATGGTGCCAAAAATATCCGGTCAATGCCCCACCGTCGAAAGCGAATGAGTCTGTCTTCTCTGCTTTATTCTTTTCATCTGCGAGTTACATCGATTGATTTCAATCACGATGTTAAATCGGTCTCGAATTTCCTGCAGATTAAATTAACCAATCCCGGATTAGAAACTATCGGATTATCTTCTAGAATTCTAGACTTTGCTATTATATTTCCCATTCAAGCTAAATACCTCGCGGTCTCATGAAAGTCTAACGTATATCAACTGCCAAGCTGTATACTACTCGAGTACCCCCCCAATTGAATAATCAGGGTACAAACTCGGGCTGCAGACCTAAATGTGTATTAATATACCTATCATGCAGAAGGTATTTGGTGGACCTTAAGCTATGCAGGATATACGGACCTAGCATGTAAGTCAATGCATACTCGCATGTATAGGATCTCGGTATTCAGAGACTGTTTTGCCGATTATAATATTAAGATTGTACCTCTACCTTGCGAATTTCATGTTCGTGATGATGTATGTCAAGTTTAAATCTTGCCTTATATTTCAATTAATCTACCAACTTGTTGAAAACCCCAGTTGAAGCTTATAAGCCACCATTTATTCTGAATTAATATCTTAAAGAGTTATTATAACCTCCACCGTTTCTATCTGGAGTTAGACTGGTGTTTTAATAGCAGCGGGTACGAAGTATTGCTTTCGAGACACATTGAAATCTAGCGCCCCGACACCACACCTTTAGATCTGAATTCACGAACTAGCCATGCATGTATCTATATTAATTTGTTTCCAATACCCTTTCTCATCCACCGATAGACTAGTATCGCGAACATCAAACCAGCCATCTATATAGACGTAAGTTTGAATCCGCTGACTATCACGAGCATTAGTTTCCACTAGTATTAAATAACTAGTTTTCGCAAAGAATTATCAATTAATCTTCATTCATTCATAACGTCTATCAAATTACACCTTAAGTTTGATTCGTAAATTTATCTGCCTACATCTCTATCGATCCATTCGAACTCCTCAATTGATCAATTCAAATCTGTAGCCCCACTGTAGACACTACATCACGCCTATTCGATTATAAGCTCCCAAGAAAGAAAAAATAAAAACAATGTCGGCTTTAAGTTCTCAGCAGACTCCCCTGGAGGATTTCAACCAGAAATCACATCTGGAACATTACGGCATCAGCCGTGAGCAAGTATCATTGTCCTCGCTTTTTCCCAGGACTCTTCCCGAGGACTCAGACACTGATTTCAAAGAACTTGTAGAATACTTTGATAAAATATGCAAGCCATACGCCGAGTCCAGAGATAGCTTCTCTGGAGATTTTAGAAGGTATCTAGCCAAGATCATAACATTGAAGGAAACCATCGCCTCAGCTGAAACCAGAGCCACCACCGCTGACCAAAAATCCAAGGAAGAAGAAGCAATAGAAATCGAAAGACAAAACCAAGAAAACCTTGCTAACTTTCTTCAAACAGTAGTAGATCGAGCCTTTAAGTTCCTCAAAACAGAAGAATGCAAAAAGAACGGACAAAAGGAGTCCGAGCTCGACGAAAAAATGCCGTTCTTCGTCATGAATTCAAAAGTCAAGATGACTTGGACCAGTCCAAAGGGGACCGTCGGGCCTTGTGCCTATAGAGCCACAAGCTTGGGAGGGGTCGTGGGTCTTATGGAATCACCAGTTGCAATTGTGTCTTCCAAACAGAAGCCTACTGCTTCTAGACGCAAGTCTATTACTCCAGATGGGTGGGGGATGCTAGTAACTTTCCAAGCGGTATGTTTCCTGTCTTTCCCGCAATTATCCTATATCTGCCCATTGCGAAGTGACTGCCTTCTTTCGATACGTGATTCATCAATATATAAATGACAAAACACCAGAGAGATACACTTATGCTTGTCTCGTACTCAGCCCTAGAGGCACTTATGCTAATATATCTATATATTCCACAGTCCCCCCTCAAAACCGGTCTACACGGTATCCAGTCACAAACCTACCAGCCCGCTGCAGACGCAGGATGCTTAATCGGTCAAGCCGTCAAAAACCTTTACAAATCTCACAGCAGAGACCGACACCGTCGAAACCGTAATAGCATCTGTATAACCATCCGCAAGACATCCATATATTTCTCACGAGCCGGTATTCTGGCTAGAGACCTAAGACACTATAAGCAACACCTCGAGCCTTCAGCGTCGGAGAAGGTAATATTGCACTCTCGGGAATTTGATTTCTTGGACAAGGAAGAGAGGAAGGAGCTTTTAAGAGGTATTATGGCGGTTTTTAGGATTGTGAAGAGGGATGTTGGGAGGGTTTTGGAGGAAGAGGGAAAGGGAAAGGGGGGTGACGAGGAGGTTGAGGGGGTCGGGAAGAGGGTTAGGGTTTAGATATATATGACGAACCACATGGGGGTAGTGTCATGGTGAAGGATACGAGAAAAGAATGTTATACCCGAACTTAATATAGAACGTATATAGATCTAGTCTAGCTCTTAATATTTCAGATATTATAATATTGCAATTAGTTCTAAAATATGAATATGAATATCAGTTTTGCCAGAACAATGGAAATACTAGAGAGACTTTTTACAAGTTGCATAGATTTCGGAACATCCAGTTCTGGAGATAGTCTCGTTCGTATTACAAAGCAGTGCCGTAATTTAAAGATAGGCCACAGTCTCTCCGTGGATCCACTGACTGCTTATGAGACTGAGTCTAGACTTGCCTGGCAACGAAACTGAGGCCAGACCTCGAGACCCGAGGAGGCAAAATGCAACACCAACGCCGCATCGACCGAATCAACACATTCCAAGCCATGTTTTAAACCCCCCAGCCGACGGGACCGAAGATCTAAGTCCCGTCGTACATCCGGTGCAGGTATAAGCGAGCGAAAACCTTATATCCTTTCCAAGGAGAGGCAGTGTAAACTGTGGGGCAACTGCAGACGTGCCACATTCGAAAAGCCACCACCGCACCGGCCGTGTCGACATATGTACGTTAGTCCCGTCTCTTTGGATATAAATATACATTACCCCCCACCTTTGGATCGATAGATTCTGGATCTTAAACATATCTTGCATTGAGTTGGATACTTTTTACCGGGAATATTTAAAGAAATTGGAATTAAAAATGTTTGAAGGTTTAAAAGGTCCCGGAGAAGCACAGTCAAAAGATGGTACCCCACCCCCACTACCCCCCCGCATACCACCCCCCCCAATTCAAAACCCACCACAGGTACTAATATATATAAAAACCAGGCTCCTCCCTCCGCATCGGAATAGTCCACGCCCGCTGGAATACAACCCTAATAGAACCCCTCCTAGCCGGTGTAATCTCCCGTCTAAAAGCCTCCGGCGTCTCCCCCTCAAACATAATAATCCAATCCGTCCCAGGCTCCTGGGAACTCCCCATAGCCGTCCAACGTCTCTACGCCGGCTCTCAAATCCAAGCTTCAACTTCTTCCGGATCCGGTGATCTATTAGGTTCTGCAACCGATCTACCCAGTCTTGTTGTTCAGGGCAGTGGGAGTGCAGCTGAGACTGGGAGTAAAGGGGATGGAAGTTTGAAGGCTTCGAATACTGGGATTCAGGCTAAGATTGATGGACCTTTTGATGCTATTGTTGCTATTGGGGTTTTGATTAAAGGGGAGACCGTGCATTTTGAACATATTGCTGAGGTTACTAGTCGTGGGTTGATGAGGGTGCAGTTGGATTTTGGGGTTCCGTTGATTTTTGGACTTTTGGTATTTCATACACCTTCTTTCTATAATAATTATGAGTACAAGGGTTATATATACTAATATTGATGGTGATAGACGGTACTGACCGAGGAACAAGGACGAAAGCGAGCCGGATTGACGGAAGACGGTCATAACCACGGTGAAGATTGGGGTGATGCAGCAGTAGAAATGGCGCTTAAACGAAAGCAATGGAATGACGGTGTTATTATATCTGAAAGATCTGTCTAAAATCATAACTTTTCTTTCTTTCTTCTTTGTCTAAAAAATGCAATCCCAATATCTACCTATCTATCTATTATCCCAATATCTATATCCCGTCCTATCCATATACACATGCTATATACAAAACCCGGTTGGAGAAGAATAAGAAGAAAAAGAAGACTTATTTAAAAGCTTGATGCATAGGAAAGACCCCATCAGCATTCTTCTCAACCACTCCATTCTCCGTAACAATAGCATCAATCAGTGCGACAGGGGTAACATCAAAACTGGGGTTAAAAACACCAATCCCATCAGCCGCCTGCTTAACACTCCTAACATCCTCCACATTAACCTTCACCGTCCCATCCTCCTTCCCAGGGACATTAATAACCGTCGGCCCCGATACAACCAAAACCTCCCACCCAGGTCTTTGCTCAATCTTAATCCCTTCTCCGCTTTTTGTCTCCAAATCAACAGAAGTCGTAGGCGCCGCAACCACAAATTTAACTCCAAAGTGTTTTGCTATTATGGCTAACTGGAAGGTACCGATTTTGTTCGCGGTATCCCCGTTCGCTGCTACCCGGTCGGCTCCTACTATTATCGCCGAGATATCTTGATGGGAGAGGAGAGAGGCTGCCATTGAGTCTGTTATTAAAGTGGATGGTATATTCTCGTGGACTAATTCATAGGCGGTTAGTCGGGAGCCTTGGTTGTATGGTCGGGTTTCGGTGCAGTAGGCGTGGGAGAGGGAGGCGTTGGAGTGTAAGGACCGGATTATGCCGAGGGCGGTGCCGTATGAGGCGGTTGCCAGGCTCCTGTTATTTATTCCATTAATACTTTCTATCTCTCCATGTAACTTAGAGGAAATGGGGGTACATACCCTGTATTGCAGTGAGTAAGGACCTTTATATCAGAAGTCTTCCCAACAGCGTTCTGGATCCACTGGGCGCCATGATGTCCAATCGCCTTATTATCCTCCACATCCTGCGTCAACATCTGTTCCGCAGCCTCAATAAACGTCTTTATGATGGTCTCCGGACTTTCATCGGCCAAAGAATTGGTAAGCGACTTTAGTTTATTAGACGCATCAGCCAAGTTTACGGCTGTGGGGCGGGAAGTAACGAGGTAATCTAGTTTTTGGTGGATTTCTTCTTTTGGGTTGGAAGAAGGCGGGTTGTTGTGTAATTCGACGGCGAGGGAGAGGACAGCGACGATGGCAATGGCGGGCGCACCCCGGACTTGCATTGTTTTTATGGCATTCCAGGCGGTTGTTACGTTGGGGACGGAGATGTAGATGGATTGGTGGGGGAGGAGGAGTTGGTCGAGGATGGAGAGGGTGCCTCGGTTGTATTTGATAGCTTGGAGGGCCATTGTTTATTTTATTTTATTTTTGTTTCTTTTAATTGGCTTCCTGGTGTATTTTCTGATCGATGTTTGGAGATAGAGAGGGGAAGGAGGGAGGTGATGGAGGTGAGGGGTCAGGGGTGGGGTTGAGATGGGAGATGGAGGTGGTGGAAGGAAGAGATGATGGTGGTGGCGACGGCGGGGTGAAACTATTGCGCGATTTGGCCATCGTCAAACCTATCGGCCGCGGACAGCAGTGTCCGTTATCAGGTAGTTACCGTTCGTTGACCGGGTAGTTCCATCAGTGCTCCGTACCACCGCTACCTTAGTCAGTAAACCAGGGTGACATGCACAATGGGCCTAGCGACTGGGCATAGAAAGCAGAAGCTTTATAAGCCATAGAAACAGAACCTGCAGCTCTGTCGGGCTTGACGCGGATCAAACTCTTGGCCAACAGCTAGCAACAACGTTAGTTACGGGGTATGTTAGTCAACTCGGCCCAGCGAGAGCCCGGCCTGCCGACGGATCTTAGAAATCAGGAACAACTTTAACTCCGAATCGAAGCAGTTCGCTGGCCGAAAGGGCGTGTTCTAACTGCTATTATGCTTAGTCTGCAGTGGGGACAGCTTCTGTATAGTCATCACAGTATAGTCATATGGTAGTGGGAATAGGTAAGTAGAGTTAATGTTAATGGGGAGTGGGGAGATGTGAAGAGGTCTGAAAGGTGGATCCGCTCAGTCCCGTCAAGTTCATATTCCAGATGACATTGCATGGCCAGTACTCTCACACCACATTTAAATCTACTTTTATCTCTTCTCCTTCGCTCTCTTCTTCTTCGCTCTTTCTCTCTCTCTCTCTTCCTCTTCCCTTCTCACTCGCTAATTAAGTCTACACCTTGGCTTCATCTAAATTATTAGATAGTACTTGTGACAAAGTACTATGACACCCGTGGTATAAATTGGTGGTGGAATTACATCAGTGCAGTCATGGAAAAACAGCAATACGTCAACACACTGGCAGGGGCGCCGGCAGGCCTGGTCGAACGACACCAATCCAATAACAATAACTACCACGATATCCATACAAAAACACCGGAACCGTTTCTCCAAAAGTACCTCGGAAACCCAAAGTATCTGTTACCTCTCATAGGTGCTATTTTCTTACTGGCCGGTCATTTCAATGGATTCCTTTCAAAACGTGCCGATGTAGACCTTACAAATGCAATCGAGGTCTTCAAACCACACTCCCCGCCGCCGGCTTTGACAATAGATGAACGAACAGAGCGTATTTTAACCTCTGTTCCTCTTATTGGTATGTTTCCTTCTTACCCTTGAAATCCCGAGTTATCCGATCTTTTTGCTAATTATATTACCCGTGTTATGTGGTTGTACAGACACCCATATCGATCTCCCAATCCTTGCAAGGGCCCTCTACCAAAACCACATCAACGCACCAAACTTCACTGTCCCCTTCAAAACCGGTGGTCTATACGGTCAAATCGACATCCCACGTCTCAAATCCTCAAGACTCGGTGGAGTCTTCTGGTCAGTTTTCACACCATGTCCAGCAGACGCCAAGGATTCCTCCGAATCCTTCAAAAATGAAGTTTATTACGAATCGATCCATGATACGATCCAACAGATCGACCTGATGAAACGAATTGTACGAAATTTCCCACATGATTTTGGATTCGCGAAGTCTGTGGATGAGTTTGAAGATGTGTTTTTTAAAAGTAGTGGGAAGAGGATTGCTAGTGTTTTGGGGATTGAAGGGTTACACCAGATTGGAAATTCGCCGGCTGCTATTAGGTTGTTTTATGAGGTTGGTGTGAGGTATATTACTCTAACGCATAATTGTAATAACCTCTATGCCGATGGTGCAGTAAGTATCTTCACTTCTTTTATATATCTCTAACAATCTGTGGAATTATATACTAATAGGAAAAAACAGATTGTACCAGCCCCTCACTGGAACGGCCTCAACCCCAAACTAGGCCCCGGCTTAATCCGCGAATTCAACCGCCTAGGAATGATAATCGACCTCTCCCACGTCTCAGCCGCCACAATGCGTGACGTCCTCTCCATCTCCGTCTCTCCCATCATCTTCTCGCACTCATCATCCTTTTCCCTCACCCCACATCCGAGAAATGTCCCCGACGATGTTCTACAAATGGTCAAAAAGAACAAAGGAGTCGTACAAGTCAACTTTGTACCAGACTTTGTAACACAATCTGGTGACGGAAAGGCTAGTTTGGAAGATGTGGTGGATCATGTTGTTTACATTGCTGAAAAGGTTGGGTGGGAGCATGTGGGGTTTGGGAGTGATTATGATGGGAGTCCGACTATGCCTGATGGGTTGGAGGATGTCAGTAAGTACCCACTGTTGATCAAGGAGTTATTGAGGAGAGGGGTGAAGGACGAAGATATTAAGAAAGCTACTGGGGGAAATGTTTTAAGGGTTTGGAGGGAAGTTGAGAGGATTGCTGAAAAGTTACAGAAGGAAGGAGAGGAGGAGTTGGAAGACGTGGTTGAGAAGATAAAGTTTGAATTGTAATTAACTAACAAAATTTTGGTTTCCTTTTATTACTGTTGTTTTTGTTGCTGTCGATTTTCTTGGTTATTTTTTTTTTTTTTTTTTTGCTTGGATGGCGATGATAGGCGATACCCTTATGACCTTTTCTTCTTTCTTTTTTTTTTTTTTGCCCCCCTTGTACAGTGGTCTCTTGGATTTTCAAAACGCCGTCAATTGGTTATATGCATGCATGCATGTTTATGCGGTTTGCTTACGTCGAGAAGTTTGGGGTGCTATGGTGGTGGTATCGATTTGGAGAAGCTATATGGCATAACGGGAATGTTTTTTGTCTGGTACAACAGGGACAGGTATAACCTGCGTATGGAATGGAATGGGAGATCGAAGATCGGTGGATGCTTCATGTAAAATATCGTACAATGAAAGATATATTCGTGCGGAGTAGCTAAAGCACGGACGCAAAAGACTTTACAGGTAAAGGGTGTAAAATTAACACTAGGTCCTGCGTTTCCGACGAAGGGTTTTAGTTCACTGAGGAAGAATAGATTTGGGTGTCGAAGGTCGATTACATACATACTTGACGACTTAAGTAGGATGTCGCTTTACCAATTTTACAATCGGACACGTTCCCAGACGTCACAAAGGGGGGGCATGTTATTACCCCGTTTTTTATTATATTAATATAATACATATTGAGGTTTAATTCTAATTAAACTAAATAGGAAACTACTATATATTATACTACAGATTATCTTGTTTCGGTAGCATTATATTAGTGTGAGCTCAGGTACAGTAGATATAAGCTCAAGAAATAATCGAAATTGGGGTCTTCTATAGATCCATAGACTGCAGTTGAGGAACAATTTCATCCGCAAATTCCACTTGTATAGTTAAGCTTAGGTAGTGCACTTTGGCTCTGAAGCTATGTAATTACTTAAGTCAAGTACTTAGCTATTAGGTTCCACACATAGGCTCAAAAAGGCGGAAACAACGCAAAACCGACTGTTGCAAACTGATATGTGCTATGCTTAAGCACTTCTATAATAGGTGGAATTCGAACGGGGGAAATGCATGCATGGTCACTTGATCAATTTTCATATCATTCTGTTTAAGTCTTTCGGGTCATATATGTTTAGCTTGTATATATTATATTAGCTAGGTCATGAAGAAGTTAACTACCCACGGCTGAGGAGTCTGGTGACGAGACAATATACGGCCGTGCATGGCTTAATTTACAAATCGATGGCTTAAAATTGTACATCATACAATGCAATCCTGATTAATTTATGAAGTCGCCTTCGATTGGTCTATAATTTAGTTGATTCACGAGTTTTTTTTATAGCCATAAATGGTTGTCTCAAAGCAGGAGATGAATACTAGTAATATTTAGAAACGATGCCGGTATTGTCTGGATTTCGTCGCCGTCGACCCGTCGGAATAAAATTTCGCAATCGAAACTAACATAACTGTATGCAGATTAGTCATGTATGTTGTACTCAAGCTAGCCTCGATTCCAGGCGCTCTACTCAAGCCCGGTTGGTTAACTAAGCTACATTATGTTGCGTAGTAAGTACTAGTTGGTAATATCCAGGGATCAACATATGCACCATCGTACGCCTTGTTTTTCCTTCAACGATCTAATCATGATCCAGAAACTAACTTTAAATATTTATCATAGCGCGGAATTATACGCATGCCTTCATCCATTTTGGTTGATATCCAATCACGATACTTCTCCAGGTTCTGTTCGGCTTCAGCAGCACCCGTTGCACCAGCCAACTGCAACATTCTTAATGTACGTAACGACGCCTCGAATTTCCCAGCGCCGTCGACATGATCTAGTCTCGAGGCCAGAGCTGCGAAGAAACGATCTATATGATAACAGCCACATTTGAAAGCAGCATCTACTGCGTTTGTGCCTTCGCTCGCCGCACTGACATCCGCACCCCCGTCCAGTAATATTTTAACCAATGTGGAGTCCCCAGAACCACAAGCTAGCCTCAGCGGAGTACTATACTCCCCATTTCCGACCTGAGAATTAACATCCGCGCCTGCTCTTAACAACATTTGAACAATTTCAGCGAAATCGCGCTTGCGGTTGAATCTTGTAGATCCTGAACTTGGCACCGGTAACCACTCCCACGCGAACCTTGCATTGTAACAGATCGCGCACAGCGCGCTTCCATACTTTCCACCTTCGGCGTTAACATCGGCACCGGCATCTAGTAGCATTTTGATAATCTCTCCGGCGAAGGTACAACGGCTTTGATACCGATAGGCACTGGTCCCAGCAGCAGCCTGCAATACGCTGCCGTATTCTCCTCCTTGGGCATTGACATTAGCCCCAGCATCCAGCAGCGTTTGAACAGCCATTTTAAGAAAAATGCTATAGTAGTTATTGGCCGCGCCCGCGGCAACAACAGCTTGCAATATATTTCCATATCTTCCTCCCTGAATATTGACATCGGCCCCAGCCTCCAAAAGAATCCGAATAAATAAGATTGGCCTACAGCGAGATTCATAATCCTCAGTCCTCATATTTAATTTCGCTCCAAATTTCATATGGTTTCCGAGACCAGCCACCAGTAACCCTGCCGCTGCTTGGAGCGCGGTGCCATATACACCTCCATTGGCGTTGACATCCGCACCTGCGTCGATTAACATCGCTACAGAAAAAACACTAGATTTCTCGTCTTTTGTGTAAGGTCGGAGAATAGCAGTATGTAGCGCCCGGGAGTAGGGTCCTCCACTGATATTCGGATCAGCGCCGGCGTCGAGCAATATTCGAATGATATCGGTTGACTGATTTGATACAGCCACGTTTAATGAAGTACCATAGCAGCCACCCTGAGCGTTCACATCAACTTTATAACTAGGTGGGACAACTAAGAGCGTTTGAATGAGTTTCGAGTATCCATGAAAAGAAAGAACATAGAGTAGATTTGCGTCTTCGCCGTACTTTTCAGCATGATCTGTTGGATGTCGACCTTTCCGATGAACAAAGATATCATGTACAGATCTTAATACGTGGAAAATTCGGGGGGTATCAAGAAGTTCCGCGATAATCCGCTGATGCTCTCCATTCGCATGCTCTGCATGGTAGAAAAAATTTGTCGTTGCATACCTTAGGAAGGGATAGCATCCCTTCCGATACATTCTCACGAAGGGGCCTGGCTCCTGTAGGAACTCTTTTAGAGCTTGCACTTTAATGTAGTTTAGGCAAGAGAAGGCAACCGCACCATGGCCAAAGGCCACAGCATCAGGAGCTGTTCGCAAATGTAGGGCCTGGAGCCTTTTGTTTCGAAACAAAAAGTCCTCCACGGTTTTGTGGATGAACTGGACATATGTATGCCCGGTATGTTCGACGCTGTAAAAGTCTTGGTCTCCACATATCTCGACAAGCCCTCTCGAGTTGTTGATAATAAAATTCTCTACCATTTTATCGATCAAGGGGTTCATGGCATCATGTTGTTGGAGACTCTCCGGCTTTGTTCCCGACTTGACAGCGTAGTATAGTTCCACTGGCGTAAGGCGGCCTTGAGCAAAAAGCATAAACTCGAGCATAAAAATCATTTGATACTCCTCCGGACCCTTGATTTCCAACAATATGCTGAAAAGAGTGTCAAGATCCGATGGTATCTCTCGAAGCTTTGTCCATACGGCATCGATGTCACCATCATCGTACACCCGATTTAACATTCCCACAACTAGGATAATCCACATAAAAAGGCCCTCTGCTTTGTTGCGGAGCTCATGCTTGATTTCATCATCATCAATCCTGAGTTTGTCTTGAATGTATATAGCAATGTCCTTGTTGTGTGCCTCTATCCTTTCGATTGTGAGATCGAGCTTCTTGGACATACTGATATTCGGGTAGTGCCGACTCGATAAGCAGACGTTCAGAGAACTCTGAGAAGAACTAATAGTGACCGAGCTCAATAGTTCTAGGAATTTGACGACCATACGAACTTCAGCCTCGTCGCATTCATCTAAAGCATCTACGAGCAAAACCACTCGCTTTGTTGACGAAGTGACCGAATCCAATATCATAGTTTCGAGCTCAGATTCCTCCCACTGCCAAGACTTTCCGTGTTTCTTCTCTTTATCTCGGAAGTGCCGAAGAAAGAGGTGGTAGACATCTAAATCGCTATCGCACAGTTGATATAACAAAGAGCGGAGCATGCCGCACCGAGATTTTTCTAGTCCTTGCCCCCGTGTGTTGAAGAAGTAGGCTGCAATCGAATAATCTGAAAGTTCTTTTTGGCAATGAAGAAGGGTATGTTTCATCAATGTCGATTTTCCAGCTCCCGGCTTTCCTTTGATCCAAAGCACCCCGTTGAAACTTGCGACATCATCGCGATGGAGCCATTTCCGGAATCTTTCTGTCTCGAAGAACCAATCGCAAGTGTTTGGATGTGCTGGTGATATATTGTGAAGACGAAAATCCATGCCGCTGAAACTTAGGGTCTGCAGGCTGCGGACTTTGTATTCTTCTGTATAACAGAGGTATGTTAGCTCATCACTCTGTGCCGATGGCCATATTGCCGGTTCTATACGCGCGCACATATAAAGTATATATGCCGAAATACCTACCTACGCTAGGTATTGCCTAGATACTATATAGAAGCACGTACCCGAGAATTTCTGTTCAAAAAACCTCCTTGCAACGATACGCCGGAACCCAGAGGATGATGGACTGTTTGAAATATTATCAATCTGTTTTTCGGTTCCGGATAATGTCAGAAGCAGCTCTTTGGCATAGGCTGCTGCTGTCGCCGCTGCATACGGTTGCCATTGCCTATTCTTATGAGAGTCGGAGTAGTCGCAAACTCCGCGAATCACAAGGCACTCAACGACCTCCGCAACTCCAGCCGCTTCCATTTCAAAACAGTAGGCCCCATGCTTCTTGCCGATAAGATCTCTGGATCTCCCATCCTTTATCACGGTATTGCCAGACGCGATGATGCCGTAGTGAATAACCGGGTCATCCGTATTCCGGGGACGCCGAATCAAAATTGCGTTTTCATCGCAGTAGTCACAGGTCATGCCGTCGCCACCATCAATATGCTCATATTCAGCTCGGAATAGAACATCTTTCTCTTGAGGGCGGATAAATCCGATTTCCTTCGAGGACGCGCCTCCAGCCTCCTTTAGAAGCGCATGAATGCGGTTCCCATCTGTCGAATGGATCGCCCGTAGCTTGGAAACAGCATTAAGAAGGCCTCTATGGGGCCTATATAGACTACCTGTCTGCTCCATATGACCACCAACTATAACCTTGCCGCGATCATGCTGCACCACTCCAGGACACTGTCCTGTCGGAACACTGACAACAACATCGCCAAGTCGAATATCAGCTTGGGTAGGAATTCCGCCCCCGATGCCGACCATCATGTAGAACTTGATTGAAGGAAAACTCGACTGCATTTGGTTGACGACGAGTGCTGCAGGAGTGATGCCGTAGATTCCGGATGGTAGGCAAGCCATAACCACATAGTGTTTGCCCATAGTCCCAAAAACATAGCCATTTAAATCGTTCGAATGGTTTGGCAAATCGCCATGAATTTCATCTAGCAGTGCCCGGGCTGCGGCCATTTCGAGGGGGAGCGCACAGATCCATCCTATAGTGTAGCAATCGTGCGATAAGATTCCCGGTGGGGAACCCCCGCAATGGAGTCTTCGACCATCGTTAAGTTCATCTTCGCGCCTTCTTTTTGTCATTATTCTTCGGCCTAGAGCAAGAGCCCCATCCGAATTAGAGGGTTGCTATTCAGTTGGGAGTATCGAATCGAGTTGTGCAATAGCTTAAAGTATGGAATCGATTATGTGAGAACGTGTGGTGTTAGATTGACACATCGCAGGGGAAGGCTGAGAGCTCGAGAGTGGTCGGTGCCGCGGCGCTGGGGAGTAACTTATAAACAAAAATCTGCAAACATTGCATCCCTCAGCTTTGTATAGCCATGCAACAAGTCAATTTCCATTTGCTGGCATACCTCCCCAATACTGGATAATTCAATTCTCGGAGCCTCGTCGATTCCAAGGTTTGTGCAAAATCCAACAATTTGATGTGTTGTCAAGCTGTATAGAATGCGCATATGCAGGGCTCTGTCCCATAGGTTAAGCCTCCCAGCGCTCCTGGTCTCGAGGCTAAGCCTCCCTGCACCGTATTTCATTAGTATATAACATAGCGCTCTCTAATAGAGGGAGTCCTTCATGCCGATATAAACCCTCTGCGGCGAGGCGCCTCTCTACGGTGATGTGGCTGTAGTCATTTCTCGCCCATTCTTAGCAGGAGGGCCTGGGGCCTCGAGATTTTGGGATCAATTATTTACTATATATACCCAGTACTATAAGGAAGTAACTATAGTTGACTAAGTAGTCCATTAACCTACTCGAAATCCTGGCAGTTTGAAAATAAAAAAAACTTTTTTTACTAACTAGCTAAATGCAAGGTACTATCCCCAATATATAAGTTCCGCAATTGCAATCTATTGACGTATAAGGAAAGCAAGAGTCGGCCCGGGCCCTTCCTCCAATCAGGTAAATCAGACCTATCATTTTTAAATATACCGTCCCTCGGCTGACCGAAAGCCGTATTGTGCTTGTTGCAGCCTACGGCCCTACTTGGTATTAGATTCTGTCACACAAAAATTAGTGGCTGCTAGTTAGATCCCTTAAAGATATACATTCTGTTTTGCATAGTGGACCGAGTTCTGGTAGGGCTTTTCCGCATATGTAGGTCTAGAATCCCATTGCTTTTGAGAATCGCCTTAATTCAACCAACTAATCATTATAGTTTTCAATGTGATCACCTATTAATATTCCCGCAGTACTATCCTTTACGTATATTCACTCCGATACTGCTGACAATTTTATGATAGTGTCGAGGGACTCTTAATTAATTAATTAAACAAGGTATTAATTAATCACGAGGATAGAATGCTAAGCTAAGGCTCGTGGGAATGGCCACTTACAGACCTTCGAGACCACCCACTGACGTACTCTTTCTTCTCTGAAAATATTTCCTTTTGATTAACGAAGATTATCCAATATTCGCCTTGCATAAATCTAGATCTCAGAGCGACAAGCTATATAACTTGTTAGTAAATGTAACTATACCACACATATGCATATTACGAACGACTCTTCCGGCACAGAACGAGTGTTTTTTTGCATACAACTATACAGTTATCAATAAATATGACTCGGAATGCCCGTCCAAATACAGAACACCGCTCGAGATTCCTTTTTTCGGGGATTAATTTTTGTAAATTTGGGGACAGAACGTGTCGCTCCTTAAGCGACTGCTTTTGTAAGCCACAATTAATTTGGACCTTCATTTCTTGGTTTATCTCGATCTGAGATATCAAAACTGCGCGATCGCGCGAGGGGAGTTGAGTTTGCTAGCTCACTGAAAGATCGTGGGCTAGAGCTGTTTAGTACATCTCCGATGGCCTACGAATAGTCGATCTAAACAGAATGTCATTACGCGGCAGCATTTAGTTTACGAACAAAAAATATGCAACGACTATAAAGAGGCGATCAAGGTAAGTATCTTCCCCTGGGAAAGTATATCACATGGTACGTTTGTAAGAATACAAGACAATATTTCTCCCAAGTTCCCTATTGCATATGCATGTATATATAACGGCGGCGTGAAAATATTAACCCGGGTGCTGCGTAGTAAACATATACACCTGCAGGCGCTTTCGATTTCGAGGATTATCAGCAAAGCTCTTCGGTTCAAAAGTGATCGAAGGGCGCGGACAACTGCCTTATCGAGCAACTACGTCCAGTTACGTACCGCACTCTTGAGCTCATATCGTCACCGTCAAGAAAACTCCAAATCAGTATGAATCAAGCCAATACTCAGCCTCGTCACCAAACTCTTTTGTGCCAATCCTTGGCCTGAGTCCGAGGAAATCATCCATGGTCATTTATCGGCTTGGAAACTTGTATTTTTTTCAGCTTCTCTTGGCCACAAACCAGGCCAGCTATCCTCTCAGCTATGCCTATGCGCGAGGCAGATGCATGATATGACGGTTCAAAGCACAAAAGCTTGGAAGTTCACGATGATGAATGATTATCCCACTTGTCCAGAACAACGCTTGGGCTCTGAAGTTGCCACCATTTGATGCTGGTGGGTCGCCTGTTTTACCAAGTATAGAAAGAATGTTGGAATGAGAGTTTAACAGACGCCACAATGAGGAACTCTCAGGCAATACTAGTATGCTCTGGTGTCTATCTTCATTCTCCACATGGTCTATAGGAGTAGCATCGTAGACACCTTACAGGTTGAAAATGTAAACTCCACATCGGGTATCCGGATATACCAAATCTCAGGTGTCAGAGTTCTTGGGATACATTCCGACGTTTCTTCTTTCCCTTTTGTTTTTGTCTCTCTCGATGACAAGGACTTTCGACGGGTCGGTAGGCTTACACAGTACGACATATCGCGCACTAGCCAGGTTGCCGCTAGTATAAATGCCGCAATTTAAACACAACAATGCGGCCGCGTAGGCGGGACGAGCTAGCCTAGTTTACAACTTAGCGCCCCCACAGTGGGGTTCCTGTCCGAATCCTGTATTTTCCTCCAAGACGCGCCTCCGAGCCGACCGGATATTTTTTTTGAAAAGGGGATTGCTATGACAAACAAATTGTCGAAAGGCCGGCTCATCAGCACTAAATCGACATAACTTTCGACCGGTGACCCCATTCTTGTGTAGAGAATCTTATGCTGTAAAACCCGAGCCATCTCGGAATTCGCTGTCATCTGTCTGGCAAGCAGGAAGACGCTGTAAATAGTATTGATATTTGAAACTAACGATCAATTGAGAACGATGATACGAATGTAGACAGAATGACAGCTGTTAAGGTGGGTAGTTGCTGTAAAGTCCTAGGATTTTTTTGGAAGAGGTGGAGATAAAGGTGCCTGGGATCATTCTATCAGAAGACTTTGGGACTAAACGGTCATAAGCGAGCTATTATAACGTACTAAGCTGCGAACTTCGAAAGCAACTAGCATTGAATGCAAGTTTATTGAAAGTCATCACATTTTAGACTTTCACCGGTTGATAGTGGAACATCAAGAATCAGTCCTAGGAAAGATCAACCTTTCGCCCCAAATATTGGGGGCGGTGCACTAGAACGCAGTTCCTGAGACATCTTCTAGACTCCTTCGAAGGGCTTCATCTACACATGTGTACAATCTAGACACCTCATAAGCATCATTTATTCTCCTATTGGAATATGTTCGTAGACCATATGTCATCGATCGCAACTCTAAAGCCGAAAGTATTCGGAAGAATATATGAAAACGGAAAACATAGTGGGAGCGCGATAAAAGTGGCGATCGATTGCTGGAGCGCAGCAGCAAGCTCTTGATCTAAAAACAGCTATGAAAGTCCCCAAGATTCTCCTCGATAAGCTAGAATTGGGTCTAGCAGAATGCAGAGTGAAGCTCCACGAAACTTATGCGCATTGATACTAAGTCCGATAATAGAAGCATCCTTCGAGTAGGAAAAATATTCCAAAAACTGCCAAACTAAAATGGCGGGATCATATGGCTCGGATCTCGAGGAGGCCTATAAAGCGAGGACACTATCGCCCAGGATGATCATCATGGCAAACCGCCAAGGGGTATGAGAAAAATAGATTCCAACCTCCTCTTAATAGCGGCTTCTCAATCAGACGTTACGATAACCGCATGTGGAGAAATAACCGTCCGAGCCTGGCCGGCGTTATTGAAATGCCTAGTGTAATTAACTTCCAGTTCATATCTGACTAATTAACCCATTGCGCGGAAAAGATGATGCGCCCTCTTGGTCATTTCTTTGCTCTTTGAAATGGATTCCTGTAAGCCTGATAATACAACTTTTGAATTGTGAAATATCAACATGAGGGCGTAATCATAACCCGGGTCATGGGAGAATGCAAATGTATGTCTCGAAGCCGCATGCCTGCCGCACGAACCAACCTCATCTGTGGTATTTTTGCTTTTCAACACAATAATTGCATACAGAAACCTTAAAACTTCCCGACAGTTGTGTCGTTTCTATGATCATATGACTTCCTCGCCATAACAAAATGAACGAAAGACATAATTCAGGGCAGACTGTATTTAACGTCCCAACTGTATGGTCTGACAAGCACTGGACCTCCATATTTCCTTTATTTTATGGTATCTTTCCTAAGAATTCAACGATTTGATCGGAGGAACATGCCGCATCTAACTCGTTCTGCGTTGGATTATGCATGGCTTAAGCCACATGAAAGTCGCTAGCCCGAAATCCGTAGGAGAACAGAACTTATCATGTCGAGACCCACCCGGAGACCATAGCTATGGACTGTTTATTCTCGCGGTCTAACAAGACAGAATTGGGCCAGTAGCGGCTGACCGAAACTCGGAAATTGTGGAAATGAATTAGACGTCTGCGTATGAGACCGACTCCGAACCTAGCTAGATGCATGCAATGGTAGTATACATGATGCGATCCACGTACTGTGTAAGGCGGCAGCTCAATCAATTGGTCTCGCCACGAAATTATATATAAAGACCGAGATCCCCCCGCTGCCAAAGGAGATTTTCTTCTTCTCGATCGTTCAGGGCAGCTTTCGTTCAGCAGTTGGTTTATTTTAGCGTTCCCGTTCAATAGATCATCCCCCATACAACCTTTACGAGATACAAGATGAAGTCTTTTATTGCTTTGGCCAGTCTTACAGCGGCAGTCTTCGCTGCAGATGGGAGAGTCACAAGTGTTAAGTCAGTGGGATGCGCCCATGACAATTGCCTTAGAAGTTAGTACAGCACCACTTCATAATTTTCTGCGACCAGCATTAACGATAGATGTATGATACACATAGATGTCATTGCAAGTCACCTTACGGGCCGGCCTGGTTATGCTGATTGCGTCTCTTGGCTCCTAACTACCGTAATACCCACCTCAGAGTAAGCTAAACCCAACCTTATATACTCGTTGGCAACTTCAATTTGGGCTCTTAACTGACAAAACATTCTGATATTACGTAAAGAACAAAATGGGAAACGGTATACACTCTCTCTACAACTACCGCGACAACCGCAACCATAACTCAGACCGAGGACTTTACTACACCACCTCCAGTTCCCCCGGTTCAAGAACAGAAGCGTAATGTCGGATATATTAAATATATCTATCCAAAGGAAGAAGGCTTCAAGAAGGTCAAGCGCCAGGCGACCAGTACTCCGATCACAATCACAAATTCACCCCCAAGTTATGTCTCCACAGGCTGTGTCGATCTGGGTGGCACCCGGAACCCCATCTTTAGATACTCCAGCGCCTGTGCCTGCGTTGGAGTCACTGCTGGTGATCCATTCTTTGCAGCGCAAGGAACTATAACTTCAGTCCAATTCCTACCAAGCTCAGAGACTACGTCGACAGTCTCTCCCACGGAAACAAAAACGGCCTATGCATTGAAGGCTTCGGTTTCTGGCGGCCCTGCAGTAGCTTCGGGCAAATATCTTGCATCTAGCACGTTTCCGGCTTCTTCCGCATGGCTCATTGCTGCTACCGGTGTCGCAGCCGCAACCGCGCCTACACTTGTCGTGTATCCAGACGGAAAGACCACCTTTGGTGGAAAGCTCATCGTTGCGAGACAGTCCTCATACTTCCCCGATGTCAGTTTCTTGGAATTGGTGCCTGACAGCCAGCCAATTCCTGCAATCAACCTACCTGTTGTTTGCCAGATCAACCAGGATTATACCATCACCTGCAAGTCTCCCAGCACCAGCGGTGGTGTCCAAGACAGGTCGAGATTGTTCCTCACTGGCGGAGGTGTTTACAGCTTGCGGCTAGTTAAAGAGGGCTCCACTCCTCCGGCTGACTTTTTCCCACTGAGTTTGAAACCTCTTTCGCCGTCCTGAGATGCCACGAATGCTTTTAGTTGATAGCCGCTCTTTATCTTAGCTCTAAATTGTCGGTATTTTATGACAAGAGGCCAGTACATCATGATATTATACCATGTTGTATTTTACACCTTCGGCCGGGAACGTAATAAGCGTTAATGTATTTGGATGATTGGAATCACATGTACTCCTATGACCACAAAACACAATATAATATGACCTTCTAATGCAAAACACCACACACTCTCTTATGACTTACAAGAACCGTCTGTCATTAATATTACTAACCCCAATCATTGACTCCGAGACAGGAACTTAGTATCCGAGCATAATCACCCGTCCCGGATACCTGTGGTACCGAGCCTCACGTCTTTATCATACACCGGCACACACCTTCCAAATCGGGCAGCTGTATACAATCCCGGACATGCAGCGGGCATAATGAATATAAAATATGTAACCGCCGCCTTCCTTGTCGCAGAACTGCCTTCCCTGCGTTGAATTTTCAAGCAAGGGGGGCTTTATAGGCCAACGCGTATTTATGATGCCTCTGTCTCTCAATTTTGAGGAAGTTGATGCTACCTTCTTATGTTACGGGGGAAGTAGTAGTATATATAGGCAGCCGTACTCACGAAATATCGGATTTGGTATCGATATAGTGCTGTTATCGAACTAGTTAGCTACTGAAGTTAAGCTGCAGTCATGGCGCTCTCATTCGTATCTATTTTATTTTGTTCTTCTTTGATACTTCGAGCGTCTGGTACACCATTACCGACTTCTTCGAAATGTGTATGTACAATCCTTTCAAATAATATCTATCGAAGGTTTATATATTAACTGCCATAATTATCATAGTGTCATCTCTTGGATTCTGAGTTCCGAGGAGGAGAAAAGGTGGTTTACCCGCAGACCTCAGAATACGGAATACTGAATACGTACTTCGGTAAGTTTGTATAATACCCTACTGTACTCTTCTGTTATAAATACACCACTAACTCTATTGTTTCCACCTATCAGCTCCAACATCCCAACAAAGCCCCTCCTGCATCTTCACACCCTCCGACACCTCCGACATCTCCCGCGCAATCAAACTCTTCACCCGCCACTCCTGCAAATTCGCAATCCGCAGTGGCGGACATCACTACAACGCCGGCTGGGCCTCCATAAACAACGGAATTCTCCTATCCCTCAGCAACCTCAACAAAGTAGTCTACAACCCATCCTCCCAATCCGTATTTGTAGAATCCGGAAACCGATGGCGAAAAGTATATAACACAGTAGAACCCTACGGCCGAACCGTCGTCGGTGCTCAGAACTCTGACGTTGGAGTCGGGGGGTACTTGCTTAACGGAGGCATTAGCTTTTTGGCAGACCAGTACGGATGGGCTGTTGATAATGTTCGAGAATTTGAAATTGTAGTAGCGGATGGAAGGGTTTTGAAGGCGAATAAGTATCAAAATAGGGCTTTGTTCAGGGCGCTTAAGGGCGGTTCATCGAATTTTGGGGTAGTCACTGGGTTTACACTTGATACCGTGGAGTCAAAACTTGCTACTGGTGCATATGTCGAGTATCCAGCATCGTCTTATGATGCACTAATTAATGCGGCCTATCAGTATTGCGTCAAGGGCGAGGACTCAAAGAGTCAGGTTCTGTTCATCACTTGGTTAACTGTCAAGAATGGAGCTGTCGCAGTAAAAGATGCAATCAGTTGGATCTATACGGATGTCATGGATGTGGCCAACCTACCAAAGGCACTAGCCCCATTCACGGATGGGAAGATTCCTTCTTCTTTGGTTCAAATACTGGGACGAAATCAGACTATGGGGAGCCATGGGCATGATTTGACTCAAATCCAACATCCTGGTGTCCGTACTAACAGACAGACAATATCAATTATCCCCGATATCCAACTGTTGAAGCAATTGCAAAGAGTATTGGTTAAAACGGCGGAACAGTACAAAACCATCCCAGGCTTTACAACAGATCTTATCTTCCAACCTATCGGAAAGCAGTGGATTGCAGCTGGAAACGCAAAAGGTGGGAACTCGATGGGTCTTACTGAGCCAGTTATTATACTGTGGGTGCAGCCACATTGGGCATCGGCCAAGGATGATGAAATAATCGCAGAATTTGTTACCAAGGTTATTACGCAGTTTGAAAAGATAGCTAAGGATGCTGGAAAGCTGTCAAACTTCGAGTATTTGAATTATGCGGGGCCTAAGCAAGGTCTTATGGAAGGTTATGGAGCAGAGAGTATTCGAAGACTACAATCTGTTAAGAGGGTGTATGACCCGAAGAATGTATTCGGGACACTATTGCCAGGAGGACCTAAGGTTCCAGGATTATATTAACCAATACGAGCGATGAGAGTTCGCCAAAATGGCATTTAGCTAGAAATATTAAATTTCCTTTAAGTGTATATATCTAGGCCTGCTATTCATGTATATAATATAACCCAAAAAGTATACAACCTTCAGCGAATACATTCTAATCCCTATCAAATTCAAGTCTCTCTGCTCTATACTCATCAGACCAATGACATTTAACTTCAGACCCCCCATCCACCCTCTCAACCCTCACTTTAATAGCCTCCAACATATCCGTACCATCACTCCTCCACTTCGGCACAATCCTAGCAAAAACCACCTCCTCCAACATCGCCGCACTCCTCGCCCACTTTCTCACAATCCCCTCAGACTCAAGCTGCCACGGTAATATAAACTCCGATCCATGTGCATAATCATACTCCTCCAGCCAAAAGGTTCTCATATACTTTACTTTCGGGAACAACAAGATAGAATTATAATTATCGACATATACCAAGCGGTTTGCAGGAGATGTTCGCCCTGCGATATAAATCATAAGATTTTCGACGTTCGGGAATGATCTTACTAATGGCGAAAACAGCTTTCCGCCGTCGTACAGAAAATGCGGATGGATCCCGAGGGTTTTGACGTTTGGAAATTCTGCGTCGGGGAAGGAGTACTCATCAATAGTTCTGTTCCCGTTTTCTTGCACAATATTCAAATACACATTCTTGAGTGTCTCCCTCGCCGTTAGGATACTTGATAATGGATATAAGGGTCGGAATTTAGCTGGGTGTGGTGCATAGTCAAAATACAATGTTTCGAGATTTGGCGGGAAGTAGACCTCCGTCAATGGTGTAAGAGGGAAGATATCACGGAAAGCAGGTAGTCCCAGATATTCCCTACATTCTTTGTCTAATAAATCCCGCTTGAGTTCCGATAGGATCATGCGTGCTGGGATCTTATATGGCAGTGTTTGTATCTTCAGGGAGACCTCTCTTATTGTGTAATATGCTGGACTATCTTTTTCTAGAGAGCGAAAAACCATATAGAAAAGGCGCTGGTAAAAATCCTTGTAAAGGTCCAAGAAGGTGGCAGGGGCGTAGATTTCGAAGTACAAATTTGTTAGGGAATCGAAGAGGTATACCCATTTTGTGAATACTTTATAACTTCCAATAACAGCATTGGTACTATCACTGGTGGGATAGAGTGTTAAATGTTTAACATCGGAACGGATATGCGCCAGACTTCCGCCGTCTTTGAAAGCGGAGAAGACGGTGGTGAGTTCAGTCTGGTTGAGTCTTAACCTTATATGGCGGAAGATTATTGGAAGAAGTATGCGCCGGTAAGACTTAGAAGATAATGAAAAGTTCTTGATGTCTTTGGAAGACGATTCTGAGAAGATCTGAAAGATCAATTCTGAGGGTATTCGATCGATGAAGGTGGCTGAAGACATCTTTTTTGAATGGGCCCATGGGGGGGTTCGGTATCATAGCCAGGGGTTGTAAGCTATAGCTCTCTATGCATATATGTCGGGGCTGAATCGCGGGGTATTATATACTTAAGTATATGATGCTACGCTTGAGGATCCGAGGAGTTAGTTTCATACATGCCGATAAAGCTAATACGCCATGCGCTGACATTGCATTGCATTGTGATCCTGTTGTAGTATGTCTCGGTATATCGTTGTGTCAGACAGTCGCTTGGAGCTAAGTTAAAACCCCCTGTATCCCTGCTAGTCTACATGGATAGCTTTCCGAGCCGAAAGGGCTCTGTTTTCCGAGCATATACTCCTCGAGGAACATTACCTACGGAATCCACGAACTGTTCGCGCACCCTAAACCTCTCGACTATTCGTATTTCAAGCCGCCATCTGTAGGTATAAATTCGACCTGCGATTCTCTACGATTCTTTGTTAGACTACAATCCATCAAGCGGCAGTTTCTCCGTCAAATACATCTCCGACCATTTTATCTCTCGCATCTGCCCCGTGCCGGTGATCGAACAATCCACAGCCTCAAACCAATCTTCAGGGGTTTCTTTAACCAATACCACCGTCTCCAGTTTCGAAAATTCATTTGTTTCAAACCATGATTTGATCCTCTTGGTCCTCCCATATTCATTCTCATATTCTCCATCCACCGTAAACCACGGGACCCTCATCTTTTTCAAAGTCCTCGACCACGCACCAACAATCGTTCCATAAGCCTTTATCGCCTCTTCTTCCCAAAACCCACCTACAGATCCCTCATCGACATACAAACTCAAGTTCACCACATTTGGAACCCTCGTTTCCACCTCGGTGAGGTACAGTGTCAGGTTCAAAAAGTCTAGACATAGCCCTAGGTCCGTGATCCGCGTCAAATCTATTCCTTCCGGAAACAGCGGTAAATTTCGACCACGGTCTTTATGCAAATCCAGCCAAATCCCCAGGGTTTTCAACGAATCAGTCGAAGATCTCGTAAACAGTATCGGATCGATAACATCCCCACGCGGTTCTGATCGAAAATCGATATCGAAGTATGCTGCCTCGAGTGCTTGAGGACATGGAATCGTATCAGGTGTTGCATATTTCAAAACACTTTCTCCAAGGTTAAGGCCCATAAATTCTTCATCTTCCTCGGATAATGGTTCGATTCTTCTCGGCCTTGAAGATAATGCCGGGTCCGTGAAGCGATATTCCGAGGTTTTGATATGTAGGAATTTGAGAGTTCGATAGCTCGGACATGTCTCCATGAGTCTTGAGCAAGCACCATTGAATAGGCGTGTATCAAACTCATAAAGACTCGGAGAATACGCGCTGGCCGAGGGGCTGTAGTATAGTATTTTGATACTATTGAGAGCAGGGAACAACGGTAGAAGTGATACCCAACCACGATAATATGTGATAATGTTATTGAAGCCGGACAGGTTCTCGGTGTCAATAGTTACGTGACGAACAACATCCTGGAGTTTATGTAAACTGCCATCCGGATCTAGAAACGCCGCTCGTATCTGATCTAGACGAGTTGTGGGCGTGATACCACGGTCTGTTGCTGAGTTGTAGACATATGCTAGGTTAAGGCGACGGTAGAGGATCGGAAGACTTGCTATGCGACAAGCCCTTGAGCATAGTGAGAACTGCTTGACTTGTTTGAGATCAAGATGTGATAATATTGAGACACGAAGCTCTAACGGGATGGATTCGATATTAGAAACCACATGGACATCTAATCCGATAATTTCAGGTTCTTCCAAGTCATCCAGTGTCAGATTTTGCAGTGGAGAGTCGGGCGGAGAGCTAGATTCCGAATCCGAAGCCGACATTGAGGTATAATATCAATATCAATGACTAGGATGGGTTTCAAATGATATGTTTAAGTGTGAAGTTCTGTGTACAGAGAGTCAGCAATGAAACACCAAGGAATACATCGACGTCATCAACTACAACAGCATATGTGTGTACCTATGGGTATTCGCGTAAAATCAAATTTACGAACGATAGCTTCGCTTAGCGGAGTAGAAGCTGTGAAGTTCAATGCATATGGAAGAAACAGTGGCATCAAGAAGAGGAGACCCCAAACGAGAGAAGGATCCGAGTTAGTGCAGTGCAGTGTGGATGTCATCGACGTAATGCAATGTATGTAACACAAGAAAGATAAGCTCGAACGCGTCTTAAATTACGACCACACACAACGCACTTCCATCATTTGGCTAATGGCTCAAATGGAGCTCGATATCATATCATGCGCTGTATATACTGGCTTCAATGGGTTCAGCTTTATCTATCTAGTTCATATACCTTTCTACATACTTTAAGTAAGTAAATATAATATCATGATGTTAAAGAGTATTGTTACATAACAAGTCTAAGAAATCACTATCATACAGCATCCAAATACTCCTCCCTATCAAACCCCATCCCACCCCCAAACCTCCCCTCCTCAACCTTCCCATTCTCAAAATTCCTCTTCAAACTCCTCCACTCCAACCTCCAACCCCCCTTCCCATCCCTTATAACAATACACCATAACTCCAGCATCTCAAATACATACCTCAACCTATTCTTCGGTATGAAATAAAGTCTAAACTCCACGTTTTCCAACCTATCCATCCCAGACTTTAACCAAAAGGTAACCGCTTCTATAACCGCAGCAATAGATAATCTACCCGCTGTACGAGATTCATGCTTCGGTCCTCTTCTAGTACCTGTCTGGGGGTAATATTCTATTTCATCCCTCATCGGTGCTTCGATAAATACCCTTTTTAGATTTGATAATACCGATAACTCTTTAAACCGAATAGAAGGTTGCTCCCTCATCGCCGGAATATGGAATCCAATCGCAGTCGAACAGATCAATTCAAACGTCTCCACTCTCGGAACCTTTTTAACCGCCTCCTGAAGTCGTTCATGATACCCTTGCGTATCAAGTCCCAATGTGAATTCTTTAACATTCTCATAAACAATATCTTCCGGGAATATCAACGTCCGCGTCTCCGGATAAGGATCTCTCTCGAAAATCGGTGGAACAGCTAGAACTTCTAGCTTCTCCAAAGACTTCGCTATATGACTCGCAGCACGCAGGATTCCGGGTCCTATATGATCGGGAATAAAAATGTTATATCGCACTCCAGGCGGAGTAATCAACCTCAACTCCCTCAAAGAAGCCGGGAAAATTCTATCACCATCTACACCCGCCCACGGATCCGGTGCAGAATAACTATAATCCTCATCCTCCCCAACCAAAGGCCCCACAAACTCCCAGTTCTCACTTGATAATTGATAATAAGTATCTATATCAAACTGAACAGTAGGATTTATACCCCCTTCCCCTGGCATATCGACTTTAAACACCAAACTCTTGAGTTTATTCTTATAAAACGAAAACTTCGAGAATCCGAGTAACGTGGAGCGTAAAATTTGTTGGTCCATACTAAAGCTTCCAGAGGCGGTACACGTCTCCGGTGAGAATACGATCTTGAGGCCAGTGATATTTGGAAATGTAGCATCGAGATCGTTGTTTTCGATACAGGCGCGGGTGAAAGTGCAGATGGCATCGGGACCTCTGACACCACTGTGCGCAGTGTCTAAAGTGAGTTGTTCGACTAGTCCTTTGATATGGTTAAGACTGCCGCCGCGTTGAAAGGCTGCGATTGACTCTGGAGTAAGTCTGGCAGCGCGGAAAAGGTGGGAAATAGTGATACGACGAAAAGCCTTTGAGATCAACGAGAGATTTCCGATATCCCTAACCGATAGATAAGAAATAATGGCAATAAAGAGTTCAGATGGTATAGAAGTGAAGTTTAACTGTGTCGACATATTGAAAGACTGATAGATGCCTTATCTATTAATTTCCACTAGTAAATTGGCAGATGATGATATCGACGGTGTAGTGTAAAACACTAGAATTCGAAGCCAATTGCTCGACATTCACCTTTTTATACAACAAATTGCAACGTCATAAGAATTAGATAACTGATTATTCAAGCAGCAAGGCTGAATACCTGAACGAATTCAGGACCAAAGAGCGAACGACGCGGGGGCCTAGGCGTGCCTAAAGCTAACTAGTCTTGAGTCAAGTACTCGCTCTCCGCGAAGCCACCAGGCACAGGCGAACCATTTTACAACAGACAACTCAGAATCGTCCCAGCGTGCAACGCTACAATCCACCTAACTAAGTAGGCACCTAGGTAGGTACTTAGTAGGTATATATGCCTCAATCATAGTATAAGTCTTATCAAATCAAAGCTATAATGTAATAAACATAGCAGAGGGAAGTAGAAGAAGAAAGGAGAACGGTAAAGCAAAAACGCGAACATTCTCTTCTAGAATATTGCCTTCATAAGCGTCAGAAGAAAAATAGAATAGAACCCGTTTATCTGACTTCGACTCGTTCCAATTGTACGGCTGCTAGACTGAGCCACGTACGCCGATGGGAGCGGTCCTCATCTGGTTGCCTTCTTGTGGCTAATGAAGGCTAGTTTCCACTAGTCTTCGGGCGCAAGGGTATAAATTAACGATATTATTCCTCGAATAGTTCCGGCTATTGGTATTGAAAATAGAGCTTTGTCGATATCACACAAATCCCAACCCATATATTAGCCTTGGATTCCTACCAAATCTGTAGGTCGCGCTTTAACTCCCACCTAATGATATCATAACAACAAAATCAGCATTCAAGAACCACAGTGCATAACTCAGTAAACCAGTTCAGAACTTACATTCATTACCAAATGTCTCTCCAGAAATGCGCGACAGAGTATATATGATAATGCAGAAAAGTGTGGCCTACCCACCCTTCCATGCCCAGTGAAAGCTTTGAATTTGGACTTAATCCATCGAAGTATTTCGACAAGTGGTTGTGATGGATTTGTGATAGAGCAATAGATCTATAATCAACGTAATTAACGACGAGATTATGAAGAGAGCCCGATACAGAAGCAGCAGCAAGCAGAAAAGCATCTGATGAAGGGTCGTTTGAAGGACGGGCCGTAGTAGTGCAAAGGGCTGCATCTCTAGCTACCACGACTTCAAGAAAGGATCTAATGCATTTGTTCTTCTAGTGGGATAATCTGGTAGCTCGGGTCGAAGACCTCTTGCTTTACTACCGCGAGTCTTGGAATAACATGCCCAGATACCCAGCGGACATGCATTGAGATCAAGATATCCCTGAAGGCACGATCTTGGCGAAATAATACCGTATGAATGAAAGCTGAAGAAACGTTCCTCGCTTAAGGAAATGGCTTTGGGAGGCGGGTATATATGTTAGTTTAGATCATATATAAAAATAGAAAAGGTTCAATTCAGTGCTTGTGCATGTGGGGGACTTACAAGAGGCACCGTGCATGATGGCGCGCAAGGTACGTTGAGGGTAGTACTTGATTATAATTAGCCTCGTGGACCCGGCCGGGCACAGGTTATCCACAAGTATAGTACCGTAGATGTAGCTGTGTGTGGTAGGGAAGGAGGAGAGAGTCCCGGCAGCGGGGGCAGTCAAGTATTTATATTTCCCTCCTCCAATGTAGCAGAAGTTGAATAACATACTTAAGTAGTTAATTTACTTCTATTTATGTTTATGTAAATGTTTAACGGTCTGACAAGCCGCGGATCTAGCTACGTAGCTCACTACCCACTTGTCTAGATAGTAGCATAGTCTCGTGCCCAGACATACGCTGGTAGTATAGTGAGTCCCCCTCGCAGCCAGCAACTAGTACTATGACCTCCACTATATATAAATTTCTGAGGCTGCTTTGCCTACATAAAGAGAACATACCACAAGACTATCATACAGTCGATCTCTCAATTATTGACTTGGCTATCGTACTAAGTAAGTACTAACTTAGGTATGTTTAGTCTCATATAGTGTATGTTCCACCTTGTAGATATCATGGTGTGGCTTCTATTCGGCCACTTAAGCAGTTAATTGGTAACACTCCAGGGGCTCGGATATATCCTATTCATGAATATAAAACAACAGTAACCACAATAATACTAACAATGAAAAGAAGGACCGGATCATGCATGCTAAGATAACAATACTACCAATTCAACTTATAAAGAGAGATATAACCACGCAATGCAAGATACATCCATAAAACAGTACACAAAACAAAACCTCATGCTGTGGCTGATATAGAATATAAAAAAATGGAATATCAAGTAGTGTTCCCAACCGAAACATTCTCAACCTTCCACTCCAACTTCGGCCTCTTATTCTCCCACCTAACTTTACAAATCCACCCGGGTCCAACCGCAGAATCAACTTCATCCTCCAATTCCTTCCTCTCAAATATCACCTTTTCCAAATCATCTGCTCCATTCTCAATCCAATAAATCACCAATTCCGACAATCTCTCAATGATATCCTTGGGAACTTCACCGAGTTCTTTCCTCCTCCCCGTATTGATATTCTCTCCTTCTTGTCCTACTCTTACCGGTACCATAAACGTCTTTAATCCCTTAATCTTCTCCATGTTTTGAAGTACACTTCTTCTCCAAGGTCCTGATACACCCTTGGCGGGTACTAAATACCCTTCTCCACCAGCTGTAGTAACAACCAGTAGCAAGGACTTCAAATCCACAAATCTTTTTGCAATCTCCTCCATGAACCCAGGAACATCGAAGGATGCCATATTAACCCATATCTCCTCCACCCCTCTCTGCACCCTAACTTCCTCAATCCTACTGGCGGGGACAAGATCAATCGATTCCCCAGCGGATATATACTCCAAAACCACCTTATCAGGCTTCCCACCCATATAAGCCAGAACCTCAAATATATCAACCTTCCTGCGATAAGTAACTCTTCTCCTCGGCTTGAAATTGACGAGCCTAACATCCCTCAACGCCGGTGCAATAGCCACCATATCCTTCACACCATCATAATCATCAACCCCCATATCCAGAATCTTCTCCAAAAACCCTGCATCTTCTTCTGATAGATAACCAGGTTTATCCTCTGGTTTCACTTCGTTCCCTTCTTCCTCCGGTTCATCAAACACCCCATGTCTATCCTCCCAGAGCTTTACAACAAAATCAACCCACCGGATTCGCTTCCAGAACCCCAGTTTTCGGAGTAATAAAACCATGGCTTTGATGAATTGTGCGTCTAAGGCACTGAGTGACTCCAACGGACCGGTGTTGACCAGCGCACTCGTTCTGTCGTAACGTAGTTGTCCATAACTCAGTTTTAACCTCCTAACAGCAGTAAACACTCCCAACCCCATTTCTTGCCCTTCATCATCTTTGGAGGAGTACATACACTCCCTCATGAACGTACACAAATCAGTAGCAGACCCTAAATACCTCGTTCGGATCACAATCCCAACTACTGCGTCGGCGATATAATGCAACGGGCCATCCTTTTGAAACGCTTTTAGAGAGTCGGATGAGATGTTAACGTGCTTGAAGATCCGACGGGTGGAGAGGTAACGGCAGCGTTTGGAACATAAGGAGAATTCTTTTATGTTCCAGAGTGGGAGGAAGTTGAAGACGTGAAGGACGATTTCGGGTGGGATGGCTAGGATTGTGGTTGGTTGCGTGGGATCGTAGACCCATGGTGGTTCGGGGGGCACTTCGGGTTCTGCGGGGGCAGTTTCTTCGGTGGGAGCGTCTGTTGTATCGGTTTGGGGAGGGGCTGCGGTGCCGTCCGCTGCTTGTTCTGCTTGTTCTGCTGGGGGTGGGGCTTCGCCTTCGACGGGGACGGGGGCTGCAGGGTCGTTCGCTATGGGTACTGCAGCGTTATCTCCAACAGGCAGAGCAGCTTCGTCTCCAGCTGCAACCACGGCTTCATTTCCCTCCACTGCAGGTACTTCTGCAGCTTCTTCTGCAACAGGAGGCACTACTTCATCAACAATAGCTTCAACAGCTGTCTCAGTGTTAACCACTGCCACATTCTCCTCTGTAGCGGCTGGTAAAACACCTTCCCCTTGCACCACAGCTACATCTTCCACCATAGCGACTTCAACAACTTCATTTTGAACTGCAGCCATAGTCTCCCCTTCCAGCACCGTGATCTCCCTCATGGTGGGCGTCGAAGGTTCACTTGACTCTGGTGTATCGGTTTCCAGTACTCCACCACCCGGTCTAGAGGATGAGGAGGAAGAAGATGAAGAAGGACGACCATCATCTAAATTTACCACATCTGTGGTTGGTGGTCTAATATCATCTTGGCTTGTAAGTGGTAGGGTACTGGAAGGAGTAACTTCTTCTACAGACGGAGTAACTGTCGAAGGTATGATATCGTCCTGATTTGTAGATGGAATAGTGCTGATAATGCCGGAAGGGACAGTTTCGTCTATAGAAGACCTCGAGGACGAAGATGAAGGTGAAGCAGATTCGTCAATAGAAGTAGTCGAACTCGATGAAGCTGTATCCTCCAGACTTGATGGAATAATATCTTCTTGAGCTGATGGTACTATTGTTTCTGTCGAAACATTACCACTTTGGACATCATCCTCAACCATAGCTACAATCGTAGCCTCGTTTGCGACCAAAGTAGGTGTAGGAGACCCAGTTATTTCGGTCAGAGGAGTATTCGAACTCGATGAAATCGTATCCTGCATACTTGGCTGAGCAACATCTCCTTGAGCTGGTGGTACTATCGTTTCATTCGAAACTGCACCACTTCCAACTTCATCCTCAACCACAGCTACGACCGTAGCCCCGTTTACAGCCTCATCAGTAACCGTAGATGCAATAACCTCATCTACAGCACTATCCAAACCCAACGAGACAGCAGTATCAACATCATTCCCAGACGAAGTAGCCACTACAACCTCATCCTGACTACCTATTGATACCGTTTCCGGGATTATAACTACACCAGCCTCGTTTTCCCCAAGATGTACCGTTTCATTCGTAACCAGCGGAGTAGCTACAACCGCAGCCTCGTCGGTAGCTATATCCGTCGACATAGCTAACCAGAATATCGTATACGCAGGACACCGGTTTTTATACAACAAAAGACTTGAACAAATAATAATAATAATAATATAGAATAAGGATATGAACAAAAATATATTCTAGGACATACCTTCTACACCAAAAAACCAAAACCAAAGAAAGAAAGAAAACCCCAAAATCTCCAATTTATACATCCCCAAAAAAGAGGGGCAAAAAAAATCTACACCGTCAGCAATACCCCCCCTCGATTGCCGACAATCCAATCCCAATCTCAAAAAATTAAAAAAAAAAAAAAAAAAAAAAAGCGCATAAGAAAAACGGGTGCACGTACGTAGGTAGGATTCGATTCGCGTTCTCCAAAAGGTGGGGGAAACGAAACGGAAGCCGTCAAAAGGATCCAGCCCATACCATACTGTACGTACATGCATATCACGGATCCTAATTCGTCCGCTATAGGTACATATGCGAAAAGAAAAGAAAAAACCTTGGTTACCTACCTACCTACCTACCGACAAACAATTGGAAGAACCCCATGCATAGTAATGCATTATTATACCGTTCTTTTACCGATAAGTCAGTCATAAGTTATTCGGTAGACATACATGCTCGTAACAAGGATGAACAAAAAATGGTGGTGTTATGTGGATCCGGGATATCGAGTTTCTGATAATCATGTTTGAGAAGAAAAGAAGAGTCATCTAGCAAAACTTAGACGAATGAGATTTTATTACTGCTTCCCTTACTTACTACTTACTTTAGCGGGGACCAGGTCAGGGGGGTTAAAAAGTGCATTCGCTGCAGGCTTGCTGGCTGCAGGATCATTGCGAGTACCGAGCCGTGTATACGTGTGGTGGGGAACAATCAGCTGCAGACGTGTGATACGATACACCTCAGCTCAGCTCACAATGGCCCACAACACACCCACCTGTGATATATTACTTCACATGATAGCTAATTAAGCTAAGCTACCTAAGCTCCATAGCAAGCTTCCTAGCTTCATCACCGCCTCGATCAATCATCACGATTCTAATCTAATTTGATTCCATCCTCCCTAGCCACCTACCAGGCAGGCAGGCAGACAGACAGACAGACAGACAGATACATTCAAGAATAAGACGCGTAAAGTAAAATCAACCTTGATTTCATATTTCTCTCCAACATATCATCGCCTACCCTGCTCTAGCTATACACATCCTCTACCTCTACCTCTACCTCTACCTCTCTACCTCCATCTGTTTTTTTTTTATTACAATCAAGAATAATAAAAAAAAAAGGTATTTCTCCACATTCAAAAAAGAAAAAGAAAAAGAAAAAGAAAAAGAAAGACACACGATAACCGAAATTTCCTTTGTAGCAATCAATATACCGTTCCACAGAAAAAAAGACAAAAAAGAACACCAAGAAAAAAAACCCAATTTCCCTTCGCTTCCCTTCCTTCCCTTTCTTCAAAAAAGACTTTCTTTTTTTTTTACTCAACAGTAACCGACTTGGCCAAGTTTCTGGGGAAGTCCACGTTAAGGCCTTCGAGAACAGCCAGCCAGTAGGCAATCAACTGCAGGGGAAGAACGTTCAAGATGCCCTGTAGAACATCTACAGTCTGGGGGACCTCGATACGCTCGCACTGCTCGTGGGCAAAGGCTTCGTCTCCCTGTGCGCATATCACAATAGGACGGCCGCCACGGGCGATAACTATATTCAAAAACCATTAGCATCTATCCTCTATTAATTTCAATCTTGTGGGAAGAAAGAACATACCCTGCTGGTAAGCATTCAGCGACTTAGCAAAGATGTCATCCCTGGTCAAGATCATGATAATCGGCAAGTTCTCATCAACGAGCGCCAAAACACCATGCTTCAATTCACCAGACATAACCGCCTCGCAATGCAAGTACGAAATTTCCTTGATCTTCAAAGCGCCTTCCAAAGCTGTTGCGAACTGGTGACCACGTCCCAGCAACAACAACGACTTCTGGCCCTGGAAGAACCTCTTGCACATCTCCTTGATGGCGTTATCCTGATCCAGGAGAGTCTTTATCTGTCCTGAAATACGCCCCAGACCTGCCATGATCTCTTCTCGTCTCTTCGACTTGGATGCTCGGTCCTCGCTCAAGCTCAACGCAAACATGACCAATGCGATGTATTGAGATGTGTACGCCTTGGTCGACGCGACACCGATCTCCGGTCCAGCATTAATGTGAACACCGCAATGTGTGAGCAAAGAGATCGACGAACCAACAACGTTAACAATACCAACGCAGAGGGCGCCTCTCTCCAAGCAGAACCTCAAGGCCATAAGAGAATCTGCAGTCTCACCGGACTGCGAAACGAACACACAGGTATCATCTCGGAAGACAGGGGCCTGTCGATCCAAAAAGTCGGATGCCAATTCAACCGCGATGGGGATTTCGGTCAACTCTTCAAAGATACCACGGACGGCCATGCAAGAGTGATAGGAAGTACCGCATGCGATGAAAATGATCCGTCGGCAACGTCTGATGGTGGAAATAAATCTACTAAGTCCACCGAGAGTCACTGTCTTGTTTTCGAGGTCCAGACGACCACGCATGGTATTGACGACGGACTCTGGCTGCTCGAAAATTTCCTTCTGCATGAAGTGCTCGAATTTACCCTTCATGATCTCCTGGAGCTCCATCTCGAGGGTCTGGATGCTGCGAACGGCACTAGTGGTTCCTTCATCCTTCTTCATACGATGGATGTTGAGCTGACCCTCGTGGATGTGAGCGATATCGTCGTCCTCGAGGTAGAGGACCTTCTTGGTGTGCTCGATGATGGCAGAAGGGTCGGAACTGAGGAAGAACTCGGCGGGTTCGGGCAAGCCATTATCGCTGAGGAAAGCGCGAGATTGCGACCTGTGGAGGAGGGACTTATCGGGAGGGGCGAGAAGGGTGTTCGATTTCTTAGCGGCGAGGTTGTGGCTGGCCTTTTCAGGGGAGAGGGCGGCACCCTCGAGCTCGGAGTATTCGACATCAACAAAGTCGACCTTAAGCTTCTTGCTTGTCTTTACACCGATAACGAGCGGGGAACCCCTTCTGGCGGCGATGACCTCGTGGGGGAAATGGGTCGACTTGATCAACAGACCGAAAGCGCCTTCCAGCTCCTTAATAATGGCTTTGGCGAGGGTGGTGAAGTCGATCCCGTTGTTTGTATCGTAGATGAATTTGGCCAACTTTGCAATACACTCGGTGTCGGTTTCGGTCTCGAACTTGAGGCCTTTAGACTCGAGGACGGACTTGAGTTCCTTGTAGTTGGTGATGATACCGTTGTGGACGACGGTGAATTCGAAGTTTGGGTCGGATCTATTTCAACAATATATATTAGATCACGTTCCCTTCTTCCTATTCTCCTTCCGCTTCTACTTCTCCGTGTGTAGTATATGTATATATAACTACCATTTTTCCATGCGTTTTTTAGAGGGGAAAATAAATACCTATGAGGATGACAGTTGAGACGAGATGGCTTTCCATGGGTAGCCCAACGGGTGTGAGAGATAGCGGCGTGGGAGACATAAATAGCCTCTGGGTCGGGATTGGCCTCCTCGATGAGTTGACGGAGCTTGATGACCTTCCCGACTTCCTTGAAGGAGAAAGTTTCGCCTTCCTTGTCACCGTCGATAACGAGACCAGCGGAATCGTAGCCTCTGTACTCGAGTCTCGAAAGACCTTTTTTGAGGGGTCAGTCAGCCAGGCCGGTTAATACTTCCGAGAAGTCACGGTATTTGGAATAATGGGCGGGTAACAACACACAAGGATGTATGTGGGTACAGACACGCCCAGAATAGCGGGGCAGCAGCAGTGCCAGCCAGTACCAGTACCAGTACCAGATAACAGTACCAGACACTAACAGCAGCAGCACCAGGACCAGCAGAATCAAGGAACGTGTAGCTGTTGTAGCTGCTGTAGCTGCTTCTAGCTGGTGGTACAGCGGTATCCGAAGCTACCACGGCGTGAAGAAAGGGGGGAAAGGAGAAGCTCAGAACTAACTAACTAACCTTGAAGCACACACTCGAGAACGAACTTTCGGTCTCGTTCAACGAGATAGTTCAAGTATCCAAAGATTCCACTTGATGGCAGACAGTCAGTTTAGTCAATCGATCCACGAAACAAGCTATGTGTGATGTGAATGAAGCTCAATTGATGGTTGAAAGGTGATGATTCCAGTCGAATTGAAGCTCCTAAACAGGACGATTGAGGGAGGATAGGACATACCACATGTTGAACTAGCTGATGACTGTGAAATAATAGATGGTATTCGGAAGAGGGTATTCGATGGGGGGTAATTGAAGGTGATGATGAAGAAGAGGAGGAAGTTATTGATTGATTGATCGGGTGAGATGTCGGGGAGGAGAAGAAGAAGAAGAAGAAGAGAAGAAGAAGAGACGACTTTGTTGGCGTTTGGTTAGCTCAGGTCGAGTCGGTTTTTTATGCGGCAGTTTCTCCGAGCTGCACCAACTGACGGACTAATGAACTACAGCCCAACCGGTTAGCTTTGAATTCGATCAAAAACACCTGAGGACAAGCTGCGGATGTTTATAATCAGAGAGGATCAGGTAGAAGGGAGTAGAAGACAAAGAAGACAAAGAAGAACAAGAAGAACAAGAGAGGAGTGGGAAAAGAAGAGAAGAGCAGAGGGGGGAGCTAATTTATAGCTGAGGAAGAGCTTATTTACACTTCTTCTCTTCTCCTCTCCTCTGATATGGCCAGACTATACTGGATGACGGCACTCTTGATTGCTCTTTTTTATAACAGGAAGACCACTGATTGATTCTGTATAAAACAGCCAGTGTTTTGTTCTCTTCAATCGCCTCGATCGAATCGAATCAAAGTCTCCTCGCAGGCACGTTTGGTACGTAATGCTAGCATATAGGGCTGATATTGGCTGGGCTGGGCTGGGCGGGCGGGCTGACAAGCGAACGCAACTGCTTTGTCCCTTCCTTTCTATTCCTAGACTATACTATACTCCCTGCGCACATGTGGAGTACTTCTACAGTATAGGATTCTTTTTATTTTATTTTTCTTTGAGAAAAACGGCAAGTGAAAAGGAAAGGAATAATAGAAGAGAAAAAGGAACACGGGCTGAAAAAGGTGGATAGATTATAAGCTGATATCTGATCTGATCTGATCTTACTGCGGTTATGGACACAGCTGGAGATATCGATATCTCTCCAGAACAGCCCAGAATTGTTCGAATTCAAATTCGATAGATAGGTGGATAGAAGGATAGATGGAGAAATGGAAAGGTAGAAGGATACTGTGTCCTTCAATTGTCCTTCTCACCTTTATTCCTTTCTTCTCTTCTATTTTATATTATCTTCGAGCTGCTACTGGATATAGCTCTAGGACTGATAGTCCTTATATAATGAATTGGAATGGACCTCAGGAATGTAAAATGCAAACCAATTAACTGACTGACTGACTAACTTACCCTGATCTGATCTGACCTGATCCGATAGCTAGCTCGAGCTTATGCCTCGACAATTGAATTACTAATCCTGCGCGACCTCTCGAAAATAAAATAAAATAAAATAAAATAGTTCAAGCGTTCGATACTGACTGCTGTTGAATACTCAAAAAATTCAGTCAGGGACATCCCCTCCTCTCTTTATACTCCAATCCACATTCACATTATCTTGCGACCCCCATATAATACTTACATACTACCCTACATAGATCTACAAACTACTTATATCCCACCTGTCTCTCCATTCCACTATTCTTTTTCTTTCTTTTTCTTCTTCCTTACCTTCACAAGATTGCACACTGCTATTTTCAGACCCATGGGTCCTGCCAAGGGGTCCTGGGCCCGGTGGAGAACGTCACACTCCAAAAAAGCAATTACCCACTTCTTTTCTTTTCCAAAACCTCTTCGCGGACGGAAACTTGCACCCCAACTTGATAGTACTGTAGTTGGTACGGAGCTGTTAAACGGGCAAAGGCAAAAGCATTGATTGATTGACTGACATCTGCATTGATTCCTCATCATGTGAAGTTCCAGCCGACATGTACGTCTGGAATGTGTATGTCGACCATGCATGCATGCCCCATCGTTCACAAGTACTTGATACTTTTACCTAGATATCACTCTTAAGCTCATAAATATATAGGTAAGATATGATATAAAACTTCCGCATCGACAAATTAATCCCAATAAACTCCCCCCTCCGAAAATTAATCCATAAGTTACAAGTTATCAATTGAACAAACTTCAGAAAAGACCTCACGATCACCTCTCGCATCCATCGTTTCAACCTGCCGGAACCAGTATTTGCACAGCACACCCAGCATCCATCAATGCGCATGCGATAGTCTTAATTGAATCGAATCTGGGTCATAAACAGACGTTATACCACCACCACACGGCAATGCCGACACAGGAGGCGTTTGTACGGAGTAGTTTTCCTGGTTATTCCCCTTAGAAATCACATTCAGGAAGGAGATAGAAAAGAAGTTTAAAAAGCTGAAAGATACTATATTTACCCACAAATGTCACCTCTCAATCTCCTCTCCTTATAAGTAAGTTAACTAATAGAAATAGCTTATTTTTCATGTCTCATCTCTTCGGACCAGTATCACCTGCAAGGAACCAGAATAAACCCCAGCCAACCAGCCGAAGTTTTTTTTTCTTTCCTTGTTCCTTAGTTAAGTTACCTTATTAATGCCAAGATCTTCTTTGAAAGAGAGGAAAAAGTCAATTATAGATTTTTGTTTCCGCCACCGATGATGTAAATGGATGCCAATACCACTTTCGATAAGGGGCATACTGAAAGATAGAGATATTCTATAATAGACAAAGACTGTATGGAAGAATAGAAAAGGCCCTGTTCCGTCTACACCACCATTGGCGGCATCTCGCAGGATGTTTAATTGCGGTGGGGCTAGTTCCTCGAGCTAAGCCTCACGGTATCATCCGGAAATACCACAACAACGCAGAATACACTTCTTCCCTTCTTTCTTACGAACAGAGTATCAACTTCTTCCTCGATATCGATCTCTATATCATATGATATCTTATATTATACTATACCTACAGATACTGAATATTGTCAATGTCATAGACTTACTGTTCAGAGTTAAAACTTCCATATTAACCATAAGGAAGTAATAAGATTAAATACGACTCCGTAAATAGCACATAATACCGTAATCATTCTCCCCGCCACATGGCATAAACGCCTATCCCCCTCTCCCATACATGACATTACATACTAAATCCCAAAGGAAATCTTATTTTTGGAAAAGAAACGTATAATAAAAATATGATAATCCCCCGCACGCGCTCTCTCCAGTCCTTTTTTACAAACAGCCCCCCCACACGACCGGGAAACTTACATTCACCCGTACTACGTGCCGAAATCATCGCGATACAGCATTACCCACGTCCAATATTACGACCCCACCTTACTCTAACCCCTAGCTCCCTTCCTTTGAATCTATAGTATACTACTACTATTATACCACTACACCAGCCTCATTCCACACGAAAAAAAAATAAATGCCTACCAAACGATAACAATAATAAACACACTCCGTCATACACTAAAAAGAAACAATGCCACCGAAAAGAAGTAAGGGCTCAACCGCCCTAAAACCTCGAACGTCCACCTCCAGAGTCACCAAATCCTCATCTTCGACTGCAACTACACCGAAAAAAAATACTCCAAGAGCTTATACCCCGCGGAAGACGAAATCTAGGTCGTCGAATAGATCCGCGGAGAATTTGAATACTACTACTTCTTCTAGACCGGCATCGGCTATAAGTACTAGATCGACTGGTGGTGGTGGGACGGGTGGGAGACCTTTGAGGGGTTAGTTTTTTCCTTTCATATATTCTATATACTCCCCCTTTAGTCTTGTTCTAATTGATAATTGATAATTGATAATTGACGTAAAGCAGCCCGCCAGAAGAAGAAAGTCAGCACATCGGGAACTTCAATCGCTCCAATCCGCGACCCTCCAGAACCTTCGCATAGTCCTTCACCACCTCTCCCACATCATCATCACCACGCTACTTCGAATGTTAATGCGGAAGAAGCAACGGGGTTTTATGGTTTGGGAATTGTAAGATCTGTTACTCAGCAGGCAAGGGAGTTTTTCTCGGGATGGGGGTATGGATTTGGGAGTAATAATGGTTCTTCTGAGAATAAAACGACGGGCAGGAAGAAAGTGGGGAGGAAGAGGGGGCCGAAGAAGAAGTGAGGTGGTCCTTGATTCATAACTGAGATCTTGCTTTTGGGGGGGGTGGCTTGATTTAGAGTCTTTAGCTTTTGTGAACGGTTGGAAGTGAATTCGAGTGGATATTTGTTAAATTCGCTGGATGAAGATGGCATAGAAGTACAATACATGCATTGCGACAAAGAAAGAAAAACGAAAAAAAAAAACTCGGTTTAAATAGATCAGATAGATGAAACAGAAAGCCAATTGTAGTTTTTTTGAAACGCCATTATAGTACTCCCCCCCATGGTCAATCGTCTTCCCAAGATCCGTTTAATCGGATACTTAAGACAAGACACGATAATTCGAAATCCAGTATTAAGAAATCTATATGATAGTTTGATCAATAGTGATATATGATGATGCTGGTATTAAATCACTTGCTTGATAGCTTCCAGCGCCAGGACCATCGAGTCGGGTTTGGCGGCCGTGTGGGTGATGTTGAAGATGTAGCCTTCTCCTTCGAAGGAACTTCCTTTGTCATAACAGACTTCTTAGCGTCTGTTATCATCGTATCCTCGACATTAAGATTCTTCGCCTTTGCTTCCATTAACATCTCCATCGTCACATTCGATCCTAAAACCAATTAGCCTCATTAGCTTATATCCCATATCGATATATATATCAAGGTATTAACTATTAAATGAATAGTTAATTTTAAAGAGGGTAAAGAACCTACCACCGCAAACAATCACAACCACCAAACTATCCTCCCTTAACTCCGGACACGCCCTCCTCAGCGCCCCATTATAAACCGTAGCCACACTAACCCCACAAGCATCCTCAACCAACAACCTCTCATCCTCCGCCAACTTCACACACCCCATCAACGCCTCATCATCACTCAAAACCACACTTCTAACATCCAACCCCGCATCCCTCCCGCCATGTCTAGCATACTCCCATGTCTGCTTACTAACCCTCTGAGCACCCAAACTAGTCGCTCTGGAGGTGATAGCAGGTAACATATGATGTTCGTCCAGTAACATTGCTGTGGCTAGGGAATCCGCACCACGGGTTTCTACTGCGATGATAGGGACTGAATCCCATCCGTGGGCTTTCATACCCGCTACTATTCCGTTGAAGAGGCCGCCTCCTCCGACGGAGAAGATTATGGCGTCCGGGACTGGATGGGATTCTGGGAGTTGGGCGGCGAGTTCGGAGACTAAAGTTGAGTTTCCTTCCCAAACATATGGATGACTATTTTATCCCCCAAAACCATACAATTAGTCCCCTCGTTCATACGTAAAAGAATAGGAAGGTATATCATACTCAAAAGGCGGACAATAAACCGCCCCATCATCCCCCCTCATCAACTCCTCTCTCATATATTCATCCGCCTCAATCAATCCGTCTCCGTAGACATGAACATCAGCATCCATATCTCTAATCTTATCCTTCATCAATTCGCTAGTTCTTTTCGAAACTACAACTGTAGTTGGCACTCCTAGCATTTTTCCTGCGGTGGCAGCTGCTAGTCCGGCGTTACCACCGGATGAACAGTAGAATCTGGCGCGGCTGGGGTCTGGGAGAGAGGCTAGGGAGCGGAGGTACATGTTACCCATTCCGCGGGATTTGTAGGAACCGGAGGGTTGGAGGTTTTCGAGTTTCATGTAGACTTTGCTGTGTTTTTTTTACAAAAGATTGTTAGTAACTTTAACTTCAGGTATATTATATGCTGTGGAGGGGTATTACCATCCAGCAGCAAGACTCATAGCCTTCGACTGCTTCAATGGTGTCTGACACCATGGAAGCTGTGGCTGCTGTGTAGAAGACGGGTATGTAATTGTCATCTTGTTGAAAGAGAAGATGTTCAATTAAATTGATATTCAAAGATAGTTGGAAAAATGAAGTATTAAAAGAAGACGATATATCGAGGAAAGAGTATTGAGATGCTTGTATATCGGATAGCAGTCTATATAAAAAAGCTTCTCCGTTCTATCAAAGATATAAGATAAAAAAAGATGAAATGTCGCCTCGACGTTGAAAAATGATAAATCTATCTCTTTCCCTCTCTCTTCCCTTCGTTTCGTCTTATTATTTCCTCGTGTCGCAATTTCGAAATATCGAACGAGGAATAAATAATAAAGTAGTATCAATCTGTTGAAAAGATAATATGCAATAGAGTCGAAAGATATAATATATAAAAGAGATAAACTGCAAATTAATAGCCCCAATGACGAAAACGAATAGGATCCTTCACATTAAAAAAACAACAGTACAGCACAGTGCGCCAGTATATATATAACTTCCCACCCCATGGCCCAGAATACAACGGTTCCACCCAATCAATGAACCCATCAAGGGTTAGTTAGTTAAGGTTACTTTTTCTCTCTTATCTTTCGAGCTGTGAATTTACTCTACTTCACCATATTCTCCTGTTATCGCGAATTTCTCTAGAAGAAAAAAAAGAATTCCAAGACATTGCAGGCCACTGGGTCTGGTCCCCTGAGCATGAGCACCTAATCACTCTACTTGTTTTCTTTTTTTAAAACTTCCGATCCAGTATACTATACTAGCATACTAGCTAGGAAATGCATATTCTATCTATGTAATGTATGTACGGCGGCGGCGGCCCAGATCCAAAAAAACTAAAGATAGGACCTCCGAAAAAAATGCTTGAATTTCATTGCAAGGGCCCGGCCAAACGGCGAGAGGCCAACTTTAAATCCACAACGGTCAAGCTCCGATTGCTCCGAACCTGTAAAAAAGAAAAGAAGCTCAGATAGCTAGAATACACTGAACTGCCTATTTCATACCCCACCAACAAAAAAAAAAAAATTAAGCAATTCTGCATACGGAATAATTGTAGACCAGGGGTGGGAAATGTCATCGGTTGGCTTTTTTCGAGCAGCGAAAAAATCTGGGGTAATAGGTCTGAAATGTTGGGGAACTCGATCGAGCTCGTCTTTTGACCACCAGGGACTCCTACTCCAGAACTTACTATACTATACTAAACGTATACAGGTAAGAAAAAAACTGACCGTCGGGAAGGACACCTCATTGGACCAATTGCGACCTCTTTCTGTTCGCATTTTTATTTCGCCATATACCCATGGATACAATGAATGATCACAGCTGTACAGAAACGAACGAACGAATCGAATCAAAACCCCATGTTCCGCATTTTAAGGCTGCATCGTGCGCACAACAGAAAAAAAATACAAAATCCGTAAGCCTATTGCTAGGAACTCCCCATACTTTCTTCCTCCTTTTTTTTTGTTTTTTTAGTAGTAGTAGTAGTAGTGGTTATGGCTTACCCCTGACATAATCGAATCGGAATACCACCAGCTACTACTATGTATGCTTCGTACAAAAGCCTAGCGACGCATACACCCGGCTTGCAAAAAAAAAAGAATCCTGACACGGGAAACTGGGATTATGGTCTATGGGGTAATAGAATACGTAAACCTCGTGCTTAGGTATAGTAGCTATGGGGTAAGAGAAACGTAACAGGATATTATATTATAGAATGCATGGTATATACTTAAGTACTGGCAATTCTTGAAAAGGATTCGTGTGGAATTAAACTAACAATACTAAGAAAGATGTATAAGCTTCTTTTCTTTTTTAAAACGGTAGGACAGCGGACCACGAGGTCTTAACGGATCGATGAGATTTGTTCTGGATGTGCTTTTTTCGAGGCAGATGGAAGCTTGAGCTCCAGCTCTTTTGGATAGAGTATTATGCAAGAAGGCCTGCGGATTGTATCTGTGACAGGTCATATGGACTATGAGCTTAATCTAACCTCTTCAGATAATTACTGCCGTTAACTTCTATACTCCATACGTTGTCTTATTATCATTTTTATATTGTATAGGATGCTATACGAAGAGCTTCACATAGAGCTCCGGTTCTGTTACACCAAACTTGCGCTCGTCGGTAGATATCGGATTCCATGAATTCCAACCAAAGCGAAACACCTTCCCAACCAACCAACCGCTAAAAAATATGTCATCATCTAAGAACCGGAACAACTGACCAGTACGAATGCCTTTCGCTGCCATAAACGGAAAATTACACCTTATGATACAAGAACATAAACAGAAAATCTAGAGAAATATGCAATGCCATCGTGACTTCGTGATTTAGAGAGTAATGAGGAGGGAGGGCGGTGGGAAATGTGAATGGCTGACGTGCCATAAACCACCTTAGCAATGCGCAAACAACGCCCGAAAAATGTCGAAAAGTATCCGAGAAGTCGCATCACGGATGTGGGCCGCCCGCCGCCCTAACTAAGCTGCACTTCGTTTTCTCCACTGATAAGTGAAGGAGGTGAAAAAGACGACCTCTGATTTGTTGGGGGAAGAAAGAGAGATAACGCAAAAGAAGACTAGACTTGCGTTTCACCGTAGGACCACATCGATCTGGAACTCGTCTTCTATTTCTGCTTCTTCAAGAGTCATGTCTTCCTCTAGCTCATCGCCATCGAAGCGGAGTTCTATTTCTGTGTCTTCGTCTAGTTTTCGTTCGTCACGTATCTTCTCTATCACCTCGCTAATTTTCATACCCTAAAGCCGTATTGTATTAGCGGCTGCTGACAAGCGGGTCAGAAGGAAGGGGTTCGAGCTTACCGGCTTGACCTTTAGTTTTAGCTCCTCGAAATGCTTTCCTTTCAATGTGATCTCTATCATCTGCGAAATCAACGCGATGCCGGTCACAACCTCTTCATCCTCGTGGTCGCTCGAAAGCTCGAAAGCCTTTTCCCTCTCCTTCGCTGCTTCCCTCTGCTTCATTAATTCCTCAAATTCCTCATCCCACATCGCCGTAAAAAGCACCCTACACTCTTCAGGATTGATGCCGTTTTGTATTGCTTCCCTCTCATCCTTATCCAGCTTCGCAAGGCTATAGTTTTTCCCCTTATCGCCCAGATACATCTTCCCATCTCTATCGAATCTAATACCCAGACTCCTGGGCACCGTCGAATCAAAGACCCGGGTTTCATTCTGCCAAACTAGAATCAGATGTGGTAGTTGGTCGTTTGTGAACCCTTGCATACGTGCCCATGTATCTCGTACTTTTCCTAGGGTTTGGCCGAATTTTCGATTGAAAACCATGGGCTTTGTACCGGGTATGCCACTGACGATGAGGATTTGAACGATGATTTCCTTGTAGGCGTCAGCTGGGTCTGTAGAGGTTGCCTGTTGACTGGCTGGTAACTGTGTTAACGACGGAGGGGATAAAACTCGAGATCTGGCTGCGAGCTCTGCCTTTTTCTTATTGAATGCCTCGAGGACTCTATCGACTTCGGAAGGGTCGACGGGTTCAACGGACCCTCTGGGTGTAAGCGTTGAGTCTCTATTCTTCCGACGGCGGAAATCGGGGTCTTTGTCGTCGTCGTTATCTTCATCGTCGATGAGAATGGTTTTTTCATCGTCACTCTTTCGGCGCTTTGAGGTCCTTGTTGGTACTATCTTCTTTTTCTCCTCCTCTGCAGCTTTTGCTTTCTGCCGACGGGCTTCGGCTTCCTTGCGACGTTTTGCTTCCGAGACTATTCTCATACCAACATGGACATCTTTCGCACGGCCGAAGATATCTAGGTCGTTTAATTGTTTCTTTGCCTCGGACTTCTTGGGTTCTTGGGATGCTGAAGGTATAGTGGCCTGGGAGGCAGTTGGAGATGTCAAGTCGATGGTGGTAGACCTCTGTCGGTTTAGAACTGGCAAAGTGTCTTGGGAGGCAGTCGGAGAAGCCAGGTCGATAGTAGTAGATGGTTCTTTTCTTAGAGCTGGCGCTGCTGCCGCGGCTGGAGTTGACGATTCTGATCCAATGTCAACTTCGACGGGCGAGGGTTTAGAAACCGGCAGCTTGAAGCCGGCGATCGGTTTCAAGACCGGCTTCTTTCGTGCAGGTCGTACAGTCGACATGATTGCGATTTAATCAATAGTAATGGCTGAAGTTTAAGGATATCGTTGATGGCGATGTTAGGTTGTTGTTAGGGGATGTTGTGCCATGAGAAAGAATATTGTAGAAGTGGGAGATGATATCGCAATTGCATTGAACGGGCGTTTTTAACACCGTCAGTTAAACAAGGAGGGAAATGCGTAGATATTTATACAAGACGAAACTGTAGTCTGTATATAATATAAAGTATGTAGAGCAATGTATCGTTGATATTTGTGATGATGGCAGTGATGCATGTGAAAGGCGATGAGGACAAAGAGAATGGAAGAAAGATGCCGCAGAGTTGGGCAGAAAAGCCACGCGAAAGACGTTGGTGTGATATCACGTGACTACCGGCTTATTCTTCCGCAGCCCCAATGCAAAGACGCATTTGCCGTAGTCTTATATAAGAATCCAGCCTTTAAAGAGGGTCAATATGCCCTCGACGAGGGGTCTCGACTACTTCAACGGACCTACGTGACAGGATCCTGCATAATAGTCACCATGGCTTCGGGTCCCCCTTCAGTGTCGTTAACGACCCTTCCCATCGAACTTACATTCCATATTCTATCATTCCTCCCCTCTGAAGACTACAAATCCTTCTCTTACGTCTCAAAAGCATGCCGAAAAGCCTCCATTCCTCTGATATTTCGCCGGTTGAGACTATACCCGGAAAACATCTACCTCTGGGCAAATAACCCCGCCATCTGTGACGCCGTCAGACGTATCTCACTACATCCCCTTCACATCAAATCTGGAATCGAACTTATAGACTACTGGCGAATATGTACAAAGGCGGTGGCACTATTCCCCAATATTACGGATATAAAACTGCTTTATCCGAGTAGTTCGTATTACCTACAACAACGGGATATCGAGGATAGAAATTCACTTGATCGTAAACTCTTACAACTGGATAATCAGATATTCAACGCTATTTTTTCGACGTTCTCGACATTGCCGTTTTACGGGTCGCAGTTGAGGAAACTACATATTGAAACTAATAGGTTTTGGTCTGCTGGCGAGCAATATCCGTCGAATATCTCAGTCGAGAATCAAAAGTTTCTAGATTCAACGGATAGAGTTATGGCAGAGAAAGGGTTGGATCATATACCTTTCCCGCACAGATTGGAAGAAGCAGTGCTCACGAATAAACTCGTGTACTTTACACCACCGGGATATAATCTACACAACTTCATCGCTCTTCAAAACTGCATGGATTCGTTAAAAAGCTTCAGTTTCCTAGGCACCCCAGAATATTCCACAGAGTACCATTCGAGGCCGCACCGACCCAGGAACGCATACATCAATAGTCCGATCCTGTGGTTGAACATTTCGGATTATATATATCCAAATGTGACGACGTTGTGCATCAGCAGCAGGTTTATGGCTCAGGAATATATTTTTGAGTTTCCGGTTCGTTTTCCGAGGGTGGAGGAATTGAGGATTCATGATCCCAGCGTTAAACTGGGGTTAAAGATTACGGAAAGCGTCGAGGAAGTAACTGAGATGCTAGGGGCTTTTAAAGGACTCAAAAGGGCGGTGTTACCTTGGCCGTTGGAAGAGACTAATAGTCTTGATTGGGATAGTCCGGGTTGGGATCCTGTACCCCCCGTGCCGGCAGAAAAGCTTGAAAAGACGGTGAGGGCATGGTTTGCGGATGAACAGCTTGAGAGTCTGGAGAGGATAGCCTTTTGGGTGTGGGATGTCGGGGAGAAAGAAACTTATTGTGAGGGTGTGATTTCTGAGCGTAGACCTGAGGTGGATGGTGGGATGGATATAAGGAAGGTTAAGTGCAAGGATAGAGAGGAGATGTTTCCGATTCTGGGGAAGGGCTGGGATCCCGTTTGCTGGGTGGATCATTCTAAGAGGTTGGCTCGGACGGGGCTTGTGATAGGATAATATCATGACTTAGAATACAATACCTAGGTATATTATATAGAGCCGCCCTGAACACCGCGGTCTTCTTTCGAAACATTATTAACTTGTTACCAAAAGAATACAGTACCACTGTTTCTATGGAACCGACCTAGTACTATTCTACAAGTTTCAAGTGTTTGAAGAACAAAAAGGGACTTTGTGTCAAGATCCGGTAGATTTATAATTATCCGTCACTACTTGTCTTTCCGATATCAGGACAGCCCTTCGGCACGCATATTTATTTCCCAATATACAAAACTCCTATATTGTCGAAACCCCAGATCGGATAGATATGAAAGCCAATATATGTATATGTATTACTTCTCTTATAGAAACTTTAATTACTTAAATTTTGTAACTATATGATAGGCTTGGGTATTCTTCAGTGTAAGCTGAAAGGGCTGTCAATCTTTGATATCATGATAATACTAGAAGTTCAAAGTTGCGGAAGGTAACATATTTGAGAAAGCACCACATCGGGCTATATATTGTCCCCACTTTCGGACGAGATAAACATCCGCTCTAGTAGCAATTCAGGCCCGATTATGGAGGAAGAGAGTAATTTAAACTGTGAAGATGATCCGTTAACGTTCTTCTTTGAACAAAATTTATCATCATTATATAATAAATATCCCTAACATGACTAGGTGAAGTCTCGAGACAATCTTACTTATTAACTGGAAACCAATGATATTTATTAGTAAGAGAATCATTGTACCAACTTAAATTAATCTAACCGCCATTCCCATCAGTTCTTAATGTACAAAATTCATGCCAAATAAATGATCATGTTATAATATAGAATCTAACTACTTAAGTATTTACTACAAGCAACTAAATATATAGCATAGTCAACTACAACTATCTTCTAGAATGCTAAAATACAATAATCTCCTTTGAATTCCTCAATACGTAATACCCACATGCAAAGAAGTAATAACAGATCCAACGCGGACCGGTTTAACTTTGTGGTATTCTGATGTCACCGTCACGTGACTTCCACGAGCCGCCTTCGGTCGCGAGCATTTGGTCCTTGCAGCCTGGCTCGAGGGCGGCCCGATCAAAGGGGTCTGCCGAACTAGCTGGCTGCTGCATGTTGCAAAAACCCCACTGCACTGCCCAAAACCACGCTGAAGCGCTGCTGCTCCCTTTTTTCCTTTTCCTCCGATGTAAATCCCAAATCCCCAAGTCCCAATTCCCAAACTCCGGGTAACGAGACCCATCTCTCCCACTCACAGGTTCATCGCCGGCAGCAGCGCGTGCGCGGCGCCATTCGTATTTTTCATATATCACACCTATAAGTCCCCGGGTTATAACGGATATCGGATCGGGCAACCAGCAAAACAAAAGAAAAAGGGTAGCACAAAGCCTCAATAAAGTCCCCGAGTCATTGCACAAACACAGTGCAGTGCAACCCGCTGGAACGTTAGGACACCCCCAATGGATCTATCGGCTTTACCCCCGGAGCTTATGCTCATGGTAACATCATATCTGACCCATCCAGACCTCAAACTATTTTCTCAAACTTCAAAGTTCTGTCGGTCGATATGTCTTCCTGCACTTTTTCACGGAGTGTACATCGATACAACTACCCCTGCCGCATTTGCGCCGGGGGGCAGCTTGTATCATGTTCGATCACATGTTAAGCATATATCCCTCGATGCGGCGCAACGTATCGCATTCGATGGTTGTACGCAAGAAGTTGAACGAACTGTGGATTATTTACGCATATGCGCAGAGGGGTTACAGCTTTTTCCCAACTTGGGGAGTTTGTTGGTGATTGCTAGGAGTTTGGAAGGGAAATATTTGGATGTGAAGGAGTTGAAGGGGATTCAGAAACAGTTGATTTGGGCGTTGTTTTCGACGATATCGAGGTGTAGGGCCGATGGCAAGGGAGGGATAAATGGGAAGGGGGTGTTGGATGGAGTGGAAGAGTTGGAGTTCACGTTTATTGATGAAGGCGGGGATTATGATGAAGAAGAAACTGGCAAGGAAATCTTGAAATGGGGCGTCGAATCCCTATCGGAAGAAAATAAGAGGTTTCTTCAACTTGGGGAAGCTGGTGTAAGGGACGGTGTACCGATTCAGTTCCCGCGAGGTTTAAGAGTTCGAGAAGCCCAACTCAACTTTTTCACCATGGCGAAATTCCCTTGTCCGGATTACTTCTTCAACCCTTTCTGGACGTTACAGGGCTCGACGGAAACACTGACGAAACTGGCGTTATGCGGCGAATTCGGCACGCAAAATGAAATTACGGCAGCAATTGGACCTGGTGGAGGTACGGCAGAAAAGCCAGTTCTCTTCGCATTACCGCAGGCGGTTACATTTCCAAATGTTCGAGAACTATTTGTCACCAGACAATACATGTACCCCGTTTTCTTCGCAGAAATCAGTTGGCGGTGTCCAAATGTAGCGCTGTTGAAGGTCGTGGTCACAGAACACGATCTTTGTCATCTTTCACTAGACGCGGTGGAGGAGATATATGTTGCGCTAAGGGATATGAAACGGTTAAAGTTTTTCATTGTTCCCGGACCGAATCTGGAGCTTGAGGAGGACTTGGGGCCTGAGGAGTTGGTGGCGATGTGGGAGAGGGCGATGGAGGGATGGGTTGAATGCGGGATGCATGAATTAGAACAAACGATATTCGTGATGCGGTCCATGGAACCGGATGAAGAGGGCTCGAGGATTGGAGGGGTTAGTGTGGAGGTTATTAGAGAGTATAGAGAGATGATGAATCAGGTGTATTATAGACTGCACTTTTCTAAGATACCCCGGATGACTCTAGATTGGTTTTCGTACCAGGAGTAAGTACTAAACTTCAATTTTTTGGATATTGATATTAGGGAACAATCTTTTAGCATAGAGTATTTCTTTCCTTCCCTGGTCGAGCTTTTTTTTGTATATAAGTAAAAAGTATAGACATGAATTTAAGCGCACAGTGATGCTTGATATCAAACTTATCGTAAAGCTTTTAGGATTCGTTCGCGACGTCCTCGACGGCTTTGGCAAAGATTTCGCAACCCTGTTTCATTTCTTCCTCACTGATTGTTAGTGGGGGGATGAACCTGATCGTTTCGTAGATGCTAGTGGTTAATGTCAGCATGTCGTTTTGTAAGCATTTAGCTTGAACTTTGCTTGAGATCCCGGCTACAACATCCTTCGGTGTCAACGTTGGGAATGATGGGGAGTTGAATTCTAGACCGATCATAAGCCCAAGACCCCGGACGTCCTTGATCAGATGTCCCGTCTTTGGGGAGTTCTTCAAGTTATTGAGGGTGTCGAGTAATTGTTTCGATCTAGAGAATGAATTAGTAAACGTAAGTCTGCTGATATATATATGGCTATTAGAATTCAAACATACCTGGCAGCAACATTATCAAGCACCTTCTCTTCTTCCATGACTTCCGCACAGGCTACACCAGCTGCACAAGCAACTGCATTCCCACCGTAAGTACCTCCCATACTTCCCGGATTTTGCTTATCCATCAACTCCTTATTGGCCGCGATACCACTAAGCGGCATACCATTCGCAATCCCCTTCGCCATAACCAAAATATCTGGTCTTACTCCCCAATGTTCCGCTGCGAAGTACTTTCCTGTCCTTCCAAACCCGCTTTGAACCTCATCCAAAATCAAAAGTATCCCGTGCTCATCACAAAGTTTTCGAACTGCTGGTAAGAACCCGGGTGGCGGAACCACATACCCTCCTTCTCCTAACACCGGTTCAATAAGTATTGCCGCTGTATCCGAAGCTGCAGATTGCTGCTTCAACAATACTTTCAACTCATGTATCGGATTATTACAGCAGTTTTCAAACCCCAGAGTATCATTCCCACACGCAACAGCACATTGCGTACAATACGGAAATGGTGCTGTCAGAACGCCCGGCATAAACGGCGCAAAGCCAGAGCTATACACCGTTTTACTTTTCGTCAAACCCATCGTGCCGAATGTACGGCCGTGGTAGGAACCCTGCATTACAATCACATTCTGACGTTTTGTCGCCATACGAGCGAGTTTGATGGCTGCTTCGACTGCTTCGGCGCCGGAGTTCCAGAAGAAAAAAGTGTCGAGAGATGGGTCTGGCATGACGGGTTTTAGCTTCTCGATGAGGGAGAGCATTGGTTCGTGCATTGCGATGTTGACTTGGCCGTGGACTAGAGTTCCGATTTGAGCTTGAGCTGCTGCGGTAACTTTGGGATGACAGTGACCTGTTTTTCGTTTTAGAAAGAATATTTCTTGACCTCGCGGATAGACTTAAGTACCTAAATTGGTGACACCGATCCCCGCTGCAAAATCGAGTAGTTTACGACCCTCATCGGTCCATACGAAACTTCCAGCACCTGTTCACGCATTCATGTTAGCCAATTTAAACTCGAAAGATGTGTTGAAAGGGTGAAAAATGCAACAGACCTCGCTTTAGAACGATATTTGACAGGCGACCGATTCCCTGGTAGACAGGCATTCAGTTTTAGCGGGCCGAAGGAAGAAAGCCAAGTCGACGTAACCGAATGAGTAGTCTAGTCTCCGCTCACCTTGGCAATATGTTGAACCCCAAAGGCTGCTCTGGCGGTAGCGGCTGCCATTGTGATGAAGCTTTTGAAGTGATAAATGTATGAATTCCAATTAACTGGTGGCTAGACTTGAGGAGGATACGAAGGTGCGATTTGGAGAATTTAAAAAGATAGAAAAACAGAATCGGGTTCTCAACGGTTGAGAATTTCAAATTTCAAAGTCTCGAGTCGAACGGAACGGCAGCTGTGGGGAACGCGGGCGGTATTTCTGGCCAATGAAATAGTACCGAATGTAAGCGTCGGAAGACGCCGCCGGTCGGTCTGCAAGTATGCAATAATGTAGCACCGAGTGCTGCGCTCCGTCGGCCGGCCGTTCTGGACTCGTTTGAAGTCGCATGGTGGCTGCTGCGTTTTTATGGCACGGTTTTTGGGGGGCAAGAGTGGGTTTTGATTGATGTTGTTTTTATTATTCAATGGGATTTTGAAGATTTTTTTCTTGGATAGCGGGGTTGAGGGGTGGTATTTATTTGAATTATACAGTGCATGTGAGAGACTTGTTTGGTGGTCTTCTGTTGGTCTGATCGATTTATCCTGGTACATGGTTGTGAGGGTTATTGGTGCAGATTCTGTACGTCGACGTCAGCTGCGGAGGTCATTATAAGTTGATATATTTAGCATATTGGCATACAATGTACAGTATGGAATTAAGCTCGATTAAAGACTACCTATGCTATAGACTCTACGGAGTTCTTCTCAATAGTATTTGGTTGAGACGCCCTCAGGCGAAAAGAACGAGACGAAAAAATTAATACTATATTATAATATAATATACAACTGGCCTGGGTAATTATAGATCCTTGTGTATAACACGGACAAACCTTTCTCAAAGAAAGCCTTTTTAGTATAGATTGACGAGTAATAATACGACTATAGAATAATATATCTGCGGCTATGGGCGAGAAGAGATTCTTTAGGAGACAAACTGTATTCCTTTCCTAAGAAACTTTTGTCTTTATGAGGAATGATATCTTAGTTGTGTTACTAATTTTAGCAAAATTCAGTCAAATTAGATTGTAAAACAAAGACTACAGACAGGGACTGCAGCTGGGTGAGAATAGCAAAAATATATGGACTAATTGACATCGGTAGGTATGCGGTCAACCTGTGCTTATACTTGTGTTTCATTCCAATGATGTTCAAGCGTTTGGGCATAACCTGGGCTTCTCTATCAAGTAAAGAAGCCTGGATGCACGTGCGCACTGCCATTTATATCTCTTCTTCGATACATTTTATTCTATTCCAATTGGAAGAGGGCTGAAATACATTTTTAGACCGTTTTCGAGGCAAGGGTTGTAACCTGTACCCTCATGCTCCTTTTTCAGTTTCGAGATAGCTGGTTCGGAATGCATGTGATCTAGAATAACTACTAGAGTCATGTACATGTGATTATAGAGGAGTTACTGTATGTCATGACCTCTGACCTCGAGGCCTGGAGGCTTCGCAAAAGCTATGACTTTTCCCTGTTTGTAAGATGGTCTTTTAAGGCGCTGGTATCATGATTAGCTGAGTATTCGTTGCCCTGGAAATACTGGGAGCTCCAGCCCAATATATATTTTTACAAGGTCTTCGTAAGTCCGCATAAGAAGCAGTAAGGGTGTCCGCGATTTCACAGCCAGCTTTCCCTTGTGGTGCTGCATATTTTGAGGGGGATGGTAAAATTTACCCCCCACACGTTAGTATTAGGCTTTGGTGGACCTGGGAGCTTGAGTATCTCTTCATTGAACTTCAGATTATCGTAGAGAACAGCCGTAAGCGTCGGATTCTCACGGAATGAATATTATAGATCGATTATAGACACTATTAAATTAAAGGCCAATTTTATCGGTTTGCGTTCATACATAAAGATTAATATTACATAAAGACTATCGACTAGACTAGAAATTGAAGGGTGAGATATCGTCGGCCAGACTGCTCCGGAATTATAAAAGGCCAGGACAACCATCGATCCTCTTTTTATAAATGATATCGATCACTTGAAGGATAAATCTAGAAAGCTTAGAAGCACACTCCCATGTGTCCACCCTACTTACATCGGGAAGAAAAAAAAGGAGTGTGGCTCTTTACACGTAATATATATAAGATTCCGATGCCAGCAGCTAGAGCGGGCTAGAAAATAAAGAGGGTTTCCAGTGCACATCGTAAACTCCATTGCAGGCCCGGAGTAAGTGATTCTTAAATCTAGTCCGTGGTTTTTTTGAGCGCCAGCTGTCTAGTGTTTTTAGAAGTTTCGGCCAGTTTTAAAATATAACACTTCAAGAATAGTCGCTCCATGCTAGCTTAAGTAGTTAATTTGAGGCCGTGCGTACGTTGCCTCGAGCCTCACGCTTAGGCATAGTTCTGGCGACGAGCCCAGGCGCAGTCTGATATTGTGTTGTGAGATGTTGGAAAGTGATGCGTTGTTGTGTTGTGTCGGTAAACATCCGAGTTGCATCTTGGCGGGCTTGGCGGGATCACGACCAGCTTTTTCAAGAGGACACCCCAGCCATCTAAACATAACCTTTTCATCGATCCAACCTCCAAACCAACTCACGACACTACTATCCTCATCATTCATCAGCACGACCTTTCCGACGTTCTCGACACATTACACGTTCCCCCCATTGACCTCGCATGCGCGATACCTTTTTTGGCTCTCCGTGATCTTTAAGATTTCTCCGTTTGGACAACCAGTAAACAACGGGTAGCGGCCTCTGCACGTCGCCAATATGAGCTACTACCAGAACCCCGATCCCCAGGCTATGAACGTGGACGAGAATGCCGAATATGAGGCTGCCAATAAAGTCGTCGTATGTTTCTCAATGTTTATAACTTGATATTGTTGTGATAAGCGCTAATTGGATTTACATGGATATTAGATTGAGGATAGCGACGATTTCGAGAACTGGGAAAAGTTAATACGCGTCTGCGAAGGTCTCGAAGGAGGTGGCGGCCTCAACAGGAATTCATCGCCTCAGGCAATAGCTATGACCCGAAGCGCGTTTGACCGTTTCCTCGCGAAATTTCCGTTACTCTTCGGATATTGGAAAAAATACGCCGACTTGGAGTTCAGCATTGCTGGTACAGAGGCTTCGGAAATGGTGTATGAACGTGGGGTCGCTAGCATCACAAACTCCGTTGACCTTTGGACCGCTTACTGCAACTTCAAAGTCGATACCAGCCATGATATCGACGTGACCAGAGAGTAAGTTTTCTTTAGCCAAAAGCCAACTGAACATATATAGAAGGCAATAACCTAGATTCAACGGCGGGACGAGGGATGTTCCAGTGGTATAAATACTTTATTGGAGAAACCTTGCAGCCGTGTAACCCCCTTCCTCCCTTTCCTCCCCTCCCCCTCCCTCCCCTCCTTGAAGCGCAAGATCTTTACAAATCTTCTATCATAACTTCAGTGAAACCTCTACGCGATGAAACCTCACTCCCATATCGTTATCTCTATCTTACACATCTCTTCTACACACCTCTCTTTACATCCCCGAGTCTGCGTGTGGTTCATCGCACTTCACCAACGGGAATAAGAAACGAAGTCATCTCGGAGATGGCACATAAACTACAACCGATAAAAAGTTCCTGGACCGGTTGCCAGTATTAGGCTTAGTTAACGTCTCATTCTGTTTGTTCCTCATGCGCTCATCCAATCCCTCCCTAATTTCTGCAAATTATTACAGGATAACTCAAACTAACAAGGATCTCACTAACATAGACTATTTGAGCGCGGTGCCAACTGTGTCGGCCTTGACTTTCTTGCCCACCCGTTCTGGGACAAATACATCGAGTTCGAGGAGAGGCTTGATGCCCACGACAGGATATATGCTATTCTAGATAGAGTAGTTCATATTCCAATGCACCAGTATGCTCGATACTTCGAAAGGTTCAGGACGATGGCACAGACAAGACCACTTAACGAACTTCTACCCGCGGATATGCTCGCACAGTTCCGACAAGAGGTCGAAAATGAGCCACAGCAACCTATTCAAGCTGGCCACCAACAACTGAAAATGGAACGTGGAGAGCTTGAAATTGAACGAGAAGTTAGAGCCAGGATCGACAATTTTCATCTCGAAATTTTCCAAAGAACCCAGACAGAGACCACAAAGCGCTGGACATATGAGCAGGAGGTATGTAGATCCTAAACCATGTATTAGGATTTATGCTAACAAATACTGCAGATCAAGCGTCCCTATTTCCACGTGACGGAACTCGACGAGCCGCAACTCATCAATTGGCGACGGTATCTAGATTTCGAGGAGGTGGAAGGAGACTACGCACGGACTCAATTCCTCTATGAACGATGTCTTGTGACTGCATCGTTCTATGATGAATTCTGGTTCCGATACGCAAGGTGGATGAGCTCCCAGGAGAACAAGGAAGAGGAGGTACGAAATATCTATCAACGTGCTTGCATGCTCTACGTTCCTATGAGCAGACCACAAATCCGTCTACAATACGCGTTTTTTGAAGAGATGCACGGCAAACCAGATATGGCCAAGGACATCATCGAATCTATCTTGATTGTTCTACCCGGATACATTGAAGCCATTGTTGCATTAGCCAATATCACTCGCCGAAATGAAGGGATAGATGCCGCTATCAAGGTTTTCTCGGACATTGTTGACAATGCCTCAACTGATCCATATACCAAAGGCGCTATCACTGCCGAATGGGCTCGTATGGTCTGGAAAAACAAGGGCAATGTTGAAGAAGCTCGACAGTTGTTCCAAAAGAATCATCATTGGTGTCTAGACAGCCGATATTTCTGGATCAATTGGTTGCAGCTTGAAATGGAGCTACTGACGACTCCAGAGACTGAGGCTGCTCAACACTTGAAGATTCGACAAGTCCACACGGATATTCGACGACGTGCTAGGCTGCCGCCATCGACAATTAAAGATCTGACGCATTTGTATATGAAGTACTTGCAAGAAAGAGGGGGCAAGGACTCAATGAAAGAGTACTTGACTCTCGATAAGGAAGTCAACGGGTAAGTCCTCTATATTTGCATATTCAATTCACAGGCTGGGTATATGCTGACACATGCTAGTCCCTTCTCAGTTCAAACCGTGAACAAAATCAAGCTAGCTGAAGACGGCAAGGAAGCGACAACGAATAGAAGAATGCTCTTGGAGAACGGACACCCAGGCGTCGAAGTCGATGAAGCTGCAATTCGAAGAGGGGAAAACCCTTATACGAAATATTTCCAGGCTCAAGGAGAGACTCCAGCTCCCAATGGGCAGGTTAGTGCTTAGTTGAACCGGTGATGTGAATCTGACGGTTTACTAACATCTGGGTCACGTAATATCTGCGTGTAGCCACCCTTAAGACTGGGGGTTTGAGAGCCACCGTTCTGCTCTCATTGGTGATCAGTCTTCTTCTTCTGTTACCCCGATATGAAATGGCTGTGCTGTGGCCTTACTATATGTTTTGGGCTCGTCCACAGCCTTTCCCTAGCACTAATACTGTACTAAATCTTCTGTCCTTGCATTTTCAAATGGTAGAAAAATTTCGGGTTTGCATATGCTGTTTTTAACCTTCCTGCGTACCCTTTCCCTGGCTTCCCCCCCCCCCCCCCCCCTCGCAGATGATGTATTTTTATATATGGCCACAAGTTCTCCATTTGACCAGCTTTACACGAACGATGGTTTTTACCTCACACCCCTTTGACGAGCCCCTTTGACGAACCCCTTTGAAACGTGGCCTTCATAGCTGATGGCGGAGCTGTTCACACCAACACCGTAACGTTCATCCGCCCAGTTTACTTTTCGTTTTTATCCCCCTCCCTTTGTCGGTATGACCGTGTAAGCCTCTGTCATTTATTTCTCCTTTAGGACCAAAATATATCCAAATCAGATCCAAAGAAACCCGTCTTAGTTGGCCACGTGCACAACAGCCTAAAGTAATAATTCTATCATCGTACAACTCGTGATACACGCGTGGCAGTCTCAAAAAAAAAAAAAAAAAAACGTTTGTTCTGACTTCAAGAGCGAAGGTTTCTAAATGTTACAATGCTCAAATGTAGCTCCCATATGGCGATGATCACTCCTGAACACCCTCATAAGTTCTTCTTTTAGACTCTTGCTCGTCCTTTCATAGTTGATAGTCGTGATGATGGAGATTAATTAGCTATGGGCTCTCCTTAATATTTCTTCTCCCATTAATTTCTCTCTCTCGCTTTCTATCTCTCTTCATAAACCGAAGTCACCAACTCCATCTTAAAATACCTTAATTCTAATATCGCAAGATCAATTTTAACTTTCCGGCTATTCATTGGAGTATATTATTCATTTCCCTCCATTAATTAAACCTTTGACGTCAGAAGCGCAATATATCTATCTCTTTGCGGCAATTTTCATTCCGTTATACGGCCCAAGCATCTCATAATCATAATCATCATGTCAGATTCAGGCGAAGGCTCCGCGACTCCCACTCCTTCTGGGACTCCTGTCCCCCGGTACGAAAAGAAAGCCAAAGATTTCGATACCATTGCAACCAAGGAGTTTGGTAGAATGATCTATGCATCGAACAACCTTGAAGATACAGGGTTAAGCCTTGAAGATACCATCCGTCTATGCGAACTAGTTTTCAAAGACGAAAAAGTTCCAGAGACGTATAAAGAAGAAAAACTATTAGATGCAGAACGACAGAAAATGGAAGAAGATTCTCGGTGGAGGGTTATGAAATGGATTAATTCCGCGCAAGAGTACTTTAGTGGAACTGTTGAGGGCGATAAGGGTGGGGAGCATATTGTTGAGGTTGACGAGAGGAGGAAGGATAAACAGGCTAGAAGGGAGGTGATTCAACATGCTCGGGCTTGGAAGTATTTTCTTCAGAGATTTTGTATTGGAGAGGAGGAGTTGAGTATAAGTTTGATACAGAATACTCATACGGTTTTATGCGCTGGGTATGAGATTGAGGATTGTAAAGAGGAGTGGTGGGAGTGGAGTGGCGTATTCAGGAAATTCGATACCATTGGCGCTGGGACTTTACAGCAAACTCACCAAAGTAGTCGACATCAGAGATCACGGGGTCGAGAGGATTCTAGAACTCCGACTCAGAGGACTTATAAAAGAACAAAACAAGGGAGGAGACCGTTGTTATATATTAGAGCCTCGGCGGTTGATAAATACATGGAATACGCGATGTGTGATTTTAGAAGGTTGAGAGGGGTTGAGAGTGAATATGGAATCAAGGGGTATTGCGACCTGGCGGCTTGGTTGGAAGGAGTGATTATGAATGTTTGGCCGTTTAGAGCGGAGAATTCGAAGTTGGCGAGGTTGCTGATGAATGGAGTGCTGTGGAGGTATTGTGGCGTTGTGGCTGCGATTGGTGAAGGGGAGAACGAGAGGGATGAGTATTTGGAAATTGTTAGGAGAGCTTCGGAGATTTTTCATGGAGGGGAGTTTTTAGTCCCGGTTGAGGAACAGAAGGGGCATGAAGAGATGACTCTGGTGGTGAGGAGGAAGGTAGCAGAGGCGAGGGAAAGGATTGAGGAGAGTATGAAATGGAAGTGGCACTGGGGGTGATTTGGACTGGATAAAGATGCTTCACATCTCAGAGTTTGAATATCATGACGCTGGCCGACCAATGCGGGCTCGATATCGGTATATATCGATGTGCATACCTTTTGGCCGATGTCTAGTTAGAGATTGTATACGCTACCGCTTCTTGCATTCGTCATGGAGGCCGGGATCTGTATCGTTGAATTAGATGGAGTAACAAAGTTTCAACACCACTTGTCAGTTATTTTAACAGCCCTTGTAGCTTAACAGATGTCCTGCCATCCTTAATTTTATTCCACACGGAGAAGGCCGGATCACGATATTATCGGGGTGTCTCTGAACTTCCAGTTCTGGTGTTGAGGTTGTTGGATGTGGATTTCGGGTTAGCTGTATTTATCAGTTCGGCATAAATCGAAGAAAAGATAAAAAATCAGATAGAACAAGATAGGGAAATACGGCAATATTATATTGTTGGCATGATCGGACGATTGGTTCCAGGGTATTCAGAATCAGATTTCAAATAGTTAAGACCTTTATCACACCTAGATCTCTTGTGCCTTCGCCAGAATCCGCCCGAGATCACTAGACTTGGCGTTGGCCGTTAGTTCAATCGGTTTTGGGAAGCAACAGCTTGCAAGGCTCCTGCCATATGTGGGGTAGTGACGTCCCATAGGCCCCACCTTGAGATAAAGTGGGGCCATTATGCATTCGTTATCTGGCTTCGAAGGCACGAAATATTGGATATTGATTTCGTCAAGACCCGGGTGTTTCGATATGCAAGATATCCAACTACCATAGTTTGGCTTTTCTTGGGCCGTCTAGTCCAGTATACGGCGATACCAGGCATCGATCCTCCTCAAGACGAAGGTCCTTGAAGATATCGTCAAAAGTAGAAAGTGGTAACATTGTTGGAATCCAAGACCGGGGTATCGTCGACACCCTGTCGGAACGAACGTTGCCTTTTGTGCCGAACGGTCGAGGGTCCGCGGCAGAACCCTGGCCGCATTGCAGCTGACCGCGAAGGCCCTTCCAGTCATATGTGCAGACAGGAAAGGCTTTTACATTCCAGTGATCTTTTGTGCATTTGCATTGACTTTGTATGCTGGAAAACTGCGTTCCATCCGTGTCTTTGACAGCCTTGACTAACCGTCCTTTTCTTAGCACTATCGCTCGCGTTTGACGGGTTTTTTTCCTGCAAGTCTCGCCCCACTTTGAAGTTAGAAAAAGTCTTTTCCCTTGTCGATTCTTTTGATAGAACAATAGAGTGCGTATACTTTGACTTACGTACAAGCCCACCGCGTCGACTGCGAAGTGCTGACTGAGCAGGAGCAGTCTTCTAATTGATATTCGATACAGCAGCCATTTGCCAATTGAATCGAGTAACGATTACACCGTTCAATTGCCAACATAACAGATATCCAAAGCGAGTGAATTGGAACAGTCGAGTGCGGGAATAAGAGCAGAGTGAATGACCAACCAAGCTGCCCTTCTGAGAAGGACGTTAGCTTCTCTTTCCAGAAGCCGTCCGGTCTGTGGTGAGTTAAACTGTCCCACGTCGGTGGTGGTGTTGCTGATTGGCAGCAGGTTGGCCCGCCCGCCGATATAAAAGCTTGGCCGTCCCCGCGTCGACGACCAGACTTATTTCCACTGTCACGACTCCATCCACTCACTCCCAGTCACAATCTCGGTCTGCCGGTATCATTACCACTTCTCCTCTTAGCACTACCACTAGGTCTACCAGAACCTCCTACAGATTCTTATCCAGGCAGCAGGCAAGGCTCTGCTCGTCCCGTCGTCACAATATGTGCCAGTCACTCATACCAGGGGGCGATGTGGCTTCCAGCATCGATGTCACCCAGGGCCGTGAAGTCCTTCCAAAGGCTATCAAGCCATCGGCCTACAAGATCCAACTTGAGCCTTTCTTTGAAGACTCTACAGATTCCCGTGGTGAACACAAAGCATTCACTTTCGACGGAACTGTGATCGTTTCGTATGTTCTCCCTTATCGCTGTGTATTTAATAATAGTGATTACTTGCTAATGATGATATATAATTGGTCGATTCTAGTTTGGACGTCGTCGAGGACACCACCGAGGTTGTCGTTAACAGCACCGAGATCAAAATCCACTCGGCAAAGCTCTTTAAGCGCGACCAGGAGGAACAAATCGGTGCCCTATCCGCTGATGACGTCAAGTATGTTCTACTATATAATACATCTTATATAGGAGAATAGGTTATGCTAATTTGACTTTAGGTACAATGAAGACCTTCAAACAGCCACCTTTGACTTCAATCAGACTCTCAAGGCTGGCACCACTGCCACTATTGAGATCGCCTTCACCGGTAACTTGAACAATAACATGGCCGGTTTCTACCGTTCATCCTACAAGGACAAGGATGGAAAGACAAAATACCTAGCTACTACTCAGATGGAGCCGACAGATTGCCGCAAGGCCTTCCCATGCTTTGACGAGCCCGGACTGAAAGCCACTTTCGAAGTCTCCTTGGTCGCTGAGTCACATCTAACATGTCTTTCCAACATGAACGAGGTTGACTCCAGTGGCAAGATCAACGGCAAAACTGTGCACGTATTCGCACCTTCCCCTCTCATGTCGACATACTTGGTAGCTTTCATCGTTGGTGACCTCCACTACATCGAAACCAACGAATTCAGGCTCCCTGTCAGAGTTTACGCTACCAGCGAGGAATCTGCCAAGCTTGGAAAGTTCAGCTTGGACCTTGCGGCTAAGACCCTCGATTTCTATGAGAAGACCTTCGATTCCCCATACCCTCTGCCAAAGATGGACATGGTTGCTATTCCAGATTTCTCTGCCGGGGCTATGGAGAACTGGGGTTTGGTCACATACCGTGTCGTGGATCTCCTTTTCGATGAGACTACCTCCGGTGCGAGCACCAAGCAGCGAGTTGCTGAAGTCGTTCAGCACGAACTTGCTCACCAATGGTTCGGTAACTTGGTTACCATGGACTTCTGGGATGGTCTCTGGCTCAACGAAGGTTTCGCTACCTGGATGAGTTGGTACTCTTGCAATGTCTTCTACCCAGAGTGGAAGGTTTGGGAGTCATATGTCGCCGATAACTTACAGTCTGCTCTTTCGCTTGACTCGCTGAGAAGCTCCCACCCAATTGAGGTCCCAGTCAAGAAGATCTCCGAAATTAACCAGATCTTCGATGCCATCTCCTACTCCAAGGGTAGCTGCGTTCTCCGCATGGTCAGCCAATATATTGGCGAGGATGTTTTCATGGAGGGTATCAGGAAGTACTTGAAGAAGCATGCATACAAGAACACCGTCACCAGTGACCTGTGGGCGGCTTTGAGCGAGGCATCTGGAAAGGATATCAGCCACATGATGGACGTCTGGACTCGGCACATTGGACACCCCGTCGTTAGCATTACTGAAACTGACAACGGTATCCAAGTTAAGCAGAACAGATTCTTGAGGACAGCAGATGTCAAGCCTGAAGAAGATGAGACTCTGTACCCCATTGTCTTGGGTTTGAAGACCAAGGCCGGTGTTGAGGACGTTCTGTTGACTGAGAGGGAGAAGGAAGTTAAGGTCGATAAGGAATTTTACAAGATCAACTCTAACCACTCTGGTATCTACCGAACTCTCTACCCAGCCGACAGACTCGCCAAGTTGGGCGAGGCTGCTAAGCAGGGACTCTTGACTGTTGAGGACCGAACTGGTATGGTTGCCGATGCCGGTGCTTTGGTTGCCAGCGGACACCAGAAGACCAGCGGGTTCCTTACTCTTGTCAAGGGATTCACAGAAGAGAAGGAGTATGTTGTCTGGAGTGAGATCTTGAACAGAGTTGGAACTATCAGGGGCGCCTGGGTGTTCGAACCAACCGAAGTCAAGGATGGTCTCAAGGCTTTCAACAAGAAGATTGTGTCGGGGCTCGCACATGAACTTGGATGGGAGTTTAGTGAGAAGGACGACCATATTCTTCAGCAGTTCAAGGCTTTGGCTTTCGGTAGTGCTGGTATGAGCGGTGACGAGGCGTAAGTTTCCATCTAATGTAGTTTTTATAGAATAACGCTAACGTCGGTATAAATATAGCGTCGTCAAGGCCGCCCAGGATATGTTCACTAAATTCACCTCCGGCGATAAATCTGCTATCCACCCCAACCTTCGAAGCTCCGTCTATGCTATTGTGTTGAAGAATGGAGGTAGAAAGGAATGGGAGGTTGTCCGAGCTGCCTATGATAACGGCGCCAACAGCGACGAGCGAAACACAGCTCTTCGTGCCCTCGGTCGCTCCAAGGACCCACAATGCATCAAGGAAACCCTTGCTCTCTCACTCTCCGAGCACGTCAAGGAGCAGGATATCTACCTGCCACTTGCTGGACTCCGTGGACATGAAGAAGGTATCACGGCCCTCTGGCAGTGGGCTAAGGATAGCTGGGACATCCTTGAGAAGAAGCTTCCACCTGGCCTCGGTATGCTCGGTAGCATCGTTCAGATCGTCACCAGCAGCTTCACTAGCGAAGAGCAGATTGCAGATGTTGAGAAGTTCTTCAATACCCGCAATACTAAGGGATTCGATAAGGGTTTAGCTCAGGCTTTGGACTCCGTTAAGGCCAAGGCCAGTTGGTTGAAGAGAGATAGGGAGGATGTGAAGGAGTGGTTGAAGAGTGAGGGTTATCTGAACTAGATGCTTTACTCATGAGGAAGAGTTTCTGGGGTATGATAATGGTCGTTATGCATATACATATACCATCTATATTATTCATGGGTAACAGATACCCATAAAGCCTAGGGCTGTAGTTATTGCTAGGAAAGCAATGAAAAGTATGGGATGCTGAATCTCAATTACTCTGCTACTACACATATTCGATGATATAACTCTTACTTCTAAGGCATAAACAATCAAGGCGTATACTATTCGCTGTAATAAAAAGTAATAACTTGAGCCACCATTATTCATGTAACACAGGACCTCATGGGACTATGTCATGAGCTGGCAGAATTAAGTCCCAAGACTAATCATTACGTACATAGTGAGCAGTATAATTTTCAAGTACATGTCTACGTAGGGGTACCCGGTCGATACTATTCCCGAGCTTCCCGGTCCGTTGTAGAGATAGGGATTGAGAACGACAGATAACAGTCAACAGTTAACAGGTGCGTTGGCTGTTGCAGATTCCATTTAGGTCGCACAGGGATGAGGACCTCCCTGCAACACAAAGAACCCCCACGTTATCACAGTGCATTGCATTGCATTTCATGTCATCGGTTCGACTTCTCTGTTCACTGCAGTCCGGTTCATCAACTTTCCAAAGTACATTGTTTAGTAAGTGTATTCTCCTGAAAAGTATAATTACCAAATAACTAACCGCAAGACTCAGAAGCCTGGAAGCTTAGCTGGCTAAAACAGACAAACCAAAAAAAACAGGCTTGCAAACAACTTTAAAACCCAGGTCTAACTTTTAGCTGAGCTTAGCTCCATCGGCCATCAACCGCCCCCGCCAATGAACATGGTACGGAGTATACTAGTAGTGTCAGGCAAAAACAAGATGCACATCAATTGCAGCCCAAAAAGATAGCGTCGGAGCCCACCCCAAAAGTTTGTACGTAACACGTTGAACCAGGCGGGAGTTCCGATCGCGTGGACTCAACTTTAGCGGACATGTCAGATAACAAGTTGACGCTAAGCGCAAGGTTAGACGAGAACCGAGACAACTTGGACAATTCGATGGCCGAAAAAGCCGTCACGGGACCCCGAATATGGCTGGCGGAATGTATAGTGTGCTATATCAAACAGGGGGGGTTATTCACGGCTTACTTTTTTCTCGAACGGATATGGGGAACAAAAAGGACAATTGGAAGTCTTGCAATTGGTTCCCCTCGGACTCTCTTCTCCGGGGCCTATATATATTGGGCTGGGGTGCCTGTCCTGTCTGGCGCGAGTTTATCTTTTCTATCTTTTTTTGAACAAATTATCTATCATCGATAATCCTCTGCTCACAGTTCTACCAGGGTGAACATCTCCACAAGTTTAATAGTCAAACTGCCTTGAGCCTTTGTCTAAAAAGCCCTATCTTTCGCTACCCCAGATTCCAGTCCAGAATTTCTTATATCTTCAACTTATCCCACCTCTGCTGCACATACCGCATTCCTCACCCACTTGCTTGATTTGACCGTTTTTAGTCCCATCAGGCCCTCTTCATTTCGCTTCCCACAATGCCGCCAGCTGCAACGCAATCTACCCCCGGCAGTGCACAGCCCACTTCCTCGCAGTCGGGCTCCGCAAAGTCCTTCCATGCCTCTTCCACCAGTCAGGCAATTGAGTATGAGCACAAATATGCCGCACATAACTACCACCCGCTACCTATGGTGTTCTCCCGTGCAAAAGGGTGTAAAGTCTGGGATCCTGAAGGCAAGGAGTACCTTGACTTCCTGAGCGCGTATTCGGCAGTCAATCAGGGACATTGCCATCCTAAGGTGTGTACCGGTACCACTATCGTGTGATTTTTATACCATTAGTATCAGATATTATGACGGGCGTGGGCTTAAGTGAGGCACAGTATTGCATTTCAGGTCACACAAAAGCGTGTCTTTGATATTACTATTAAAAACCTTCTTCTAACATTCAACTTCTACAAATATAGATCATCAATGCTCTAGTCCAACAAGCCCAGCGACTAACCCTCTCCTCCCGCGCATTCTACAATGATGTCTTCCCATTATTCGCCAAATTCGCAACCGAATACTTCGGTTACGACATGATCCTCCCAATGAACACGGGAGCCGAAGCCGTCGAAACCGGTATCAAAATCGCTAGAAAATGGGGTTACAAAGTCAAGAATATCCCGGAGAACGAAGCCATCGTCCTCGCTGTAACCGAGAACTTCCACGGTAGAACTTTTGGTGCCATCTCCATGTCTACTGATCCTGAGTCCCGTGAGAATTACGGACCATATCTTCCAAACGTCGGACCTACGATTCCGGGAACGAATAAACCACTGAGGTATAACAATATTGGGGATTTGGAGGAGGCTTTTAATACCCATGGGGATAAGATTGCCGCGTTCTTGGTGGAGCCTATTCAAGGTGAAGCCGGTATTGTCGTTCCAGACGACGATTATCTTACAAAGGTACATGCGCTTTGTAAGAAGCACAAAGTCCTGTTCATTGCCGATGAGATCCAGACCGGTATCGCAAGAACAGGCAAGTTGCTCTGTGTTGAACACTCGAATGTTAAACCAGACCTTGTCCTCCTCGGAAAAGCCATCTCGGGCGGTGCATACCCTGTCTCTGCAGTTCTAGCAGACAAGGAAGTCATGCTCTGCGTTGAACCTGGAACTCACGGTTCTACATATGGTGGTAATCCATTGGGATGTGCGGTTGCTATCGCGGCTTTGGAAGTCGTGAGGGACGAGGGGTTGACTGAGAGAGCTGCTGTTCTTGGTGAGAGGTTCAGACAAGGATTGAAGGATCTTAAGAGTCCGATTATTAGCACCATTAGAGGAAAGGGTTTGTTGAATGCTATCATTGTAGATGAAGCTCAGACGAATGGACGTCGTGCGTGGGATTTGTGCCTTCTGATGAAGGAGAAGGGGTTGCTGGTGAGTTTTAGATCCAGAATGCTTACATGGTTAGAAAATAGAATGCGCTAACCCGGGATTCTTTGTATAGGCCAAACCAACCCATGAGAACATCATCAGATTGGCTCCACCACTAGTCATCACGGAAGAGGAAATCGATCAATCCCTCAAAATCATTGGAGAGTCTTTGAAGGAGCTTACATCTTACACTGCGCCAGCGGAAAGCCACTAAACTACATCGAAAAGTAAAGTGAAGCGCCAAGCAGAGGGTATTTTTTTGGTTTCTCCTACTTATGATTCCCCCCGCAGAAATTGGGTTCGATATAGCCTCGAGGCTAGGTTCGATAAAGCATTTTATTCCGGCGTCCACACAGGTCTTGCATCCTTTGGCTTTAATTCCGGTGGGTTCCTTTTGCAATTGAAAAGGTGGTTTTCTCAGAATCGATGTGGGCTTGTAAGATAGTACGAGTAGTATACTTGGCACGAGAGAGAGAGAAACAATAGTAAAAAAAGTTGATCCCAAAAGATCTTTAGAGTCCACCGGGTATATATACAAGTAAATGGCTCGATATTTGTGCCTGCATGCGCAATTTAAAATATAAAATGTAAATAGTATACCGATATATATTGTTATCCCAAAGCGCTCAGGTTACGTCCCCCAGGCTCTTCCTGTTGTGGCGTCCCTCATCAATGGCATATCAACATCCCCTTCTTTATCCTTCGTTGGCTTAGACCTCATAGTCATACTCCTCTGACTTCTTTGCTGCGCTGCCTCGTGTCGTCGTAACTATAGGAATACCATATTAGCATCTCATATCCAATTTTTCATTATGTTTAGAAGGGCCGAAACCGGCGCCCTTGGGGGAAAAGTCTCCATACCTCATCTGGTAGTTTACTGATCGAACTCTTCTGTAACATCTGCTTCAAATCGTACATCACATCGTTATCTTCCGATCCCAAGAACGTGATAGCCACGCCGCTCTTTCCAGCTCTACCCGTTCTACCAATTCTGTGGGTATAACTCTCGATGTTCGTCGCCATGTTAAAGTTCACTACCAAACTAACATCGGGGACATCGATACCTCTACCCGCCAAATCAGTGGCAACGAGGACATCGGCCTGGTGCTGCCGTAGCTGTTGTAAAGCCGCCTCACGCTGTTCTTGACTCTTGGAACCATGCAATGTAACCGCCGTCCAACCCGCATGTTTCAAATCCCGAGCTACCATATCACAATTCCGCTTGATATTGACGAATACGATAATAGGCGGTGCATACATTGCTGAATTAAGGATCTCAAGTAGTCTCTTCTTCCTTCTGTCTTCTCCAGCAACAAATTCGACCCGCTGTTCGACTGTGTCCACAGCTTCTCCTGCGTTACCAATAGTAACGATTGCAGGCCTGCGAAGGTATTTGCGTGCTATGCGCTCAATCGCTGGAGGCATGGTAGCTGTGTACATCATTGTCTGTCTGTATCTTTCTTTACCACCAATGATCTTTGACATCTCGACTGGATTCTCTGCGTCCTCTGTATCGGGTTTGACGTTCGATACCGGTAAAGATTCCAGAATTCTATTCACAGGATCTTCGAACCCGAGATCTATCATTCGGTCGGCTTCGTCCATAATCACATAGCAGCATTGTGACAATACGAGCACTCGACGTTCAAGACAGTCGAGCAATCTACCGGGTGTAGCGATAACAATTTCCGCGCCGTCCTTCAGCGAGTAACTTTGTTCTTCGATACTGTGTCCACCGACGATACTCACACATCGGAAATTAAGCGGGTCCGCGAATTTCGCGGCTTCGACTTCGATTTGCTGGGCAAGTTCACGAGTTGGCGCTAGGATTATAGCGTAAGGACCATCATGTTTAGTGATGTTGTCGAGAGGGGGGAGGTCTTTGATGTAGACTAGTAATGGAAGGATGAAAGATGCTGTTTTACCGGAACCGGTGACGGCGACACCGATTACGTCTCGAGAACGGAGGGCGATTGGAATGGCGGCACGTTGGATTGGGGAGGGGTCTTTGTAGCCGACGCTGTGGATTACGTCGAGGAGGACTTGAGGAAGGGAAGATTCCTTCCAGGAGCGCATGGGGTTGGGGATTCCGCCGCCTATAGACAGTTATAGTTAGCATAGGTAAAGTTAAGATAACGGGTAGATGATACGGACCCTTGGTGGCTATATTGAAATCTTCTTTGAAGATACGCCAATCTCTTTCCTTCATCATATCCAACGGCTTTTCGCTCCAATGTTTATCGCTCCAACTTAGGTTCTCTCGCTTCTTCCTGTCCATTTCTACTAATTCTCTCGCCCGTCTTCGCTCTTCAACGTCACCACGGCTTTCTAAAGCTGCAGCGTACTGCTTTGTCGATCTATCCGTCTCAGCGAAACCTCCTAATCTACCCCTGCCAAAGAATTTGGCTTCAGATCTATTCGCATATATCGGATTATAATCTTGCGATGTATCTTCCTCCGCACCCCATTCGAATGTAAACTTTCGCTCTGACGTCTTTCTCCTCTTCTTTTTATTCAAACTATTGGAATCAAGATCGGCGCCCATGTATCGTAATCTAATCACTTTTGCCTCCGCATCCTCCTCTGCATCACGTTTTCGATCGGCTTGTGACGATTTACTCGGCGGTGGTGGTGGTGGCGGGGCCATCGGGAACTTCTCATTCCGCATTGATGCCGGACCAGTCGGTGGATCTCTATAGTCTCCCCTTTCTCGTTCTCTTTCTCTGTGACTCCGTGGGCCTGATGGAGGGTACCGAGGTCCATTTGGGATCCCGTTTGTATGGTGACCATTTTGACGTGATGGTGCTGTCGGCGGAGGGGGTAACGAGGCTTTACGGCTTTCTTCTTCGGCTTGTCGTTTTGCTTCAACTTCTTTGGCGCGTCGTTCTAGTGCTAGAGCTTCTCGTTCGGCTTTGGAGAGGAATTTGGGCTAGATGGCGATTAGTATAGATTAACATTAAATAGTTTAAAATCAAAGATAGATTGATCATACTTTCTTCGCCGCTTCATCAGCAGCTTTCTTCTTCCGTAGCAAATCTTCAACGGAAAGCGGTGTCTTCTTAGGTGCCACTGGTGTCTTCTTTACAGGTGGCGGAGGTGGCGGTATAGCATCGCTTGGAGGAGGTGGAGGCGGCGGCGGCGCACTATCGAAGCTGGGTGGAGGTGGAGGAATGTCATCTGCAGGAGGTGGAGGGGGCGGTGGTAGTCCTATATCGTTCATGATGGTGATGTTGAAGTTGGAAGTTGGAAGCTGATGAGTTCGATGATATGATGAGTAAGTCCGCAGCTTTGATTTGGTCGCGAAGAGTCGCGGATATGTAAAGTGTGGCGGCGCCGCAACACGGAAAATACAACAGCGGCGGTGGGGCTCGGGCTGAAGAGGGATATGAAGTCGCTTCTTAGCCTCGAATATTCTTCTTCTAAAATTCTTCCTTACATAATACTTTAATTACATTAATACCAATTCTTGGTTCCTCGTATTGTTGGAGAGCTCGCTAACTACTGTGATTTCAATATAATACACATCTTCAAACTTTCTAAAAATACTTAATCTTCAAGGCAACCTAACGACTCCCATGAGATCCGGATCCGGGTTCAAGTTCCTTATCGTAGCCGTGTGTCGCCTCGCCAGGGTTGCGAGCCCGTGCAACAGTCCATAGCGAGCAGGCCCAAGCACAAATGAGATCGTGTGTGCCACAGACTTAGTGTTCAGAGTCGTCCGCTCACGATATCCCTAAAAGTGTAGATTCGGATACCAGTGGCTTTTCACAATCTCGACACTAGACAACTTGGCCCGGTTATCAATTTTCAGCTTGAACACTACTATTTGGGGGGGAATGCGTATAGCCTTATGTCCATACTATGAAGTAGTTGGGGACTACTAAGTTACTCTCAAATACTTTTGCGCGGTTCGGGCTAGAATGTATGCGATACGACACTAACGTTACCAGCTCATAGCTGATCGCATTCGATTAAAAATCCGATTCAGAAACGAAGACGAGACGATTGAGAGTAAAGGGATTTATTCTTCTCGATTACGAAGCCATACGAACATGGCTTAACCAATCAGCCCGGCAGCCCAGAAGAGGGTATACAAATGTCTTGGAGTTCTGCAGAATCATAGGTCGGACGCCTCGTTTAGAAATTCTTGAATTGAAAAGCTGAGACGCTTTGACAACCACCCTACTCAGTGTTCAAATTCCATTCGAACGCCCTGGACTTTTTTTTTTACTTTGAAAATATTCGGCCGAACGCCCGGAGAAACATAATACATGCATACTTAACTTTGAGGCCCAGATGAAACAATACGGTGAGAATCAGAACCATCGTCGACAGAATGTAGCTTTCCGAACTAACGGGTCAGTGGAGTACTTTACTTGGTGGATTCCGCATGAGCCGAGTGTACTAAGATACGACCCGTCAGTTAGCCGACTTTAGGCTTGCCTCCCATTAAAAGCTTGTTATTACAGGCGAAAGTTTTTATCACAACGCCATTAAACTTTCCCCAAAGTCCCACGGGCCTAATAACATAGAGGGTAACCCCCTTAGACTTCGCCCGAGATTGAACTACATTAAGTGACATTTACGCAACTCTTTTTGAAAGAAGGAGCACGGTATATTCCGCAGACGAAAACGATTAGTCCTACCACTCCTTTGTCTTGGCATTTCCCCCACAGTGATGCCTACCATGGGGATGGGTTCAGGTTTTGAAAGCCACGTTCTTTCCAGCGGAAGGAATGAATGCATGCACAGACGATTAGAGTTTGGCCACTCAAGGAAATATTAATCTACGATGATGAAGCTTATAAAAGGGCCCAGTTACACGAGTCCCACACGACCAAGTTTAAAAAATTCCTTTTAAGTTAAAGATTTCGATCATCATCACGGAACACACTCCATAGGGCCGATTAATAGAATTTCAAATACTGGTTTTTGCAGGCGGGGTGTTTTCTGCAATGTGATCGTCACAATAGACATTACCTGGAAAACTTTGCATTTTAAGCGCTCCCTAAGGCACTGGTCGTTTGGTATCATTTGCTGGGTGTAGGGATGGTATGGTGGGTGAAGCCAATCATTGTTAACGTACGTATATCTTTACATCATTTTTGTTATATACCAATGCATACAAAGTCCGCCTAGGCATCTACTATATGTATAATTTATTTGTAGAGCCACTTCAAAAGACCCCTCGCAATCCGTGCAATTCAGACGTACTTACTTGCCATAGATCCTAGAATGGGTTTTCGCCGGGATCGCCACCATTTTCTTCCTTCTCCGCTTCTACATCCAATACTATGGCATCCGTGGCCAACGTCCCAATTTCAGCTTCAAGCTTAGCGATTGGGTTCTCACAATAACACTCCTCTGTTTCTATGCCGCAAATATTTCCGATACAGTGACTATCGTCCTTATAGATGGTGTGGATCGAATGAACCTATCCCCAGACCGCCAGAATCCACTATCGGCCTACGCCCTACTTGAACCCAACCGATTGAGAGCTCTTCTTAAAGTGCTTTATTCTTCGCTATTTCCATATTATAGTTCCTGGTGGGGAGTTAAGTTTTATATTTTGATATTATATTACAAAATAGTGGAGCCCATGACACTCCCATGGCACCGACTTGCATTGCATGCGCTCACATCATTAGTTTTCATAACATATTTTGCCTGGATTAGTATCTATGTGTTTTGGTGTCTTCCGGTATCAGAAAATTGGAATGTAAATGCCACCCCTGAGGATTATTGCGTCACGTACTTTTCACGGAAACCATTCGTAACCACGATTGGAATGCATGCAGCAACAGAGATCTTGAGTACGTATACACCTGGTCTCGTTCAAGTTCCCAGATGTCACAAAATACACCTCGAGATTCGTAAGATGTCTGAAAGACTCCGCTAACAAATTTAAACTCATAGTTTTTGCGTTTCCATTCTCATTCTTATACCTCATCCGACGGATCAGTAAGCGGAAATTCTACGCGGTGACCATGATGTTTGGGGTCGGCTTCCTCGGGGTCATAATATCTCTCAGTAGGGTCGCATATATTCTCAATACTGATCACACACCTATAATTGGCATTATCAACGCTTGGGGCGCTTTAGAACAGTCTGTCGGGATTATCGTCTGTTGTTTACCAGCGTTTAAATCACTACTCAAAAGAAGACGGTCGAATAACAGCGCATGGGATAGCAGTGAGCTTGTGGAAAGAACATTTAACTCTGATGGAGTTCCCGAGAGTAGAGGGAGGTCGGCGGAGTCTGGAGACACCCTGGGTTGTAATAGTGGGAGTTGGAATAGGTCGGTGACTTCCGATCGTCAAACCGTTATTTTGAGGGTAGACAGTTTTGAAAGGATATCGAGGATGGAGTCTGTTCGTGAGGCCACGGAAGCTGAAACAGTGAGCAGAGAGATGGTCCAGGATATTAAGAATACTGCCCCTGGGGAGAACTATAATATCCGCTGGTCAATTGCAGATTAACGATTTGCCTATAACTTTTCATAGAACATTATATCATGATATCGATATATATACCGTCCCGAATCGATTGATTCAAATGACCTATAATATATATATTATAACATTTCACAGTGTCGAAACTTTAGTCTAATTAATCAATAGCATTCAGCCCATGAGCCCGCAACTAGATTAGCCCATTCCAGAAAAGTTCGCACCGTTAAGAGTTCTTTCATACGTATGAAAGATAATTGTCGCCTGGGCTTGAAGTTTGCGCTATTGTTTCCAATTCTATAGTCAAGCTAGGACTCAAACTCCCACAACATCGGCTCTGCCCTCGGACCTATGCTCACTGACACATATTTTCCAAATCGATTTGCAGCTGCTGAAACTCTTGATCATGATCTCACCCGACGATATTTTTGTGTAACATGACCAATCACAGAGCGGGAAAACTCGGACCGATAACGATCAGAAAGGGAATCGATGGCGAGGCTGATAATGTAATATTTTCCTCATTTTCAAAAGGGCTGCGTAATAGACAACGTTACGCCAAACCCTGAAACTAATATCAATAGCAAGCTAATATAATGTATATCAGTTTTTGAGACCTGCAACATGTTCCATAACAAGCCATGTACCTTTGCTACAAATGCTGCTACCCGTCTTGCAATACCCCAATAAAGAAAAATAGGCGGCGCAGATATGTTCTGCCACAATTACACCTATTTGTTTGCTTCCAACTTCAGAGGTGCATGCATATACTTCGGAATGCAACAGACAATCAGAGATTTTAGTCGAGGCTGCTTGCTTCCGCGGTGCAAAGTCGAAATTGACAAGATCACAAGACTACAAGATCTTAAGAGAGCTCCATCGCGCATCGCATGAACCTCCCAAACCCAGACAAACTTACATGACACCGCAGCCAGCTACAGGCTTCGAATCAATACCGGGTTGATATCAGACGAATTATCGTTCAGGTCCCCTGCCCTGCGTGCCAAGCACAAGTTCCTAGTCATCTTGTGTAACAGACCGGTGTTGCATTTTTAACAATTTCAATCCGAGGCTAGCCCGGCGCAATCATTCGGCCTTCGGACGATACACTTTTTTTTTCAGGCACTCTATTCAGAGCCTTACACGTTCATCAATAGCCTTGTGTAGCTATTTCATATATCATTTTCTAGGAATAAGTTGACTCGGATTCAACAGGCTACGGGATTCACGCTTTTTTGGATCTGCCAACCTATGGACACCGGCTTAATTGATGAATGATATTACACTCGAGCCCTCACAATTATCTACAGGAGATGCACGAGCTGAGTTCCCGCAGCTCATACAGAAACGAGGGGGCTCATGCTCAGGAGCATAAGACTTTAACGCGTACCTAGATTGGATCCTTTGGTTTTCTCTCTAACTAAATTCGGTGTAGTCCAAACGGCTAGGTACTGATAGACATGGACTGGCCTCTTGGGTAAGCACAGTCCTGTATCTTGATTGCTTCAGCGCTGCAGCCACGCGCAACCACCCGCGTACTAGCACCTCCAGGACGGTTCAAGGACTAGCAGCGTTCTCGGAGCTTCCATACGTTCCTAAAAAAATTGGTTTCTTCCCCTACAGTGCCTTGAATTGAATTCATGATCAAGGCTCTAAATATCTCTCCCCATCCGAGGTTTTCTACCCAGCACTCTTTCTTCCAGCAACCTACCCTAGAACTAAACAGAATTACACCCAGAAGCTTCTTACCCTTACCTCAATCTTATATTCTCGCATTTGAAGGGAACCTCAACCTTGTAACACTATATTACCGTAATACACTTAATACTTTAAATCTTACCACAAAATCTCTAATCCCCGAGACAAATTTAGATTGGTAGACTTTTCGTTCAATTTAAGCCTCTAGACTATGGCTATCGATCAAGAAACACCAAGCGAACATATAGTTGTTGAACCGCCTTCAAAACGACTAAGATCTGAAATGCAGGGTGAAACATCTCCAGCACCCACACCCCCACCCACTGGATACGGACTACAACTAGGGTATGTCTGTTTGTATTACATAAACATCTCTTATTTTAAAAATCAATGAAACTCCCTGAAACATATACTGATATGTATACACGCCACTTTAGGAAGCTTTGGGACCCAGAGTTTTCCGACGTCACCGTTTACGTCGGCGCAGGCCGTCAAGAATATAAACTTCACCGTACCATAATTTGTGCCGAATCTGAGTACCTAAAGAAAGCTTGCAAGGCAATGAAGCCAGGTGGTAGTCCTCACCGGGTGGAATTGCGAAATATAAAGCCCAGCGCCTTTGACATCATCCTTAAATGGATATACGGTTGTGGTTACACCGTCCCTGAAGACTATGAACCTTCGAAGTTCCTCGATACATACACAGCGGCAGATTATCTCTGCATTCACAGCCTCAAGGAGGAGATCATGCACCAAATTAGCGGCACGATCCAGATGGACGTCATGAAGAATAAGGCTACGCACGATTGTACAATCCAAAACCCCATCCACCTTATGTGGAGATTCGCACAGGTTTCATCATCGAAGGATTTTGATGTGCTACAGAAACCTGTTCAGCAGTTTCTAGCATTGAGGGGGGTCAATACAGAATGGGTCAAGGGAATGGCTAGTGTTAAGGATAACCATAACCTGTTCAACGGTTTGATCATTGACACCTTGCAAAAGATGATATTCTCAAACTTCTGCCAAACTTGCAGATTGGGGTTAACCTACGAACCACTGAAAAAGTGTCGAGGATGTGACCAGAAGTTATGACTAGAGGAGGACGGTGTGCATGAAAAGCTATCGCCAGAAGACTCCAGCATCATTTAGACGCATAGGATGTACTATGTTCTCTCTAGAGGTCTAGAGGATGGGTAGCCAATACAATTTAGATTAGAGATAGATAGATCTGGATAAGGTCCACATATTATTCGCATTGCACATTGATAACTGTTTCATCATTTCATAGACCCATTCTTCTATCTAGCTTCAACTAGCATCGTGAACTCGGGCTTGGAGACTAGTCTCGAGCTCGCAAAACAGACCCGAAGCGACTTAGCTGGCCTTTCTGTCCACGCGTATATGTATATAGATCAATAGAATTTGTGTCAGAGCCAAACAACCCGGCTGCCAATCAATCGGATGAGAGTGTGTACCATAAATAGTTTGCACGCTCAAACCCTAGACTCACTTTATATATTTCTGCTTTCTATTTAAGCATTGCGTCCGATCCTTGAATTTCTCCTAGTCAATGTTCTACACACACCCTACATATATACCAAGTAACATGGACCAACTTGTAACTAAATCCATCGCCGGTATTCGCCTCGAGGAAATCGATAGGGAAATTGATCGTCATGGACCAAGCCGAAGGGCAACGGAAAGGTATTTTTGGGATTGCATGGATAAAGGACTAATTAAAATCGGCCGTCGGTCGCCGTCATTTCTGAGGTAAACCCCTTAATCTAATGGGAATCAGTTCCATTGCCTTTACTAACTTATCCGCCTGCACACCAAAGATTCCTAGAAGATTCCACTTTCGCGGATGTCACAGTCATCATCGGTGAGGAAGCTGAGGTCTTCAAGCTACACCGGATTATCTTAGCCGCACACTCAGAATACTTCACCGGTGCCTTCAAGGAGACATTTAAAGAAGGGAGGTTGTGCGAAATCACCATCCCACATATTCCCAGTAACATATTCAAAATAATTGTAGGCTACTTTTACACCCAGTCACTCAGCTTCACAGATAAAGATCCTCTGGATTGGGATCTCATAGCAAAGCTATATCAAACGGCCGACTACCTTTTGATACCGGCTCTCAAACATAAGATTGCGAGATACCTAGCCAAAAAGATCAAAGCCTTCAAGCTCGATAAATATATAGCTAAGAATCCAGAGGCCAAAGGCAAGTGTCAGTATGATATATTGCTAGAAGGAATTGGGAATGTGTTTGAGCATTCTACAATTTCGGACTGGAGTAATATCAAGATCTGCACAAACGCTATACAATGGCGCTCTTTCCTCCTTACCCCTGGTGTCTATCCTAATTTTATAGCGAAGGGGAAAAATACATCTATCATCCTCGCCGCTCTGCTCGAGTCTTCCCGGGGAATTTGATGCTGCCTTTAAACATTCCGTATTTGAGTTTCTATTTGTGACGCTGAGGACGTGGGTAATGTTTTTCGCGGTCCCAAACTCATCTCCACCCATGATTAACTTCGTCTCCATATATTTTCGAACTTGAGCCTAGCTAGTATCAAGTTCTAGTACTCTGTTTTGGGAAGAAAGACGTCCTCAACGCGAAAGATTAAACTTCTATGTTTCTTTGCTAGGCTCGTAAGCAATATAGCATTAAATTGTAAAACAAAGCTTCAAATTTTTGCAAAGACATTGTTTGGTCGATTTCAGAATGGCTGTGCATCTGCAGCCGCCCCATGCCCCACAATCTGTCCCATCCGTCTCTACCTACAGCTCACTCATTAATCTAGCAAACATACTCAAGCATATTGAGAAAAAAAAAAGAAAATTTGGTGCTGATTGCCAGAATCCGGATCCATGGACAAGGGTACTTGATCATGTTAGTCAGCTCATGCTCAGCGGATCTAGCATGGCCTTCATACCTATACAGCAAACAACAGCAGCTTCAATAGACCCAAAACAGTACTATTCTCATTATATTATAGCAAATTAGCCCATGATGTGTGTTAGCAATTTCGAAACAGCAGGAGCAAACTGGTCAATTGAGGGTCCACTTAAATTACGAGAGCAGTCCAGAGACCAAGACAGTCTGCGTTGCCCAACAAAATCCAACGTCTCAGATGTTTTATTTTGGAAGGCAACACAGAACCTCACAGCTCAGCAACCACTCGAGTCACAAGCCCTCCAAAGTTAACATTGGGACGCGATCGCGACGACAAGACTCTGTTAAATTTGTTTCTCCTCCTAAGACAATCTAAAGCTTATGATGTCGTCGTCAGGGAACAAAACTCAATCATCTCTAGTTCTTTCAGACATTGAGGCTGAAAAACAGGAGTCAAGGCCAGTTAAACGCGCGAAGATAAACATCCCGTGCATGGAAGAGGGGTCTCTACTCAGGTAACTCACACATGTTTTCCCGACCCTCGATTCAGGTTCTCCGACGCAACAGCTAATATTAAATACACGTGGCTTCTTACAGTCTTTTGGTAAACCCCCGCTTTTCCGATGTCAAAGTTATCGTCGGTGAAGAAAGAATTCAATATGACCTTCACAGGGCAATCATATGTTTGCAATCAACTTTCTTCGAGGCAGCCTGTAAAGAAGGTTTCATAGAGGGCAACACCCGAGAGATCAATTTGCCAGATATCGAACCTGAAGCCTTCGAAGCCATTGCGACATGGTTGTACAGCGGAGGCTTCTCGATTAAAGGCAAATTAAGTACGGATCAGTTCTGCGAACTATACGCAGCAACAGATTTCTTAGGCATCGACTCCCTAAAACGAGCTATGATGTCCACGCTGGCTAAGACTTTACAAGAAGACATGCAGAAAAAGTCTTCTGAGGGCGTACCTGCAGAGAAGACGGTTGAAACACCTCTCAGTCTCATATATTCCCTTACACAAACGGCACCATGCTCGGACTGGCAGGGACTACGCCAGGTTGTTGACAAAATCATCCCTCAAAATCGTCTCTCGGGGGCTTGGCTACGAGGTCTGGCAGAAACAGATCCCGCAGAGATAAACGGGTTTTTCCAAGCTCTGTTACTCGATTCATATCAGGAGTTTATTGGCTCTATGTTCTGCGGTTCCTGCATAAAACATGTTAGGAGTACTACAGGAAAATGCCACGCCTGTCGGAAATCGGTTAACTACCACAAACGAGAGGGACCACCGCAGAGACCGGAAAAATCCACTTAGGAACCTATTTTGCCTTTGGAGCATATCAACAGTTATGTTCTATCTCAAAAAATTTTTACGAACTCTTCTATTTTGCCAGCGTGGGTATCCCCGAGGGGTTAAGAGGACCCTATTCCAGATTTCTCGACTGCGGGCTACGAATCGTCTGTGGAGACCCGACTAGGTGTGCTGTCTCATGCATGGTTCTACATACCAATATACCGCGAAAGCCTCCCTTATACTCTTCTGTCAAATTTCCTATATGTTGACAACCTCCTGAAACTTCATTTCGTAAGTATATTTCCAAATCTTAGTTCTCTCTTTTGATATTACAGAAAACTATACATTCTGTTGTCTCAAACCAGACTTCACAAAAAAAGTTACATTCTGTTGTCTCAAACCAGACTTCACAAAAAAAGTTACATTCTGGTGGATTAGTCTATTTTCATGGCAATGTCCCTTAGCAGGTGTTAATTGTCTCCTACACAAATGTTAAGTATACTACGTCGACGCGTCAACGGCTTTTTCCCCCTTTATCTAGAGGGGTATATCAGACATGATATCAATACAACGGTTAGCCCTAGCAATCGAGTATTTCAAATATTCATATGATGATAATGAGCTTTTGATTCGATTAATGCTATGCTTGACAACGAATACAAAAACAACCTTTTATCCCATAACGTTGACCTGAAATCAAAAACATGACTAGGAAAAGAGATATAAAAAAAAGCATCTTTGACCGGTTTAAACGTCTTAAACGTCTGGATCATTGATGGTAATGCGTGGTAGCGGTCAGAAACCCATGATGCCCGCTCTCCAAACGCCAGCCATGATAAGTACATGAATTATGAGAATCATGAAAATGAAAAAAAAAAAAAAGAAATTATCCAGGTGACCAAAGATTAATCCAGTTCGCAGATGTGTTGGGAGAAACGACCGCGAGACGGAGAACCATTGTTCACTCAAAAGACGATAGTGGGTTGTTCAGGGTCGTCGAAAGCTCCATCTCCGCCTTGAGTTGGAGGGGCGATGGCCTCTGCCGCGGTCTCGGATGGGTCAGCAGTCAAGACTGGAGTTTCGACTTCTCCCGATCGTTTAGCCTTGCGAAGCTCCATGGACCATTGCTCCTCGATCAACTTGAATGGGCTCCCTTCCCCATCATCAGAAGTCGTCGGGGCAAAAGTATAACCACGGTATTCGCAGTTACGATACTTGTCGCGATTTTCAACAAATGGAAAGTCTTGTGGAGTCAACCAACGGAGAAACCCAGAGTGTGTAACCTGCAGTTGAAGAAAATAGAGGTAAGCGGCTCTCCCACTCAACGTGAATATAATTATAGATAATGGGGAACTTACAACTGCGATGACCTTTTCAGGCCTTTCGAACAACCATTTACGAGCACAAGTGGCGCGAACGCCAAGGTTATTACGAGTGTAAAATCCGTGAGACTTTGTCAGCCAGTCATGACGCTCACAGTGGCCGAAGTCCAAGTAGGGGAACGACGCCTTGAGCGATTCGACTGAACTACCTGTGTCACAAGGATTTGGAGAAGTTTCTGATAAAATAAAAAGGATTTTCAGCTTTCAGGGAACTTCTGGATAGGACTGTATCTTTCTTAACCATACCTTGGATCTCGGGCAAGACAACGAATGGAACCTTCCCTTCACGGAACTCCTTACCAAAGGCAAGGAAGGCCGTCTCCAGAGTACGAAAGAGTGGGGAGACTACAACGAGTTCGAGATCTTGGAAATCTTCCCATTCACCAGCGGCAAAGGCGTCACGGAGACCCTTCACACATTGTTCCTTTCCAAGCTCGGTCAAGCGTGGATCGGGTTGTTGGAAGTCCTACAATTCTCTCTTGATTAGCAAGCTGTATCTAAACACGATATATACGCGTCAAATATGAGTTCTTACATCTTCCAAATTGTGCGTAGCTTGTCCATGGCGGATCAAGATAATTTTAGTGTTCGGGGCCATTGTCGATAGCGGATACGGAGCTGAACGCGTTAACTAGGAAGCTTCTAGCCCATTAGCACTGCCCGTCGATGTCTCGACTCGACCAGAAAGATCACGTCGATTAATACCCTAACGAGCACTAGCTGATATTGACATACCTGTTTGGCCGATCGATTGCGGATAGAGTGATCGAGCTGATGGTCTGTATGATGCAGGTAGTTGAGGTGAAGAGGAAGAGAAAGAAAGAAAGAAACACGACAGGAAAATAATGAGAGAAAATATGATGTCGGATTATCAGTTACCTATGCGCAATGGAGACGTTAAGGATCCTCTGTTGATAGGCGATAGACGTATTCACGTCCTTGCTAAGGCGATTGAGTAATACCCCCAGGCATATATGAGAAACGCTGTAACAGCAAAAGCAATTGCTAGAGAGAGCTAGGAGTTTTTATTAAGGAAAATGAAACAATATCATGCAAAAACTGTCTTCTTCTTCTATACATCATATACCATAATATCAATATTCAGTATTCAATATCAATATCAAATAGGCTGCCGGGAAGCGAGCGCAGGCAAAGCTCAGTTCGGAAATCGATCTCGTCGAAATCAAAAATACCACAAGGGTTCTGCGTTGAAGACTAAAACGAGCGGCTGTTGGAGAGAGGCGAGGGAGAGACCGAATCCCGATATCCAAGAGTTCAAGGGCAACCCAAACGCTTGCGGGCACTGGTTCCTGGTTCCTGGAGCCAGACGGTTGTCGTAACTGGACAAGGGAGTTGACGACACCTTTATATTCTGGGAAATTCAGGAGTAGCGGGCTCCAGAAGGCTGCAGCCCAATTGACTACCCCAGATTTCGAACCCCCACGAGATAGGTTTCTCAGGGTCGTGTGTTCCGATTGCTAATTCGGTATTTTCTCCGTCTCAAATTAGTTGTTCGGGCTAGGGAGGAGCTTGCTAGGTGAGAGTGTGATCACGAGAGCATAGCTTTAGGGTTAGTTTTCGAAGGTGCGCAAATAGGAAACATCCATCCTAGATTCGTCGGGAAGTATTCGAATTCAGGGCCACTACGGGCAAACCAAAAAAGATTTGTGGATAAAAAAAGCTGAAAAATTTTTTCAGTTTTCATTTTCCGCGCATTAGCTAAGGGCTTTTACTATTAAAATCAAGGCATAGGGGCCCCGCCTGACATCACAGACTTTCGGTTTGCCGTTACGTTTACGGAATGTGTCTGTCTGTCGGGATGCATGCGAGGAGGACGACAATTTTTCGGACCGATTCTCCCTTCTTTTCCGAACTAGGAGGGCTAGTCCCTGTCCATCCAATGGTCACGCACACTCTCGGGGTTGTAGCAAACTTGCCGGATCCCGAACACTTACTCAAGGCCACCAGATTCGACACAAAAGCGACCGAGCACATTAATATATCCACGATGAGATATTGCAGAATATATTATTGCGCGGGACGTACCGATCCGTCGTTAGAAGTATAACTTATTACCTCTTTTCTGACATCACCATCATTCTTTTGTGTAACGTAACCCAAACTTCGCCGCTTTCGGGAGCTTGTCACACCACAGATCGGGCTGTAAAGTCCAACACTCACAACACCATTGTGGAGTTGAGGAGGGTCACTACATACGGACGTAGTCTCGAGACCAATAGATCCGCCATCTGAACTATTCTCTATTAGTGTCATCTTTTTTACGGATTAATACCAGCTAGGTTCTCATATCCGAGTTGTTAGTCTGGGGGTCCGAATTGTACATCGATCAAGAATCTAAAGTAGCATGGAGCCAATATGCATGTACGTACATTATAGACAAAAACGATCGACTAGCTAGACCTAATTAGCAAAACAATAATCACAGCATTGTACCAAGGCAGAGGTGAGCGTCCCCCAGACTAAACATTGTAAGTTTGGATTTCTTTGGTGATGCTTCAGCCCTATAAGGATATAGGGCTACTCGTCTTAGAAATACATGCATCGTTTGTCCCGTCCTTAATCCTTAGAAAATCCAGAGATCACCCTGCATCACCCGAATCAGATGGTTCGTTACTATGCATCGCGATATAGATACCAGGCCTGCTAGTTTCACAACTTTCACAACTAATTGCAATTAGCCAACAATCCGACGTAAAGACAGTCTTTTGAATAACCGAGCGTAATGTTTACGTTGGAAGACCTCAAAATTCTAGTTTTATCCACACAGGGGCAATGCATTGTGACGATAAACTGATAAACCTCAAGCCCCTAGAGGGGCTGAGCATTTAAATATCTTAAGATTCTAAGCAAGAAATATTTTGTATTGAAAAGCAAGAAATCGAGACAAATTGCGAGATATTCTTCGCTATAGTAGTAAGATTCAAAAATAAATCATATAGCTGTATTTTTGTTAGGAGAGAGAGACCGGAAATACATACCACCTGCATATGCATCGGTGGTTTCCCGACTGCACCCAAGTTGGGTAACGACTGCAGGAGCATGCATGGCGCGACCATAGTAGCAGGTTTTAAAGACTAAACTTAATTAGAACGGGACGAACCGTGTCTTCGCACTTGGCAAAATCGACTGCCCGTTATACAGCGGGTACCTTAAAAACGCATAGACACAACAATTGTGTGCATCCAAGTTGCGTATATAGTAGTCTCGAGTCGTATGAATAGATGTAGTCGAGGCCAGCACAGGCTGATAAAATTAAACCACTGAAATATTAAGCTCAAGAAGTTTGCCCTCAGATTCAATAAGACAGTTTAATTTACGAGATAATTCGGGTGAGGGACCAAGAGTTGAAAGAATCAAAGTATCATTTACCGCTTCATCGCAATCCATTCTCGTCATGGATGGCGAATAATATAGCGACAGCCACATATATATCCCCAACAGTTATTTTCTCGGGTTAGCTCACGAGCTTAATACGAACCGATTACAATAGAAACCTTTTAACCGTGAAATAAAACATCGTCCTATCAAGAACTCAAGTTAGCACTTGCACACAATTCTTTTACTACCACATGCCTGAGAAGTAGTCTTAACAACGTTAGTCAATTTAATTCTATGTCAATTCGTAGGTAACAATACAAATGGAATAGTACCTTCGCTCCCCATAAAAACAATTCTCTTCAGATTTGCCAGCTGATCAAGGTTGAGGGATAATCCTCAGATTTGTAGCGCTTCAACGCCGGTGCCGCTCTCGACTACGGCTTCGATGTCTCCGTCGGTCTTGCTCCCTATCATCGTACCCGGAAGAGCGGTGTTTTCGATCGTACTCCCTATTGCTATCTTTATCCTTATACCTCTCCCTTCTGTCGCGTGACCGTTCGCGATAGCTATCCCTTTCTCTATCTCGGCCCTTATCTCTATCCCGCCTGTCACGATCCCTTTCGTCATCTCGGTACCTTTCACGATCACGTTTCGACCGAGAACTCTCTTTGTCATCTCGGTAGTCTTGGTCTCTCCTATCGGACCGATTTTTATCGTCTCTGCCCTTCCAGTCTTTTTCCACATCTTTCTTTACCAGGTCTTTATTTGATTCCTCCTCCACTCTGTTTCCATTTTTGTCCACCAAAGTAATCGGCAAGTAGGTTTTGTCGACCCTTTGTCGACCTTTCTTATCCCCTTTGCCCCAGGCACCTATTTCTTCTGCCCCAAGACCTTTCGCACCTATACCCAAGAATGCGGCTCGCTTCTCAACAATCCTGGGTTTGTTTCCTGCACCTCCTGATTTTCCAATACTTTCGCCTTCTTTCCAGCCCATGCCTCTCAGTAAAGCAGCCCCAAACTCCTCCACGGGTACAGCAGCGTATTCTTCGAGTGTCGCAGCATTCGGTCGGGACGCAACGTCGGCTCGATATGCATCGTCTTCGTTCTGAACGACAACACGATTGTCCGCTACATTCCCTGAAGTAGCCGGTATCGTCAAGGTGCTCGCTTTCGCCTTATCTCCGGCCAGCAAAGCCTCCATTGCAAGCTGATCTTCTGTCTTTTCGACTTTCTCGGCTACCGGCTCGCCTTCAGCATCCTCATCCTTAGCATCTGACATCGCGACATCCCCCTCGGCAATAGTCATGCCGGCCGTCGATCTCTCCACGAACTGTAGACCAACTTTCATCGGTTCGTCCCCAATGATGTCTCTTGTGTCAACCGTTTGTCCATTCTTTTGAGCTGTTGCCTCGGGAGGCAAGTATATCCCTTTCTTCTTCCGACTCTCAGCCCGCCAATCCTTATTTTTCAAAGCTGGTATGACCAAAGTCTTCTCTTCTTTCTCTCCCTCAGCTGTCACAGCTCCTTTGCTCCCGAAACCTGTAACCAGCTGTACTTTGTTTCGGTGGTCGTCTTCATGGGCGTCGTCATCCTCATCGTCGGAAAGAGCCGGTCCACGTTTGGTCCCAGACTTAGAAAAGGCAGATGCACCAGCCGTTGGCTTTTTGGCAGTAGCCGCAGACCCACCGGTAGGTCTTTTTGAACCGAGAGAAATCGAGAACCCACCTTTAGAAGGCGGATCCATTGCCATATTGGTGCAGCAGGGAACGTGACACCTCGGAAATCTGTAGTTTCGTGTGTGCGTGTAGACGTGTCTTGACGATCAAAACCCAAGGGCAATATTTGCGATGTAACGTTATGCCGGTGGATACGTCCCCACCAATTAAATCATGACGCCAAAAAAAGAATCTTCTTAGGCAGGAGCAATACTTCCTTGGAAGCAGGGGAAGACCGGGAAGGCTTTCGGGTTCTTTGGTCGGTGGTGGTGGTGGTGGTGGTGTAGTGACTGATGAGAAGGGAATTTAGGGCGAGGATGGTGTTGAGTCGACGTGCTGGGTTGTTTGTGAGAGGCGACGTTTGGCCTTTCCATTTTAGATCCAGAAGTCTTGGCATATAAATCAAGGAAATGCAGAACTCAAGCTTGCGGAAGGCAAGCGAGGCCCTGCATTCGAACTAGTCTCAGGATAGCTTCCCAAATTCAAGTTATGCGCAAGTTACTTAACAGGAAACGTAATCCCCTCTAATAAGTCGAGGTGCCAGGCGTTTACTCCGCAAAAGTGAAGCCCAGTTTCATGGAGATCATGTCAGTCACGTTAGTCGTACAAACTTGGACGGAGGCAATTAAACGTTAAACGACAACCGTCAACTTAGTTTCAGTGCCACACAAGGACAACTGCAAGCCATAATAGTGGAGCAGCGCTGCTTTGCCCACAAAAACATCAAGGTCGGTGGATGTGGCGGCTAGCTTGTGATCGGAAATAAAAAACAAGTTTCAGTTAAATTTCCCTCTCAAATCCAGGGACCGAGAGCCACCTATGTCATACCGCAGTTGTGATTACGGCGATTGGTGAGGTTAGCTGGAATCTGCACCTCGCAATGCATGTGTGCTACCAGATTTAGGCCCTTGGAAACATCCTTGGTTTTTTTTTTCCCAGCATGTGGGGAATATAACGGCAGGCCTAGACTTAATAAACTGCAGGACTTGAAAACATAGAATCATTAGTATGAATTCCTCGCAAGACAACCGCGGAGACGAACATTCAAAGTTCATGGTACTATTTAATAGGCAGCATCATAGAATTCTCTTGGTCCTTGGTGATAAAGACGCATAATCCAAGTATGCATGATGTGGTTGAAGTCTCAGGTCATGCAAGTTCCAAGGATTTCAAGTAAACCGATCTCAAGAATCAAGTTTATGACGAAATATCCGCCTCGGTTGAATCTAGTCTGTCACTTAGCTTAGCGTTGGCATTAATTTCAACTGGTTAGATCCGAGTCCAGAGGTCAAAGACACCCGTCCCCTCGAAACATGCACAACAGCTTTAATCCAAGAAAATTTGTACAAAAAATTTCCCGTCACATCATTCCAAGTGTAATGGACGTGCTGAGGAAATATTTTCATCAGAGAACATGGAGTTACACAGGGGAACAATATACGTGGTAATGGTGTTGGTTCGCCGGAGTTCAATTCCGGAAATTTCACGATGCTGATTTGCTCCCAAACAGCGAGGCCCGCATCAACCGCAACCGCCTCAAACAACGCATTTCACAGCAAAACCAGTAAGCTTAAGGGAACCTTGCAGATGGTGGGTTTCTGCCTTGGTTTTGAGATGCATTTTGTGAAGTATGAGGGGAAGGGATGTCAAAGCGTGTGTCTAGGTTCTCAAGAAAAGTTTTCCAAGGCACTTCCAACTTTTCAAACAAGGTATAAGTGGCCCACAAAGCATTCTCAAATGACGATCTCTTCACGTAGAATTCCTCCAGCCAGGCTTCTAACTCTGCGCGCAAAAGTCAGATATCGAAATCCAGATATACAAAGGATGGTGAATCAGGCTGAAGACTTTAAACCATCGACGTTTTTGTGTTGCATTCTACATTTCCAACACACCGTTGGCCAGACCTCGGTCTCTGCACAACCACAAGAGATGCATATCTCAAAGTCTTGTTCCAACAGTTCCCCTGCCCTCTTGTGGATAAAAGTAGTTTGGTCATGTGTGAGTTCGCAGGGGGCTATTTACAGAGCCCTGCGAGAAAGTGCAGTACTGCAGGGCCTTCGAGGGACCCAGACCGTTTGGGAAAACTCTCGCCGAGCATGGCCGTGCAGGTGGGAATAAAGTTACAGAAGGATCGTCGTGGACTAAAATGTCGAGCTTCCCTTCCCATTGACAGCAAGGAGCCAATCCGGAATGGCACCCTTCTTGCATCTGCATGAGCTGCTAGTCTTTCCTCCAGTAGGTAGTGATCACAGTCCCACCCACACCGCCCGTTAGCGGAACATCGATCCCTGGACGTACATCCTCTCACTCTCCGCAGCCGTTCTTGTCGCTCTGCAGCTGCAGAAGCTTCTAGCCTGGTCCCTCACACATACCGGTGGCAGATCTGAGCCAATAGGAACAAAGATTTCCAATATCCGTGGCGGTGTTGCAATTGGGAAAGCCACGCACAATAGAAAGTGACCTTCCTTCCTTCCTTTCCCTTGGAGCTGATATTGAGATTCCACCGAATATACTTTAGCGTTTGCATTCGCATAAGTCCTTATCTCACATTGTTCGTGCAGCCGACTAACAGACTCCGAAGGGGCTACGCACTATACAAGTTCAGCATTGAGCAATCAAAGAATACTGAGGAAAAAGGAAAAAGCGAGTAAAGGGTTGGATGCAAGTATCGCATGACTTTATAGTGACGAGGTTGAGATTAAAATCCGAAAAACCCCGTTAACCGGCTGCAGAATCGTGCATCGAAAGATCCTCTCCCAATGCCTTCCTCTCTGTTCGTTCTGAAAGTCTTGTCAATTTGGGGCAAAGGGGACAACCCGGGGGGTGATCGAATCTTTCTAACCCCAGAAATTCGAAGACACTTTGGCATTTTCAACTCTTCTCGAAAAACGGATATTGGTTTCAACGAGATGTCGATCAGAGGTTCGGTCCCAAACAAATTCCCTTAGCCTTTCGAATCATCTTGGTGGTTAGAAGACACCTTAATCTCTTGTGGTTGCGGTACAATAAAAACCCCGCAACTGGCTACCCGCCCAATGCCACGTATAGCCAACTAAACTCCTCGGATCCTGACATTCAGCCCGAGAGCCACATGGCAAGGAAAGAGGGAAAGATTTTCGCAGGGGATAAGGCAGGACAAGTATGGAACTTTATTAATTGTCGAGGATCTTTCGTGTCCAAAAGGGAGGGATTGCGTTGAAGAGAGAGGTTGGGGCCGATGCAGATTGTGTCTATGGTAAAAGATCGACTCTGGCAGGGCATCTGATCGGTCGATTCGGCTACTTCCCCAAAACCTCAAGAACGAGGGTACAGTTCGGGAGACAACTAACCGGGTCCTGTAAGGAAAACTGTTTACTTATAAAGAGAGACAGTCGGAATGTCGAGAATGCAGCCTCCTCCGCGACAAAATGGAAGACATGGGCTCCGAAAGACACGAAAATCGTGGCGGGCCTTCGGAACTAGCCATGAGGATTGATCTGCCCCGAACAAAAGAGGGGACCTTGCAACGACAGGCCTGCAAATGGACCACAACCATCTTTCGTTCGATTGACATAGGTAGTTATCTTCGACACGAGCGTATATCTGAGTGGCAAATCGATTTGATGTAAGAGGTATAGCCAACATTCAATGGTCTATAACAGAGAAAGACAGTCCTCAATAACTAAAACCTAAAATCGGGCCCGCCACGAGGACTAATAACCAACCCATGTTCCGATTCAGGTGAGAGGGTCCTTGCTAGTCTTTAACCACATTCTGAACCTAACCGTCGTGTGGCGCTATTAACCTTTGGGCTGGGAATCGATTGTATTGACCGAGAAATACAAAGATCACATGTACGCCTAAGGATATTGTTTATCATTCCAACCTCTGCTGCAAAAAAACCAAAATCACGATAGCTTTGTTGCTCAACTTTCGTTTTTCGCTGCGACACGAATTTCGGTATTTTGCGCCTGGATGGGATTCTCATGGTTAGAAAAGGGGAAAGGTGAATTACCATTTCAAACAAGTGGCGAAATTTTGGCCCAAGGTGGGACCCAAAACACTGCGCTAGCGCCGCGCCCTTGCTCAACAAGAAAACTCGACTATTCAGGAATCGACAATCAAGATGCAGAAGTCAGAAAAGAAGAAATTCTTCAGCTAGGGAAAAATGTTGGCCAGTTGGAAGGTTGAAAAGACAGTTAACGACAGGACGATCATACCAATGCGCACAGCCTTGCAGGAAAATACTTATAAGTAACATCCCAATCTAAGACGAAGGCAGTATTGATCCCAGCCAGCCGGCTCAAAACAAGAAGGTGATTGATTCTGATACTAGACGGACGCGCGTGTGCTGTATGTACTTTGTCTCAACTGATGCATAAACTCTACAGGAAAGCCCCGACGAAAAGCCAAGAGAAGCAAATGCTCAAAAAGATTTATCAACATGGAAGTGCTCGAATCAAGATGCCAACCGGTTCCCTTTTTTTTTTCGGTTCGCGGACAACATGCAATAATACCGTTAATAAGCCCCAAACCTTGGACCCTTTCGAATGCAAACCCCACGATATTGATACAAATCTGGTACTACAGAAATAGGCGGGACAAGTATATACATCTGATACCCCGGGCATAGGTAAGGAAAAAACAACTACAGTGCAATAAAAGGACAAGTATTACTTACAAACGAGGCTTTAGCTCCAGAAACGCCGTTATAAATCTCAAAGACCCCGCGGGGCGTGGTCAAGTTTTTTTCTGGACGAAATGTTTCTTGGACTCCAACAATAGCTTTCCGAACGGAAAGGGCCAGCCAACGGTGGCGAGGCAGGAAAACCGGAAAAGAAATTGGCATGCAATTTCCCTTCTTACAGAAGATGGGATTCTTGAGATTGCGGTGTGGCAGGGTTCAATCTGGCACCTCGACAATCCATGTCGTGCAGCGCAGCACACACCCCGAACAAAAGGAAACTTATCTTAGCTCGCTCAAAAGAAAGAGAAGGAAACACAGAGCACATCCCGATTGGACATATGCAGCCCTCGACCTCTCTAGCGTGGAGTCTTAAAAGAACCCGTTGTGCCCTTTCCCTCCATTGAACTAGGATCCGAAGTTTGAGCGAGGAAATATTCAGAATGCTGGCCGAAGAAATTAAAGCATATCTTGCGCCATGAAAAATCTGCTTGGAACGGAAACCGACCCAAAAAAAAAAAAAAAAAAAAAAAAAAAAAAAAAAAAAAAAAAAAAAAAAAGACTGGCGCTTCTTCCATACATTATATATTCGAACGGTTCAAAATGTTTAGTAAGTGAGTGTCTTTCCCTTAGGCAAAGCTAGAATCGTTTCTGTTGTTGGAGTGTAGTGGTAAATGAGGATATATTCGAGTCCTTCTCGGTACTTTTTCATTATGCCTGGTAACATTTGGTTTTTGCGTTGCCGACGGTGGGATTCTGTCAGCTTTAAACAAGAACATCTCTTTCGCTATGAATAACTGCCATTTCAATTGACTAACACATGGTCTGATGGGTTTGGATAGTCACGAGTGGTCCGTTCCATCGCCGCCCCTCCGAGGGGGTTCTTGCATTGTCTGTTCCGCAAGTGACGGCAGTTGACTGCGAGGTGATGAAGATGTCGACCCGTGCCCTGGATATCCAGTACCGCTTCCTCCACCACTCCCTCCGCTTCCACCTATCTCTCTCGTTGGCCGTTGCGTAAAGTAACCTGACGAACCTCTCTGGGGCGGATGTGATGACGGGCTCGGATTTCGCAAGGGAGGCAACGCTCGGAGCGTATTATGCGCATGCATTTGACGGCCATCGCCGTCTGAAGACGTTGCTGGTGTCAGCGATGGTACTGAAGAGCTACCGCTACTGCTAATCGAATTCTGCGCGGTATCCGATGGATGCAATATGGGACGTTGTTGTGTAAATGACATACCCGATATGCTTCCTGATCTTCGAGGATTCTGGGATGGCGAGTCGCCAGGCGACGGCTGTCCTCTCGAAAACGACAGATTCTGCTGTATATGCGGTTGGTGATTGATCTTGGGCAGCTGCATCAACCCAGGCCCCTGATCGAAGGGTTCGGAGTGGGCCCCTCCATGCAGTGGCTGTGGTCGAGTCGGTTCATAATAATGTCCATGATTCGATCGACCGGGGCTATCACGGAACGGCAGCATGACGGATTCGGGTGGTCCAGACTGGTACTGTCGAAGGCTATGATTACTGGCTGTTGACGCAGCATCTGAAAAAGCGATAGGGCTAACCATTTGAGAAGCTGGAGTAGACGGTTGTGTGAATGGCGAGTGATATGACTCTCGTCTTCCATGCTGAGAAGAATATTGGCTCATTGCCATACTTGTCGGCTGTGCATGTGGATAACTTGGACTTCCCGCCGCATCCTGCTGCTGCTGTGTTCGAGACTGGATCGGCTGAGGAGCCTGTCCCCCCGTGGATGTGATACTAGAACCAGGTAAGGAACTATGCGTGGAACCTTGGGATGGAAGGCTTTCTAACTTGGGCCGTTTTCGAGGTATATCAGTCGTAGGGTTGAACGATGCTTCTATCGAAAGCCTTGCGTAAGGTCAAATGGAAATAGAAGGACCTTGAGGTCAGGTAAGTCTGAGGCGGCAATTTAGACTTACCTCCAGCCTCCTTTGCGGCTTCTTTGTTTTTGAACTCCAGTAGGTACTGTGAATACTCTTTGAACTGGTCTGTCTTCTTATACGCAGCTAATTCTTGGTTGTAGCGATCTTTCATGACACCAGCTCTATACTCATACTCTTCTTTCTGTTCAGGAGGCAGTACCTTCCACCGATCACCGACTAGACGGGCTATCTCGGTGAACGAGAGATTTTGACCTTTGAGTTCTTCGCGGACATCTGTTGGTGAAAGTTATACCAATTGGTCAGTATCTTCTCCACGTGGTTGAGGGTCCCGCGCATACGGCCACGAAGCTATATCGTGGTATAAGCATGCTCAGACAACTCACTATTAGCGAACATCACGTATGCAGAGGGCGGCTTCTCCGGTGCATTTTCGTCAGGCTGGTTTTATTTATCAGTATATTCTGTCCATGGTCTTATAGAAGTCGGAGGGCGTCAATCTTCTTACACGAGGATGTCGACGGTACTTTCGCTTCGTCTGAACTACCCCCTTATAGTCGGGCCTGAAACCCCGCGGAGAGGAATTGTCGTCAGGTTCATCACCAGCATCCTCCGAAAACGGTTGCGAGCAAAGCCATGGAATCGGTTCGTGTTCTGGTATGCCCCTATCCCGTGCTATAGCTCTTTGAAGAAGCTTTGGATAACCGGGAAAAAACGATGATAGTCAGAAAAAACAACCGTGTCGACAAATGACATTGCCACCATCATAAACCACGGGGGTTAAGGCTACACGATTGTGGGCAAAGAAACAAAAAAAAACCTCAACTCATTTGACGATTGCATAAACGGTTGAGACGTTCAAGCTTCAATCAAAAACGGGAAATGGGTGTGGGCAATGAAACAATCAGGGTGCAAACTACTTACCCGACGATGCCCTAGTTTAAACCCCATATATGCTCTGTGCAGGGACAATGTTGTTAGGGAGTTGTCTCGGAAAAACATTTCCAACCAATTGCGACACAGCGGACAGAGTCGACATGAGGCAGCGGGGGTTAAAGATCACACTCACAAATCCGTCTCTTGGATATCCAAAATAGTATCCCACCGATCAAAGCCTTCCTCGATGAGGCGCCCCAGGTACTGGGACAATCCAAGTCTATCGAGGATTTCCCTGAGGTCCGACATGCAAAAGACTTTTGGCCGATGAACGGCGAACAATTCTTGACAGACCAAGGAAAAGTAGGGGAAAGAAAATCTATTCTGATGAGAATGTCTTGTTGTGCCCACACCAGAAGTTGGGCAAATTTATACAACAGGGAGGAGCTTGCAGTATTTGGTTGTTCCAGGTCAATCTGGAAGCGTTTGAGTGGACAAGAGTTGCGCCTTCCCGAAATCTGGAGAAGAAATATTCAGTTCGTTCGTCCCAATCCACAAAAGAAGCTTAGCATTGGCCGACCAGTCGGTAGTCCGAAGGTTGAACGAAATAAACGGGATGTGAGATCAACCGTGGAAGTTTGTCGAAATTGCGGCGTTGAAGTCCTTCTCTGGGGCGAAGGTCTTGATAATTGATAACATTACAGCCAAGGGATCAGATCCAGGTCGAGACGGTCAACGTGGGTGAAAAATGCAAATGAGAAATTTCGACAGAAAGGAAAATGCCCCCTCCTACACACCACGGAACGGACCAACCAGGTGCAGAAGGCTAAATGCAGCTATTGCAGACGTCGCAAAATCTAATTCGAGAACATCTAAGACCGTCGATAACCAATGTTCACCTGCTTATGGGAGCACTGAGCTAAAGGTCCCATAACCAAGCTATAGGTGTCAACAAGTCTGTAGGCTGTGGGGGGGAGGTTTTGATTTTTTAAGCTGCGCTTCGGCTTTGAATGTTTGGGCACGACAATTCCAAGCTCAGGACTGTGTCCGATTCGATTCTCCTTCTCTTCATTTACCTCTTGACCGAGTTTTGCCTCTTGAAGGGGGGGGGTTATGATAGAGAGACTAGATTAGAGGCAGCACTTTTTCCCTTTTACAACCTTCCCCCAAAACTGAAAAAGGATACTTTCGATAACTCCCACAACAGCTTGAGGCGATCAAAATCGGATGTCGACACCGGGACGATGTTAGGCAGGGAGATGACGTTTAAATGGTTAGCTGTACTTCGGACGGAAATCGTCTGTTCACAAGGGAAATTATGATCAAGCAAAGCAAAGCAATAATACGTGGTGTGTGTCGTCTTAACCTCTGGCCCCTCTCCTTCATCCACTTGTGTTTTAGACTTGATAAATTTCTTCTTTGAAAAGGCTCGACTCGACCTTTAAGCCTTGTCAGCCACTGCGCTGGTGCACTCTCCCCCTACCGAACGTTTAGCAAACGGCTGTCGTTGGATCAAATTGCGAAGCTCGAAGTTGTGTGGCCCTTGCCTAGTCGTATCGCCACCGCCGCCGCTTCGAAGCTCCAGGCAGGCAGAGGTTGGAATGAAAATATCGTGCTGTGTAGTTTTTGCTCCTCAAAAATCCTAGCGACCTTGAAGAAATTCGGCTATCTCACGCAAGTGCCGCCGCTCCCCAACGAAAAGCAGAAGCTGTCCGGATCCACAAGCTCGAGGATCTGGGATCTTTCGAATTCAGGTAAGATTTTTTTTTTCCTCCGAAAGGGCTTTGGTTGTTCCTTCGTCAAGTACCTTTTTCGGGTGCATGAACGGACCTTGGCGAATGGTATTTCAGCTCACTCACAGGACCAGAAGGCGATCTGAATTCTCTGGCCTTAAATCAGAAATCAGAAAATTGTTTTTTTTGGGGAGCCCAAGCAGTTAAAAAGTCAGGGTGCTGGCCGCCTCAATTGAGTTTAGGTCACATTTTTTTTTCTGCTGGCTGCGCAACCCATAACTTATCGGTTTCTGGCTCACATAGTTTATACTCGAACTGGATATACGGAAAGAAGCTGGACCGCCATGAGTGGCAGTTCTGTAATTCTAATTCCTCCAGTGGACCCGACACTAGAGACACCGCTGTTTTTACAAGGGGAAGCCGAAGGAACGGAGAAGAAGAAAAAACACAGTAATTCGATTCGTGACTTTCTTTCCCTGGCTTCGTGCTTCACAGGGTAAAAAAGGCGCGATGCCTCGGGAAGTTCTGAGACCCTCGAATTTCAACCAAAACCTCAAAGGTCTCACTCGGAGTCGCAACCGGCCAAGCTAACGAAAAGTTACCAAGGCCTATTCTCCGTCGAGGAAGCGCGGGCTTGACCCGTCCCTTTTTCCACAATGTGGGGACTCTCCAGCCACAGGAATACCTCTTAAGTGCAACCTAGACATTCAAATCACGAGGTCCAGAGGATCAAGAAGAAGCTTGACGATAATATAATATCATATCTCCCAGGCACATATATGCGTATATGTACGCAGATACCTACGTACGCATAAGTCTGTCCCTAAAGGGGGTCGGCGCACAATGGGAATTCATACAAAAGCGGAGAGTACAAGGCCAGCCACGATACACGGGATCGCTGCCCTATGAGCCCACTCCAGGTTGCAGATTTCAATTCCAAGGCTTCAAGCAAGAGTAGCCGGGCCGACCATTCCAAAAAGAAACATGCGTTTAGGTGATAGTTTCAACAACGCAGCCCAGAATGCATCAAAGCAGGTCGATTTGAGAAGGGAAATCGTGGAGCATGCGATACTTTTCGAGATGGGGGGGCACTTTTGAATTCCGCCAAAATCCTCACCCCCCCAAGTTTCCACTAATTTGAGACGAAAGACCACACACACCCCTACTACTACTACTACTACTACTACTACTACTACATTACATACTTAGAACTTTGCAATCGTCTTCTGATCCCAAAATCTCATCCTGAGGAAGAGAGACATTTAAAGAACGACCATCGGTGTCAGGTTGCCACGATCGGGTATTTCGCCTGCAATCTTCGTTTGTGGAGCCTCTGCGGGATCTTGTTTTCTCCTTGTAATGGGATTGGGCTATCGCAGGCTTCATTCGAGCTCCAACCCGAAGAGACAAAAAACGTGGTCCGTGAACGCATGTCTGTCAATGGGCGTGTCGATCACTTAAACCATTTTCACGAACTCACAGGAAGACCCAGAGCCGCCAAGTCGTTTTGTTAATGGCTCAGGTGAAGGTTAAGCGGAGGGTGGAGCAAGCCATTGGGCTGGTAAGGGAAGTCCCCTTCAGTTCAAGGGAGAGACACAAGCCACCAGACCGATCAGAAACTTATGTAACATACGAACTCTTTAGCAATTTTGACATAACTTTGTTTCTTCTATCACCTGGGATGTTGTCAAACCGTGCATTACCCGAGGCCCTGTGCATTATGACGGTGGCTATGACGTAGGCCTTGATTATCCTAATTCGAAAGAAGAAATTCCCCGCGTTGGGAAAGTCAGTCAACCAGTTTTACAGTTGGCCGCTGCGTACCGAGGTACTGAGTACAGGTGCTTACATGTTTCATTTTAACGATTATATCTGTCGGGAAGATGTGTGAAATTCGAAATACGGGGTATAACATTCTGGAAAAAACGATGGGGGGCGGAAGGTGTTAGAAATAGATGGTGCAATTCTCACGATATCGATATCGTGGAAAGCGGGTCTGGGACCGGTCAATCAAGATTCCTCTGCAGGTTCTGTCGCTTTACTTGCCGCTCGGGTCACCCATGACTGACTTTTGCTCTTTGCCCCTCGGGACGAAGGGGAAGGTGGAGAGGGCAATTCGAAACGACGCCCAAAAACCTGCCAGTGCCCGTCCCAACTGCCAACTCCTCTGCAGTAGTGGCTTTTCTGAATCAAGCCCACCCTATGCTTGACGCAAAAGGGCTTTTACTCGGTCTCAACCACTAGATGGCTCTGGATATACTTCCCACCAGTAAGGCTCTTCGAATTAACGACCAGAGTTGAGAGACAAGTCTCAAATCGAAACCTTATATCGCATATTACCGCGCTAGCTAATTGCAGCTCCTTTGCCCCAAAATATTATCTTGGCCCAGTATTTATTTTAGAATTCGAAGGAGAGAAAAAGGGAAGGGGGAAAAAAAACGTACTTAACTTAACTTACAAAACGGATTCCAGAATAGTGCGGCGATACGAATTAACTATACGGACCTAAAAGAAGAACCTATTGATTGCACAGACACACAGACACACACAGACACCACACCGACGATGCATCGGTGCAGACTCTCTCTCTGTTACGTATCCAATCAATGGTGTAGAGTGACAATTGAAAGCGGAACATATCCTAGGACTTTGTTGGCACAAATCTGCACGAGACTGAGACCCCATGATGAAGTCAAGTCGAGTCCTATGCTGCACGAACAGGGCATCTTGCAAGTTTTTTATGCTTTAAACTCTGGTGATTACTGAAATATAATGCGAGGTCCAATATCAACCTGCATATTGTCAACGTTCTAGTCGGGTCGATTCCTGCGACCTGACCAAACCAGATTGAAGAATTGATCGAATGCATACGGTTGGTGGTCGGAAAACGGGGGAAAAAGCAAGAAAGTACCTACTTACTTTGCTTCCTTACTTTCTTTCTGAGAATTGCTTTTTTTTTTATCGTTTAAAGCTTCCCACCCTAAGCTGTGGTTCCTTCCCATGTCTGTCTGACAATTCGGAACAGAGGAGAAATACCCATTTGCATTTGTGAAGTGGAGGCAGTTTAGGCTGGAAGAAGGAAGAAGTATGCACATGTAAGAAGGAGTTAAGTTGGAACTGGAACTTTGGGAATTAAAATGTTCGGTTGTTTCAAAGCAGCCCGACGGTTGGCCCAGCTCCGATCCACCGGCTAACGAAAGTTTTCCCAAATGCAAACTCGACTCGACTCGACATCCTGATCTTCTCCTCGCCCCTATCACAAGAAATTAAAGCCAAAAGCCAAAAAGCCAAAAGAAAAGCCTTCCACGGTGGCTGTTCTGCTCCTCCTGCACATTAAGCACTAAATTACTGCATTCTGCACTCTGCAAGTCGAACGATTTCTCACAATTCACTGTGCACGACCAACCCGGAAGTTCCCAACGGGAAAAATTAGATTACAAAAAAGGGCTCTGGTATAACTATACTATACCATACTGGTATTCTTATTCCAAATTATATTAAACGGTCACTATGCCTTCCGGATCTGAGGAAGAAGAAATCAACTTTGGACAGGTACTTGCTTAGGCGAACTCCTCCCCTTCGATAACAGTTCTTTCTCGCTAATCTCCAGCTGATTCGTCTAGACCTATCAAGATCTTGTCAGGTGAATTCTCCACCCCACCAATCTCTCTGAAACATTTTTTGGCTGCTGCATGTTATGATGTCTTTGATTTCTTATGCCATTTGGACATGGGAATGTAGCCGCGGGGTTACTCCGGAGCATCCGACTTCCTTTTTTTTCCCTTCTTCTTTTTTGTGTCTTTATTATGCCCTTTGCAAATCCCGTACCCCCTATCCGGTTATCTAGTACCCCCCTTCGTTCGCTCGTTATTCAGCCTGCAGAAAGTATCTTTTGATGATGGCTGAAAAATTATGATCATGGACACGTAATGTTTTCCTCTGAGAATTGACTAACCCGCAAACTTTTACCCCCTCTGATATCGATGTCCATATCAGAGCGGAACAAACAGCAAGTGAACTTGAGTCCCGCTTGGACAACCTCGACAATCAACTTGAAGCTTTAATACGAGCTAGCAACTTACCTCCAGAGCTGTTCTCTATGGATGAGGAAACTTTGAAGAAAACCCTTGAAGCGGCAAGTGTCAAAAACGAGAAGCAGCAGGAAGCAGGGCAAAGTTCTAGTTCTAATAGCACTAAGAAGGATGGTACCACGGGTCAGGCGAATGGGACGGAAGGGCGGCAAGATGGTTAAACACAAACAGAATCTTTAATATCGATATATTTCTTTCTCTCTTTCTCTCTCTCTTTCTTTCTTTGAATAATACCGAGCCCATCTTCCGATTTAGCCAAACTAGCTAGACTATTCGGCCAGTCCCAAACCGAGCTGGGCGCTGCACCGCTGAGACACAATCGTGTATAATTACCGCATGGACAGTAGTCCGCGGATACTAACCATAGATCCATTTATACCAATATAATGACAAAAAACAAAAAAAAAACTGAGACAGGTCTTAGGTAGTACGTGCATCCACAGTTCCTCCTAAAATGCTTCAATTCCACGGAAATCCCAAAGAACAGGTGTTGCAGACGTCGTTGAAACACCCTATGCCCCATTGGTGGGTTTGCATCCCGACAGCCGCGAGTTTTACTGGAAGATCCGGGCAACTGCATGCTGGCGATCAAATCAAATTCGAGGGAAGGGAAGGGCTTCTGAGCTGATCTTCGTCAAGGTTCCTGTCTAAGATCGTTCTTCTTTAGGGTGCGAACAGGCTATATCAGACCTATATCACAACGATTACCGAAGCTTTTTAATGCCCTGGGTGTGCGCTTGTGAAATCCTACCCTTTTGCCTGAAAAAAGCGACTGCTGCTGGACTTTCCTCAACCAAATATCACTTTTCAGTTCGTGGCTAGCTACGTGGCTATCGCCGTTGTTAGAGTCAGCAACATTTATTAATGCATTGCATGTTATCGTCAGTGGTCCGATCTCGTCAAACTGTGGCCGTAGCGCCCCCTCGGAATCTCCCGCTTCTAGTTCCTATTTAGTGGTCACGTTATTTTGAACGCCGTTGCATTGTTACTATTGTTCGAGCTCTTCATAATCTGTATCTAAACAAGGAAGGTAAAGGTAAAGGTAAAGGAAGGTATCTTCGAACTTTCACAATAAAATTACTACTCCGTAGTTACTCCGTACTCTTGTCGGCATTACAAAAAGGCCGACACCGAATATATACGCCACGCAAGCTACCCGAGCCAATCACAGGATCCTAGAGCACAACCGGCAACCTGGAAAAACGATCAATCTGTTCCTTCCCAGGAAGCTCGAAAATGCACGGTCCCTATGCTGTTGCGTGCACAATCGGTGTCTTCTCGCTTGCAGTCGGCACATTCTCGTTGGACCCTAGAAGTCGTTTCCTATATCGCCAATAATTCTTTCGAACGGGGTCATACTTTGCGGCAAGAAGCACCAGGGCCTGAGAAGAAATAAATGGGGTTAGCGAGGCGGTGGTCCAAAATAGGGAATTTGGTCAGCAACAAGTAAGTTTTGTCCACTCCTTATCTCCGAAGCCCAATAAGGTGGTGGTAGATCTGGATCATACCTGTTCAGCTCTTCCGAGGTCTCCGGTTTCGTCGTATATTTCGGATAATGTGTCAAGGGCGTGGGATGACTTGATATCGTCCTCCGAATCGATTGGTGCGAATTGTTCGCAGAAATCCTTCAACGACGCCAAACCGATATTGCCTTTCCGTAGAACTCTGAAGGTATAGACGAAAAAATATTAATACCCGTTCGTTGAACTCGTGGACTCGGTAGATGCTAAAAATAAATCTGCCAAAGTTGCGACGTGGAACTTACGCCTTTAGATAATTCCAAGGACTTGGATTTTGTGGCGCCTTTGATATCGCCACCTTTGCAAATTCGACCTCTCGGTTTATCACTCCAACTGCCGGACTCTCAGTGCCGAGTCTTCCTAGCGTGATGAAGTACCTATGATTCCAGGCACTATTATTCCTAACATCCTCCTTCAACAGTAGCTCCATTGTATCTAGTTCTTCCTTATCGAACAGATTGAACCTTTTTACCAGCCACTGCCTATAAGTCCAGACGTGATAGTTCTTTGAATCCGAGCCAAACATCTCATTCGTCCGTTCCCTCTCGCCAGTAGGATCGTTCAAATGGTCGATGATTAACTGCCTATGATGCCATATCTGGTAATTCTTCTCGTATTGCTTAGCAATAGATTGTACCCAATCCAACTCTTTCCTCCAACTCCAGTTCGTCTTCTCGTCGTCAAAGCCATTTGAGGTTTCAAGTGCCATAAGGGTCTTGAATCGATAGCCCCATACCGTGTAGTGAGCAGCGTTCATACCGATAATATCGGCTGTCAGCTTTAGAACCTGGGCTGAATGGTAGTTAATGGCCATCACGCCGCGTAGGTATGACATCGCGACGACGTAGTCTGGATGGTACGCGATCTGAGCGAGGGGATTCTCGCCGTCGTCCTGTGGGAGTGGGGTTATATGTGCCCATGCCGGATCTGTGGCATAGTCAACCTCCTCATCGCTGTCATATGAAGCCATATTTGAGGTTGGAAGTTACTGGAAGTGGAAGACTGAAGTTGGTGTGAACACTAGATCAGCTGTCAGAGCTTTGAAGATGTGGTATATTGGGAACAATCCGTGTTGACTGAGCTGTGGTGGCCTGTAGTTGCTAGTTGAGGTAGGACGAAGAATCATCGCCACAGCGTACGCGAGGTTGACGACGGAGCAACACAAAAGTTGGTGGCCAGCTCTGTCGAGTAGCTTTGGCGTGGTCTCGAGACACTTCGTTGTATAATTCGTATATCTCTGCATCTCTGCATCTTTGCATCTGGTTACTGTTCCTCTTACGTACACCTCATGCCCCCCCAAACCAGCCCTCTCAATGAAGGCCCATATGCCAGGTACGTACCTATAATATAGTAGCCATTCAGGTTCATTGCTGACCCGTTTGCGTCTTGAGGCAATTAAGTTTGTTCTGCCGAGGCAAGGGAAATGACGCCGCTAACTGCAGTTACCCAGGCCAGAATGCTTGGAGGAGCTCTCAGGCACCAGGCTAGCCTTTCTGGGCGGAGCAAACTCGCACTTCGGAACATTCGCAAAGTTACATACCCCTCACGCCATCTCTGCATCTCCGCGCCCGGGTGATAAGAGCCAGTCTTCAAAGTCATCAAGGGAAAAAGGTGACCCTGAAGCGATCGCGATGCTTCAATGAAGATGATATAGTATTGAACAAGAGCGTGAGTTCAAGATACTATGCGTCTATGCTTGAATTGGTGACGTCGAGGAAATCTATGGATTTTGTCTATCGAGTCGACTAGTTAGGGGGTAGATACCGTCAATAAATCGACAGCTAGAGCTACTATCCTTATGCAACCTTGAGTACCCACCCAGGTCCTTAAGATGACCACCCATAGGACAGATATTATTATTCCAAATTCATTCCCACCCTCCAATTGAGCTACATGAAACTGAGCATGTTTTCCAGAAGTTACTAACAGTCAAGTGCCAAAATGAAGGACGTCGGCGGTCGACTTGTTATCTTGCACCCTCCGCTTCGGAGCCCTTCCCCCACCATCTTATTTAAAGGGCGACCCGGTCTCTGTTCCGTGGTCCTTCTTATTCTTCGTCTAAAATATATCTCTATCGATTCCTGATAGCTTTGAAGCGACTAAAACAATCCTTATCTTCGTATCTATATCCTTATCTTTCCAAACATCCAAGATGATCCAATACTACCCTGCTGAGATATGGCTCTCAGTATATGACTTGCTCCCAAAGCGAGACTTGAAAAGCTTCTCGCGATGCTCCAGGTACCACCGAAAGCTTGCTTTACCTCTGCTTCTTCGGCAGATCACGCTTTCGAGGTCGTCGATTGCGGCATTTGAGACTGGGAGCCTGAAGAACTACAGAAAGGCTGTTCGGTAAATAACCCAAGACCCACACCCAACCAATAGCACGCAATGGGTGGCCTAGTCGTCCTCATGATCAATTCCTTATCTATATATATAAACATCTATAAACTGAGCAATGAAATGAATTCGATGTGCTTACAATATACCTGCGAAATGTAGTCAAATAAACTTCAAATCCCAAGATCTCTGGGAGCTCAATGCCTTCGAAGCCATAAACCTCCTGCGGATTTGGACAAACGGTCTCCGGTTGTTCCCCCACGTCGAACAACTCGGATTGTGGTATTCCACCACCTACGAATTTCGATTCATCCTCCCGCTAGCCGTTCTGCACAGAATCTCAAAATATGAGTTCTATCCCCGACTCCGGCTGTTATCCATCGATAACAACCAAATCCACTCCCATGAATTTGGAACCATCAAACGGTTCATGTACAAACAAGACATCGAGACCGCAATCGCTTTATCGCCCGAAAATAGAGAATTTCTAGCACCAGCTTGTAACCCGGGTTTATACCATGAAAATGCTATCCCTTATCCTCCCAGAGTCCAGAGTCTTTACATAACCGACTCGGATGGCGGATCATTCGATCTCTCGAGGGAGATCAATCCACTTCCAACCCTATTATTCTCCCGCATGGCCGCTTTGGGTGGTACTCTCAGGTATCTATTCATCTCTACCGGAGCACTCCTTCATAATGGTAGACTACCATCCCCAATCTTCCCATCCGTCGAAGAGCTGTGGATACGGTTCTACGGACCCGTGGGTGTGCCTATAGAGGTATACGATGAAATCGCCCTCCGCTTCCCAAATCTTTCTCACCTACGAATAGACGACTTCACATGCGATGGATACGATGTCATCGATGTGATAGATATCTATATCTGTCTATCACGTATCCAAAATCTTAAAAAGGCTTTGATACCTTGGCCGCGTTGGGCATACAATATGGACCTCCCGGGTGACGAACTTGTAGAACACCTGGTAGAAGCGGAGGGGTTTGGGAAGATTGATTATATTGATTTTAGGAGTTTAAATTGCTTTTCTGAGGAAGGAATGGATGGGAATAGACAGCCTAGGATGTGTAGGGTTAGTAGGAAGGAGAGGAGGTTTTGGGAGAGGTATTATATGCCAGGGCATTATGTGGCTTTTGACGATGAGTTTTAATGGGATATTTGGATCCCTTTGTATGTTTGTTATGTTTTATTTGATAGTATATATGATTGAGATGCGAATTCTATCATAGATTCTACGAACTATTCTATGATTTAATCAACTTCAGTTGGAATTATATCATGAGGACTGTGATATCGATAGCTTTCTGTAACTACAACGTTGCAAACGTTTGAGCAATGGGGTAAGTGAATTATTTACGCAAAAGTATATAGTAAATGGACATCAGACATTCGGAAGCTTTAGCTAATTTAGCTAGATCGGACATAATATATAATCTGTATCACAAATATGCTGTGCACGTGCATGTTAATCTATGTCAGGAGAGTCCGAACTGGATAGTCCCTAGGGGCTCGCCGGAGATCATGCATTCATATATCGACAAGTGTGGCGCTCTTCCCACCGGCGTGCTCCTGAGCCATCGAATACACCTATATTCATTCGGTTTCTCTTTTATCTTATTACTATATATACATAAGTATATATATATATTTTTTTTTTAAAAAAAACCATGGATATATACCAGGTGTATTAGGTGACTATGGCGGAAAACCTTGGTTTAGGAGGACTGGACGCCACGCCAATTCACCCAAAAAGAACAATTTCGGATGCAAAAAATTGGTTAATAGTTGCTCCCATACGGATTTGAACCGTAGACCTCGACATTACTAGTGTCGCGCTCTACCAACTGAGCTATAGGAGCTTCTTGGAGTCGTGATGGTTCCCCGAGGGCCTCAGGAACATTGCCGCGGATGCCTTGCCGGTGCACTGACCAAATGCGCATTCCCATAAATTATCAGCGTGGAAGTTTGTGAGCAGTCGTGTTACCACACGATCGAATCAAAAAACAGTTCAAACCTCCCGCCAAGGTATTCTCGGAGCCCCCAAATGCAAAAAGCTCAAAAAGAAAAAGTTTAATAACATTCCTTGCGATCTCACTTGAAAGGATCTTTGCATATTATTTCTGCAGGAATCGGAACAGGAATGTTGATCAGCTGCAGGATATCGACTTTTTTTTTTTCTTTCTCTCTTCGCACCCTGCGGTGCGCGCGGGAAGGAAAAGAAAAAGGCAATTTCTGCCGAAGTAGATTTGAATGAATCCGATGGTATCGGCTTGTTTTTAAAGTATGTAAGTACCTACCAGATTCTCTACATGCAAGGTATCCAGCCTTCTGACAAGCGGATCGAAATTGCGACCGTGAATGCTAAATATACATGCATTCAGTTCGAAGTCCATCCTTCGTCAGTGTACCCCCAAGCCGTAGTACTATTGGCATGCATGTCGATCCAATTGCTTCAATCAATCGAGGCTTTAGCTCCGAAGGGATCCTAGGAATCAAGAGCTTTAGAGTCTTTTCCTGCATAAGAACTCCACGTATCATGCATATACGGAAATCCGACATCATATTTGTTCAGCTCCTTCAGGATCTTGGATGTTGCACCGGGTGGCCGTCTTTTCTTATTGGTTAATCGACCGAGACTCGGCCCCGGCTAGGATCCGTCCGCGTCCTCGCGAATCTACAGATTCTCGAGTAAGGGATTGGCCTGGATTGAAAAGAAAAATCTTGCTGGAGGCTGGGAAAGGGTTGCGGCACCTGCCTAATTTTTGCCGATGATTGGTTTTATGTTTGGTCTTGTTAACTCCTGGAGTACTTTAGCTGGTTCGAGCTGAACAGGCTCGTGGGCTTTTTGCCCAATAGGAGGATTGGAGAGCTGCGTTTTGAGCAAGCACGAATGGTCCACCACCCCTGGGTCGAGTCGTGACCGTGTATAACCTTGCAAGTTGTAGAATCTAGCCTTGAATCTGCGAATTCGGGAATCGGAGTCGCGAGGCTGCGGGGTGGAGGCGGGGGTGAAGATTCATTTAAAAGCCATTGCGTGCCATGCCGGAAAATTTTCAGATCATCTAGAGATATCGAATTAACAATTGGATGCAATTGCTTATTACCCTCTCCGAAAGTCTCAGAACCAAAGCCATATTCAAGAGAAGTTTAGACTTACAGAAGCGGGGGACAATCGCGCTAGAATATATCCACGGCAATAATTCAAGATTTAAAGTATCTGAATAAATTGATTGACACAATGGATACTGGATACTCATTAAAACAAGTCCTCGCGGTAGCCAAGGTGCACCCGCTCTATAACCAAGACATCAAATACCCTCCTACCCAAGAAGAGGTAATCGAAATCGCCAACAGCATCGACAAAAATGATACCGAAGGCGTTAACCTGAGCGCGCTGCCATTGGCTACAAAAGAATTATTGTAAGTTATTATATTTTCACTTAAGGGATATACCCTCCGCTAAGTATTGGTTTTGCTAGATATCCCACTATCAACCGTCTGTGGGCTGACACCAGCCCCGAAAACCCTTACCGAAAGTCAGTGTATCTCAGTACTACCGGTGGCGGCTCTGGTGGGAAGCCCATGCTATTCGCCACAGATGTATTTGAAAACAGGAGACACCGAGCCGCTGCTGGTGCCTTAGTCAGGACTTGTGGACTGATCAAGCCAGGCGATGTTGTATTCTCGGTTCATGCAACTGGAAATTTATATCGGTAGGAGAACCCCGAATCTCAACCTATACGTTTCTATCTCCGTTGAGATTAATTACTAATATTTTGCAATATATAGTGCATTGGACCTCATGACCGATCTGTTCGAAATGGCGGGCGGCGCAGTCCTATGCGGTGGGTTAGCCATGCAAGGAGAAATCGCTGTAGAACACATGATCAACTTCAACGCGAACGTATTCGCAGGCGACGGCAGCCAGGTCCTAGCGTTCGCAAACCATGTGGCGTCCCTCCCAGCCGAACGACGGAAACAAGTCAAAGTCGACAAAATAATCTATACATCCGATGCTCTCAACGCAGATCAGAGAAAAGTGATTACATCGGTGCTGGGGGCAAAGATCTACTCTGTCAATGGTAGTTGCGAAGCAGGCGCATGGTCTGTTGCGAACTTTTCAATAACTGGTGAACCGGAGGAAGATGGTGTGGATTTTATATATGATACTAGAATGATGGTGGTTGAAATCTTGCCGGCTGAGTTACTCGATGAAGCTGGTGCTGGACAGGATATTCATCCTGTGCCTGATGGGGAGAAGGGCATTATGGTTCAAACCTCACTTTCGAGGTTAAGAAACCCATTGATTCGATATGTTACCGGCGATTTGGCGAGTATCAGACCTCTTCCAGCTACAGATGAAATCCCACAAGAAGTCGCACAGCATCTCCGAGTTATAAGACTCTACGGTCGAGACCGTCGATTCAGCTTCAAGTTCTTCGGGGAGTACTTTGAATTCCATAAGGTCAAGTCGTTCATACAGGGACAAAAGGGATGGGGGGTCCTGCAGTATCAAATCTTGTTAGACAACCTACCGGGGACAGAGACGCTCATTTTGACGGTTCGACTTTATCGTTCGGATCCAAATGCAGTTCAACCTGGAGAGGATGCTTTAGTCTCAAATGAAAAGATTATTGAGGGTTTGAAATTATTTTTCGTTGTTTTCGAGGAGAATGGGAATGTGGATGACTTCAAAGTCGAGTTTGTGAAGGATTTGGATGGATTTGAGAGGAGTAAGACGGGGAATAAGGTCATGAACTTTGTTGATAGGAGCAAGCATTGATCAATTGATCGGATGCCAATACCGTGTACCAGCCTTATATTATACAAACTAAATATTTATACTAGCTATTACTTAGAGCTATAATATGATCATATGAAAGCGAACTTTATGGATAACTTCATTGATGTATGCTACATGCTCGCGCGCCCAACCTAAGGGTCTGTACTATGTTCGGGTGCGCGCTCGAGTATACCGTATGTGCATAACTAATATATTTACATCATATTATATTAAGGAAATGTTGCATTTCACTCCTCGAAACCGCTTAAGTTAACGCGGCGCCTAGGAGCAAGACCTACAATTGCACTAAGAATTTGGTCTATATTACAAGTTAATCTAGCTATCATAATGCAGTTGAGGAGGCTGGCGACGAGACAAACATAATGCGCCTGTCATACTATCGGACGAGGCTACGTTATAACGTAACATATGTACGAGTAAGCCAGCTCTCGATCGCGATATCGATAGATCGATCATGATATATATATATAACCATGACTGTCTAATCGATTACACATTGCATTGCAATTAGTAGAATACAATGGCTACAGTGCTAAATAAGCCTATTTGTCAACCTTGCGAGTGCGAGCCCTTGAGCCGATTAACTACTTAATTATAGGTATAGGTATAATCTTAGTCAGATGATCTCAAGAATAATCAAAGCCAGCCAGTTGTCTCAAGCCAGACTTCACAGCCAGTCTAGGCAGATATATCAAATGACATATAGCCAATACTTAGGTATATTTGCAATTGCAGGTACTTATGGATACAGAATCTCCAAAATAGTAGGTAGGCTATAGGATGCATGTTCGGAATAAACTAGACTAGTTCGGAATTACAATAACCCCAAAATACCGACTTTAGGTGACTGGTCTCGTAGGTGCCAAACCATAGGTGACTTATCTTATTCCCATTAGACCCAAATCGAAGATATCACGAAGGCTTATCTGCTATCTGCTTATTTGGTGCTTACACACCGCCTCAAACATCAGGTTGTTAACATCCGAGAAGTCAGCCGCGGAATGCTGACAATTAATTCGAGACAAATATACAGTCTATAGATCTACTCGAATATGTTTCGGATAGCCATGTAGCGCTAACTATAATATAGGTGTTAATATCAATATATTTGGCAAATATACCGTTAACGTCGACAATACCTAATACTCGCATTTATGTACTGGACAGATTAGCCTCATGATCAGGATGATCATAACATCTAGATCCTTGTAGTCAAATTTGTTATAAACTACGTCATAATATAAGTTGGTTATGAGACCATAAATCTCAGTTGGTATTATGAAAAGCCAGTTTTTTATCTAAAACATTTACAAATTAGTCTCGAAAATAGGTGGCCGGCCCCGGGTCGCACGGTTTCACGAAGATGATCTTGACGGCGAGTCACGTCAAACTATACGTGTATACATCGATCTTACATGCTGATTAAATAAGCAATTTGCCTAGAAGTTAGTACTTGAATAGTTTGATAGATGTAGACGGGTATGCCCGTATGTTCCACGAATTGCACTATGCGATATAACTCGCTTGGTGTGTTATATTTTGAAACAAGCATTCCATCTTGGAATCCTGTGGAGGCTGGTATATGAAACCATTTATACCCGGTACCGCGATAATAATAACGTTATGATCTGCGATATAGTAGATTTAATCAAGCATTGATTGATCGAGATCGTAGAAGGCGCTTTCAAGGTTTCGGTTTGATTTCAATCAGTTAATCCGGTCATGCTTTCAGAAATAATAATAAATCGATGCTGATAATCATGATATTATCACATGCACATCGCATTGACTCTATAGCTTGGTATATCACCGTATATATTAATTTACAAGTATTTTGAGCTTGCATACTTATGATAAGTGGATAAACATTTCTCAGGCTTGGGTGAGTCTCGGGGCAAGCCGTGAGCCTAGTTTGAACCACTTAAGTACTTAGGTATTGAATCTTGACTGGTCTCGATCGTGATATATCAATTTCGATTGCGCTAGTGCAAGTACTTTTTTCAGAACAAAATCCAATCAGCTGCTAAAGTTTTGTAGCGAAGGTCAATTTATCTCGATATCAATTCAATTTTTTTATAAACTCAATCATATGCATGAATGACGAGTCTGCAATGGGATATGTTGTAAATTTATAACTTCATTACCAAGTATTAAAATCTACAAACCCTCAAAATTTTTAAAATTTTTTTAAAAATAAAAAAAATCTTGTAATTTGTTAGCTGCTAACAAGCGGCTACCTTTCCATGGATCACCTTTGATCTTTTCATTCATGCATGCACATGTGGAGCAAGCGGATAGCTCCCGAAGTTTGAACGTTATAGAAATCTAAAAAGCCGAGGTACCTGATTTTGACGTCGGTTTTTATGCAACATGACGACGACGGATTCGGTAAATTTAACTTAGCTTGACCCAACATCTTTTTTTCTTAAATTTCTTTCTGATATCAAATGTAGGTCAACCTCAAACCTCTCCCAAAAATGCTTTAATCATAAAGAAAGGTCTGAATAAGTCATGTTAAACAGTCTACTAACCATAATCAAAATACCCCGCATTTAGTATTTCCCCCACCTACAAAACTCACCCCGGACACTCTCAAGACGACGACGTCGATAAGAGAGACAAGGAAGAAGCGAAGATCGAAGAAGACGGGAAAAGGTTAAACCCAACTCGCGCGCAACGGGATGTCCCGCCACACCGGTCTACAACGTGAAGTCCTATCCCTCTACCGCTCCTGCCTTCGAGCCGTCTACCACAAACCCATCGATAGCCGAACACATTTCAAATCGTTTGTTACACAAGAATTTCGAAAGTATGCGACGGAAGTGGAGAGGAAGGACTTCGATACCGTCGAGTTTTTGTTAAGGAAAGGGAAACGACAGTTGGAGGTTTATGGCGATCCGAATATTAAACGGATGACTACTGCGGCGGGGTAATTTGCTAAAGGAACGAGGGGTTAAGGTTACTAGATGGGTTTGAAGGTTTTGGAATACCCATGACGTAGGGGCGATATACACATACGTGTACGGAGTTACATGGCTTGGGGGGTTATGTCGTGGGTAATACGGAATACTGAGGCGGCATATGCCACGAGGGGATACTTGGGAAAAGTGCGCAATTCGCCCATCCGGGTCCAGCCTCACCGTGGGAACTACCAGCCACGAGAGGGGTTCGAAGTCATGACGGAGTATGGGGGTTAAAGATAACGATATAATCGCACGCAAATCACGAGGCGCGTGGAAAACCTATTTTTTTTGTTGAAAGAATTGTCGATATTTAGGACTTTGAGAGGCCATTTGGATTTCTCTTTCTCTCTCTCTTGCTTCATGTCTTAAGCAAAAAAATTGCATAAGAAAAGTAGCTCTTTCCCCCCTCTCCTTTTACCCGCCCCTCACATCTAATAGATCACGAAGTATCCTTCTATCACCTTTTTACTGTTTGTATATTTCCCAAAGAAGTAAAATTCTAGAACGACACGAAAGAGTTCCGGCGGAAAAGGAGGGGAAGAAGGAGTGAGGTTGGACGAAAAAAAAATAAAAATAAAAAATAACAGAGTGGAAGAGGAAAGCCTCCGGTTGGAGTAAAAGCCTACTTTTTGGTGGAAATTTGATATCAATTTCGCATCTCCAAGTTTTTTTTTTTTTCTTGTCCGGCGCTATCAGATTCGGGCATGGGGGGAGAAAACTGAACGACAGATCAAGCTAAGCGGTTGCAACATCGGTGGGGCGTTAATAACCCGATTTCTGCAAGAGAATGCGATTATCACCAATCTTTTAATATGAAATGGGTGGTGCACCTTTGATAGATCGCAATACTCTGTAAACAGAGGTTATCAAACCCCTGACATACGGAATAATCATAGCAGCCCTTGCGAGTAATCTTTTTTGGGCCTTGAAATTGGTGCAAACGGCGGAAAGTCTGCGAATGGCGTCGAGGGCCATAGACCACGTGTTTTTCTGTTTAGCAGATTGGAATCCGTCGAAAGAGTGCAGCATTCTTCTTCTAAAGGGTAGGACGGGAACACAAAGTCAAGAAGACGGCCTGGGAAGCTTAGGCCCTGCTTCTTAAAATAAAGATCGGCCACCCCTGACCGTGTATAAAATTTGAGCTGACAAAGCTTGGCCGGGTAAGGCGCAGGGGTGTAGCTGAAGAAAGGATGTGGCGACTTCTGACCGGATTGCACAAGAGCAGCTGAAAGTCGGTGGGAAGGGAAAAAAAAAGATGGCTGTCGACATCGGCAATGTCAGAAAGGTTCACATGAACAGACGGAGGTAACCATACCCCGTTCCAAAAGCTGGTTCCGATTGTGTAATCATCGTGATTTCGCACCCTGATGATCACACCCAAGGGAAAAAAAAGTTTGTCTTCTGGGGATTCACTGTCACACATTGAGAGCTTGGTAGCGGGTCCTGTGGATTCCCGCCAGTGGGGTCTTCTGGCCGAGGCTTGGCCTATCACAGTTTGGTGTGCAAAATTTCAACATCACGAACTTTTCACAGAGATGTTGAGTTTTTTTTTGTCACTAATCAACAACTGGCTTGTGGCGTCCGTAGGTTCACGGAAATCGGCTGCAGGGGTAAAATACTGTAATTGATGCAATAGAGCGCCGGCTCAGCTGGACCGAGCAACGAACTTCCGTCGTTGACGGTGTTTTTTGTCCCCCATCGATTGCTCGATTGCAGAGTGATTTATTTGATCTTTCGAGAAATCTTCGAAAATGCCAATCGTGTGATAGATTTGTTTGATGTTTCTTCGTCGGTGGGGACCGTGCAGACTTGACAGGTACTAATAGATGATGTCGATATTTGCTGCTCACTAGTACAAGTCCGATTTTCTGGAAATCTGAGTGAAACCTTTTCATGGGATAGATATATTCCTTTTTTCTCCCCCGTCCTGCTGTAAATTTCGCCTCCAGAACCAAAGCTCCTGCGCTTCCCGTCGCCTCCTCCTGGTTGAAAGCAGAAAGTGACATGGTTTATGGGATTGGAGCAAGTTTAGCAAGTTTAGCAAGTTTTTAGCAGGGCAGAGGAAAAAAAACCTTTGAGCAAGCAGCCAAGCAGCAAGCAAGCATGTACTCCATACCCCGTGCAAACAATAGACTGGCCGAACCATATTGTGTAGTATAGGCAGTAGGCGGTGGTTAGTGGCGGGTTAGAGGCCCAACAAGGCATTTATTCGAACCATTAGGTGAATGAATTAGACCATGAGAGCACGATATCTTTCTCATTTCTCATCTTCTTTTTCCCCCTCACAACCAGCTCTCGCCGCCTCAGCCCAGCGCCCACTCGTTCAGCGTCAGCGTCGTCCTCTTTTTCTTTGCCGTTCACACTCGTTCTATATCCGTATCTTTATTCCTTCGCTCAGCCCTGTACAGTAAATACAGACATCTTCCGTCGCTTTGATCCGACCATTCGCTTTTTAGAAGCTGCATAGTCGTCGTCTTTCCCTTTTTTGACCCATCGTAGTTTGGTAAAGGTTTTTTCTTTCGTTCTTTCTTTGGTAGTGTACCTGAACTTGTTCCTTGGGTTTGGTATTCTCATTTGACGGCAGCCTTTTCTTATTTTTTCATCTCTTTTTTTACTTTTCTTCATTTTGAGGCACAACCTCCTTCTTCTTGATCGTGTTACTTTTTATAGCCATCGGACAATCTCGGCAGCGTCTTGAACCGCCAGTGCAGAAGTTAGCTCGAAGCCGGTGTTATTGTTTATTGGGTTATTGGCGAGGGTACTTACCGAACCGACAACCCTCCTAAATAGTCAACGTTGTGAGCACACTAGAGAGGATCTGAGGAGAGAAGAGAAGAGAAGAGCAGAGTAAAGAGCAGAGAGCAGAGAGTAAAGAGAGCAGAGTAAAGAAGAGCAAAAAGCGGTGTAGACGACCAGCACAGAAACGGGCCTCCTCGATCGACAGTCAGTCACCCGGTGATAGACCGTCTACCCAACGTCGTTCCGTCACACTGCCAACACGCCGCACGCCGCACAACACAGTCGGGCTCCACGCTCTTGATCTGTCTGCCAACCACGATATAAATTCTTATTTCATCCTACTTCCCTTCCCTTACCTTACCTTACATAAGAAGTACTTATCGATCTGAAGGGGATCAATTACTCACCTAGACAAAATCAAGTCAAGTCAGGTCAAATCAATTCAAGTCCAGTCAAAGGCCGCAGCGTGGTATATACATACATACACTTTGCTATTTTCTATATCTGATCACATCAGTCGAGCTCTCGGTAGGTCAATTCAATTGCATTTGCTATTTTGTTTGGCATTATTCCATTTCGAGATCCTGCCGGTGGGTCTTAAAAGTCTTTCCCCTGGTCCTTTATTCCCACCCCCTTGTGCAGTGTGTATGCAGTGCAGTTCGGTACAGTACGGACGGTGCAGCACGGTGCAGCCAGTACATACGACCCAACCTCCACGTCTAGAGGCCTGTTCCTAGTTCCATTCCACTCCATTTTGGCATTCACCCGTATTACCTTGGTCTCAATTTCGCAATCCGGCGGCGGGTTCTCGGTACTGATGGTATCCGCGCACGTCGCATCATCGTCATCCCGATCAAAATCAAATTTCTGCCCTTAATATCAAATTAATCGACAACCAATATATATTTTTCTATCTCTATGTCTATATCTACTTTGTAAGTAGATATATGGTATTACATATATACAGATAAAAGTGTATATGTAGTCGAGAGAGACATATATATAAAGGTCTATCAGATTTGAGACTGATTTCATTGGCGACACTCGCGACACTCCTGGTATTGAATTACAATTGCCCTCGCCGCAATGGCAATGCATTGACTCCTGTCAAACACTTGCAGTTCCTCTGCATCTTCAACAGCCAGTCGCTTGCTCGCAAAGAAACACGTCTCATTCCCTAGATCTGGCGTTAGTGTCTGCAAAGGGTTTGGCTGTCTTCTGGGCGCCAATAGCGTGCTTGTCACCCAGCCCTGCACCCTAGCGCACTCTCTCCCAAAGCTGTTTTCTCCTGTTTCTCACCGCTCCGTTCTCCTCCACTTTTCGAGGGAGATTATTTGTGGCTTATATCCGTCCTGGCTTCAAGGAAAACCCAGATCCAGATCAGTCAGCGAGAGGAACGAGAGGAACAGTGCAGTTATTCACTCTCGCTTTACTCGCTTTGTTGTTCAGCCCATTGCATTACATTGCATATTACATACACTATCAAGAAGTTAGCTCTCTTTTTCTTTTCCTTCTCTTCTTTTTTCCTTCTTTTTTTTCTTTCTCCCCCTTCTCCTTCCTTCTCACTTGTTCTCTGTCCGTCGTCGGTTGTTTCTGTTTCTGTTGTGTGTCTGTCTGTCTACTTATCTACATACCTCTTTGAAGGTCGGTAGAAAATAGAAGCACGACCAGACAGACTCAAGACGTTACTTGCTTACTTTTTTTTCTTTCTTTCCCTTTCTGTCTCTCCTTTTGCCTCACCCTAATTTCAATCAGGGACGACTTGCCGTCAAGCGGTCATATTTTGGTGCGTTCGTGCTGTGCAGTTGTTTCGGTCCCTTTTTTTCGAATTCGATTTGGTGCATATTTTCGCTGTTGGGCATTCATTCATTCCTCACCGCACTTTTCACCTCATCTTTATATCACCATCTCCCATCAACCAACGTTCCAACCTCCCTCATCCTCCTCCCCGTTCTCATCGCTGCCTCCATACCTCAATTCTCCATTGCTTCATTCTGCCAATCTTAAAATCTTCTCGCGTCCTTTCTTCTCATCTGTTCGCATCGGAATCCTTCGGAGTCTGTTTAGGGAATACACTAAGCTAACAATGGTCTAATATTCTTTCAGGAGGCGTATTGTGTGCACCTGCCCGTACCCCCAAACCAAACCCAAAACCAATCATCACCAATATCCTGCCTCCGGTCTTTGACGTCTTGGAATCGTGCTTCTCACGTTTTACGATTGTCTCCTGTCGCCACTCACCGTCTTCGTCCTTTTTTTTTTACCCGCTCTTTCCATATATATCACGTAGACACACACCCTACTACTCTCCAGGCCAGCTTGTTGGGAAAGACATTCGATGTTGCACTCGTTCTGAGCCTTGGGACCATTTTACCTAATACCTTCCACTCACACGCCCTCCTGACTTCTCTTGGGACCTAACCGCATCCTTATCCTGGTCTTGGAATCTAAGATACCTCCTAAACTTCTTAGCATTCGGAACGAAACGTACGAGCTTCTTTTTTTCTCTCAATCCCCAATAATAGAACCCCCTTTGTCGATTTCAACGACACATTCTATCACACGTCAATATATATCCCATTTTTCCCAAAGTCAGGGGTAATCACCTCCAACCAACCATATGCCTATCAAACTTCCACGATTCCGTCGCAAGTCCGTTGGTAATTCTTTAGACGCTACCTACCAAGCTGCCGAACCCGAATCTCCTGGTGCTCCTCGTGGTAATAATCAATTCAGTTTCGACGAGATTGAAAGACCGGCTCCTCAGAACCGATCACACTTCCCCCAATATCCCCAGCCGCAGTACCAACAGGGATATTCTACACATCTCAAGTACGGAGACTCGACCGGCTCCTCCTCGGCCAGCAGGAGTAACAGCAATAGTGGTGGGAGCAGTGGGACCGGGTATTATGCCTCGGATAGGCAGTCGTCGAGCTCAACTTTGCCTTCGTCTGCCGATATCCCGAGAACTCCTCCCTCTACAGAGGACCACTACCGCACCGGTTACGCCGTCTCCGATAATATGAGCTTGAAAGACCCTATGGCTTACGGAACAGCTGCACCTGTTTCTAGGGGAGGATGGCAGAACTCAAAAGCTGGTCCCATGTCGAAGGGACCTTCGTCAGGACCTTTCAAGCTAGCAGAGCCTCCAAGGTTGGAAACAGCACTGGATTCGGAACCGTTGTTCGGAGATGACATGTTCAAGTTTACCTCGGACGGAAAGCGAATGTCGGCAATAGGATTGTTAGATGCAGTGGGACCTAAGGCTGCCACCAGCCTCTTTATTCCATCTGTAAGACTCTTGTCTGAATTACAGCTTTGGATTTTTTATTTATTTTGTTTTATCATAATCGTTGTTTGCAGGATTGAATCTAACATGATCTAACAATAGAAGGACGCGCCAATTGACCCCGTACCACCAGTTCCACCACCAAAGTCGGTGAACTCGGGTACCCCACAAGGCAAGAAGTTCCTCGACTCGAGAATTCACGGTGATGACGAAGACGTCTACCCGTCGGCCGTCATTTCTCGCTATCAGACACAAGTAGCTCCTTCTTTGCCAAGTCCCAAGATCGGGGATACAAGGCTGTCACCAGGAGCTAAGAAAGGCCTGTACCCTTGGGAATCTCGGCAAGATACAGAAGAAGATTCTTTAATGTCTGGAGAGAAGTCACCATCGCCCGGACCTCCGGCGCCGCCACCAAAACAGGAGAACTACCAACCACGTCATAACCGGACCTTGACGCCGGCATCTACACTTCCATTGAAGGTTGAGTCAATGGATTCGCTGGCTACGCCTCCACAAACTGGAAGGGCGCCGAGAAACGATGTCAAGGAAGGTGTAAGGAGAGCAATCGGGATGGGGAGGAGGCCAACTACTACGAGCTCGAATGGGAGCCAGGACGAAACGAGAACATCCCCAGCCTCAACGGTAAGGAGAAAAGAATTGCCATCTTCTAGGGGTTCGGATACGGCTCCAAAGGAGGAAAAGATCGACATACCACCTCCCCCTCCAATCCCAACCACGACGGTTACTCTTTCCTCACCTCCCAAGCTCCCACGTGTCAAGACTGCGCCTGTCTCGTTGCCCCAAGACAATCTTTTCAGCGATTCGGGATCCCAGAAATCCACATCGAAATCTCGACCCCAGGCCGCGAGAGCCGAATCTGATGACTTCTTGACAGCTAACCTAATGCGGGATGCTGCAATTGCGTCTTCTTTCGAGGCTGGAGAGTCTGATCGTCTAAAACAACCGCGCAAAGTTTTCACGAAAGCTCAGTTTGAGAGGTATAAGGCACAGCAGGAGGAGGAAAGGCAATACCAAGCACGGAATGGAAAAAAGGATGATGATGATTCGGAAAGCGATTTATCTGAAGATGATGATGAATTGGAACGGCAGCGGAACCAAGCCAAGCAACGTGCGAAGCAGGATGCCCATTTGTCTGTGTATCGTCAACAGATGATGAAGATCACTGGATCCCATGGCACCGATACTACGAACCTCCAGAACAACAACCTCGGAATGATGAATAAGGCAGCCTCGAATAGCACCCCAATGCTGTCCCTATCGGCTCCTATGCCACACCTTAGCATCTCATCTCCAAGTTCTGCAGGTGACAAGTCTGATGGCGAAGATGAGGAAGTCCCATTGGGAATTCTCATGGCCCATGGCTTTCCTAGCAAATCAACAGGCCGACCTCCGACCCGACTCTCCAACTCCAACTCCTCCCCGAACCTTCGCTCGGTCTCTGGAACTACGCAGTTCAACGATAACTCTTCTGCAACCAACCTGCCCCCGTTCGCCAGACATCTACCAGCCGATCCATACTTTGGTGCCGGTTTGGTTAATTCAGCGAACAGGGTCTCAATGGCTCCATCGTCGTTGTACGGTGGTAGCCAGCGAGAGTCTCAGTTTATGCCTCCTCCTCAACAACCCCGGCCTTCACCTCCAGGGCGTTACCCGACCGGTTTGATCGGAAACATTGTGCGCGACGAGGAGCTTAGAGCCGCTCGTCGAGGTGGAGCTCAGCAAGCTCCATTTTATAACGAAGCGATGATGTCTCCCGCGCCAATTCCGTCGCCGCAACCATCACCCGGCGAAAATGTTCAATTGCAAATGGCGAGCCAGATGACCCAGATGATGCAGCTTCAGATGCAGTGGATGCAAATGCAACAGCAGCAGCAGCAAATGATGATGGGAATGCCTCCCCCGATGCCAATGATGCCACCAGCGTCACCAATGGGCGGAATGGGTATGATGGGAGGTCCTGGTTTGATGCCAAATATGATGATGCCAGGACAGAGGGCGATGAGTATGGTAGACACCGGCTCTGTGCCACATTTCCAGCCCGGGCCCGGTTTGATGCCCCAGCAACAGCCACCACCCCAAACGCCGGGTTCTAATTTGAGCCCAGGGTATGCCGGGTCGGTGTATGGCCATACCAGGTCCAGCACGCTGCCAACCTTCATGCAGCCAGGGTACACGCCATCGATTGCACCTAGTGAACGGAGCAACATCGGACAGCCGTCCAGATACCGGCCTGTGACGTACCAAACCGGGTCTGGAAACAGCAGTGGAGGTGGGGACAGAACCAGGACCCTGCTCTCTGCGGCACCGCCATCCGGCTTGAAGACCGCTCTTGCCCCCAAGGACGACAGCGATGACGAAGACGGATGGGCAGAAATGGCCAATAAGAAGAAGGAAAAGAAGGAGACATGGAGGAAAAAGAAGGAGACTGGCATCCGAAGTGTGCTGAAGCTTGGTGGCAACTAAACGGTGGCATGCTTTGACGTGAGCACGAATCGAACGGACATCCTTACCAACACGACTTTCGGGCGGCAACTTTATATATACATACAAACTCATACGACTTTGATGGCTTTAACTCCTTCACGTACACATGGACTCCCTTTTTCTGCGCCTTTTCTGTACATTTTTCGCATTTTCATTTGCCAGAATCCAGATATCAGCCTGTAGCGTCTACTCAAATACTTATACCGCCGTATAATTTCTAAAAACTACAATCACCACCACTACCACCAACCACAACCAAAATGGGCAAAAAAGTTCAGCATATCTTTTTCTTTTGCAAATCGCCCACCAGGCCAGAGGATATCTTAATGAGGGGATCGAGGGAGATGAAGTCAAAGTCAGAGGGATGGCTAGGAAAGTAGGAATTGTGGAGGGTGACAAATTAATTTTGTAATTTTTATTCCCAGTGTGTGCGGCTTGAAATCTCTCTATCTAATTTTAGCTTTCTTTACCCTCATTTCCATGTACAATGTTCCCCGGGTGTCATCTAGCATCTCTCAGCTTCTTCATTTTTTCATTTTTTTCGTTATATCTCGTTCACAACATAGCCTTTCTCTCAGACACACACCACGGTCCTCTTTCCAAAAACTTCATAACTTCCATACTAACTGTACGATGCATATTTTCCTTTGACTCTCTGTGCTTTTCTTTCTCTTGCATTGCGTCTGTTGCTTTTAGCTTGTCCCTTTTTTTTTTTTGGCAAAGAGGAAGGGAAAGTGAAGGGAAAGAAAGTGGATTGAAAGGGAAGTATCATTCTCCTTTTTCTTCATGTTTTCTATTTTTTCATAGCGGGGTCTTTTATTTTTTCTTTTCTTTCTCTTTTTCGTTTCGACTGCTTTGAAGCATTAGCATTTTATAAACTCATCTTCTTTTTTCTAAAGATTTTAATTCATTAGCCCTTTCTTCTGACTTCCATCGTGCCCTTCTTTTGAATTCGCCGTACGCGTTCGTTGTCTTTTTGACAGAAACGAACAAGTATCCTTCTCTTCTTTTCTATAACATTGCTAGCCTAGCTATAGCAATGCATGGCATGCATTCTATATTCTGGCTTTTTAGGGATTAGTATAGTTAGTGAAAGAACTTAAAGGCTGTGGATTGTGTGTTCCTGCTTGCTTTCTTTCTTGCGGGGTTTAAGTTTTTGGTAGCTTCTTCATCCTTCTATTTCCTTTTATATTCTTTTTACTTTTATATTCTTTTTACTTTTTTTTACTTCCTTAGCGTCAAAATTCTTTGTACACGATTGGTTTTAACGTTTTTGGAAATTAAGATAGCTTGGTTGGTTAGTTAGTTTGAGGTTTCGTGGAGCTCCGGAGTGGTATAATGGTTGTGGTTGCGGCCGTGGTGTATATAACGCCGGGCGGTTTAGTACAGTACATCTTATAAGCTTATCCTACTTGACGTATATACATACTTCATGCGTGTTTGATATATTTTGAAGAAAGGGGTCTGTTTTATTTTGTTCGAAACCTTTTATATAACTTTTGGGTAATATCCATATAAAATGCATGCTCAAATACTAGACTCGTGATCTTCCAAGTATCGTACACTCCTCGCTTTAGGTATATATGATAACGGTGGTGATGGTACATGTACAATCCGACAAAGAAGTGATTATATATTACGATTGATCCATAACCGTCACATCCGCCATCCCTTCCCCTCTATTAACCTGTATCTTCTTATCCTCACCCACACTAACCAGTCCCACATCACGACTCCAATCCACTCCAAACACCTTCCCACTTCCACTTTCCCGTTTAATCACAAATAAACTACCACCACTCTTTCCTTCACCGTCATCTCCACCATCTGTGGTTGAAGAAACACTTCTAACATCCCAGATACGTACACTCCCGTCATGACTTCCACTTGCGAAGATGTATTCATTCTCTGGGCTTTTCACAAGACTGACGACACCGTTTGTGTGGCCTCTTAGTACGGCTGTTTGTACCGTTCTTGAGGATTCACGTGGGTCGTGGAGGGTGATGTGTCTTGCTGCTGAACCCGCTGCTAGGAGGTTTAGAGATGGTAAGGTGGTTATTGAAAGAAGTGGGTGTTGGGTTGTTCGGGTCGAAACAGGTTGGGAGGTGATTAAATCGTGGGTTATGATTGATTTATCCCATGAGACGGAGTATGCTGCTGTTGGGTCTGTGGAGTGGATTACTTGTGAGACTGGAGCTGTGTGAGAGGTTATTACTGCCAATGGACCCTTTTTGATCGTTGAAGGAGGTTTTGTGGTTGTACGTCTGCGTTTTCGGGTGAATGCTGTGGATTGGGGGGCTGTGACTGTAGGTAGGAGGGTGGAATTTGTGGACCATAAAGCGATTGTGTGGTCTGCTGAAGAAGAGATGAATTGAGATGTTGAGGGGGAGTAGGAGAGGGAGGTTATTGTGGATTTGTGAGAGATGTAGGATGTTGTAGGGGAGATTTGAAGGGGTTGGGAGGATGGCGGTTCTTCGGAAGGAGTGTAGGACCAGAAGTTTATGGTGCGGTCGAGGCCGGCGGTGAGGAATGATGCCTCTGTGGATTGGCCTGGGTGGGAGATCCAGGTTGTAGATTTGACGGATTGGGTGTGCATTGGTACCGTCCTTGCGAGGACTTCGCCTGACAGAGAGGTTATCTGTGCGGTCCCATTGAAAGATCCTGTAAGGATTGTAGATGCTGGAGAAGGGGATGATATATTGACAGAAGATATCCAATCATCTTGTTCGAAGCTACCGATATAAGTTGGTGGTAATTGGGATCTAACGTATTCTACATCCAATGGCTTTTCGGAACTGAGTCCTGCTTGGGTGAGGTATTCGTCGATAGAGGTACGAAGGTATTTCCCATCGATTAAGAAGTCGAAGGGGATCGGTTTTGAGGTTTCGAGAAGATGGTTTACGAGGGTTGAGAGACCGTAACGTTTGAGGTTTGTGGGGATTCGAAGAGGTTGTAGTGGGATTGAGAGGGTGGTGTCCCGGGTTGAAAGGTTGATTTGGATTTTTGGGAAGTTGAAGGAGGAGGGAGGGTCTATATCCATTGCTTCGGCCATTTTTGGTGGTTTGATGATGGTGGTGGTGGTGGTTGATAATTGGTTTTGAGGTTTGATGAAAGATGAGAGGTTGAGTGATGGTTGAAGTTGTCGCGATGCAGTTTTTGATGTTGGAAAAATTTCGAGCTGTGCGACAGTTTGATGCGCGCCACGTTTGTAGAACGCCACAATGCGACAGGCGATATGTGGCTGAACGAATCGGACTTAATTGTTAAAGCCGGGTAACTGTCGGGCATAATATACAGAGGGCGGCGCATAGCTCTTCATAGCAGGACCCTTAGCTATTATCACTAACTATCAATCATCTCACCACCAACTACCTACCTTTACGTCAACCTTACTGACTCTCAGTATCATGTGCCCTGGTGAAGCCAGCCATCTATGCAGTTAGCGATAATAAACCTTCTTTCGAAGGAGGTTTTATCACGAATTGTTATCACGAATTGTTAAGGCAGGTCTGCGTAGTGGTTCGGAGCTTGGCCGAGGAGGATACGTCCCTTGCAGCCGGGTCCAGCTAGTCCCAGAACCATCCCCACGGCCACGGTAAAGACATCAAGGCTAAACTGCCACTAATTTATAAAAGCCAGCCAGTACCACTGTGTGTGCATATTGTCAAAGCTAAGCTAATGCATTCTCTTAGAAACCAAAGAATGTAACGAAAACAGCAAATATCATATCTGAAGAGCTGTCGGTCGGACTGACCTGGGTATTCACTCCGGGCTCGTCCAGACAGCCCGACAGATCTACCATAATGATCTGATGGATGCATTCTCGTTTCTGCAGAGAAATGTCTCTTCAGCCAATTGAATATGGCTGCTGTTCCGGCGAGCGGGGCAAGTGGAACAAACTTGCGGCTGTTGGTAATGCTCGCCAGAACGCACAGCCCTCGACCGGTCTGTAGCTGACCCAACCCCTCGTCGTCGGACAAAGGAGGGTCGCACGACGTCATGTCCTTCTTCTCCTCCTGCAGGAATAGGTCCGCCATATTTATCATTATGGAGGGGGGATGTAATGGGGTAATGGGGAATTCGGGGCAGACGGTCAGGCGGGCTGCGGTGCGCCGGTGTGAATTTGGTTGAGCTTTAGCCAGCCCCTGTCCCCATGAAGCGGAAATGCCTGTCCTGGTCTGTCCGTCGGAGGGAGAGGAACCACTCGCAAACAGTGGCTTCTCCTGGGCTAGTTCTCGTTCTGGATTTGTACATTTCCATACTGACATTACATATTTCTATCTTTGTCTTTCTCTCCTTGTTCTGTGTCCAATTACCTTGTTCTTATATCTACGTCTATCTATATCTACATTTCTTTAATTATAAGCTCTCTTCCTTTTTTTTCTTTCGATCTTTCATTCTTCACAAGACATTATTATTATTATTTCCTCGACATCGGTATATTCCTTTTCGCAATTGGTGTGTGGAAGAAGTATATGTGAGTTATTGCCGTTTCGTCCGGTCTCGTGTGTGTGTATGCGTGTCGACGACAAAGACTACAGGCCTCCCCCACATTGTCGTCGTTTCCTTTGAAAACTTCTGCTAACCAATAAACATTAGTCTCAAAGTCCGATTTTAAGGAAGATAGCGCGATAGTAGATCACCCAGGAGGACTACTCAATGCCCGTGTCGCACGAAGATTTAAAAATGGCTGTCGACAAAGACTTCCTCGAGGTCTCGTCCTCGCCTTCCAGAAAACGCGCCGAAAGCGAAGTCTCCAGGTACTACGACGCACAGGAGCCTGCGAACTACCCTGACTCCGATTTGTTAGAGGGTGCCCAGTCTCTTTCACTATCTCAGATCCCAGATGCCGAATTTTTACCCGTCAATGGGTCCCAGACAGCCGGCGAGAGCTCGAGTTATAGATCCAGTGCTGGTGTTGGAACAGCAGCTGCGCCGCCAACGCTGCCATCTCTTCAGCGTCGCGATAGTGGAAGAGGGAGAGCTATAACAAAAGAACTTCCCAGGAAATCTTCTTTGTCTATGCCAACTGCCCCTTTGGCATTCCAACATCACCATCGCAAGAACTCGTCGTCTGGTTCGATATCCCGTACTTATACCGCCGGTGCTGGCGGTGGTGCTCCTTCCCACGTTCGTCAACCGCTTAGCCAGGAATTTCTTCGAGGATCGACGCCCACCGAATCTACTTCTGTCGCATCGGAAACTCTACAAAACTCTATTCCTCCGTTCACTTCCAACGAAACTGCCAGACCGGGATTGAATGGTCGAACTAGAAGCTTGTCGCGGACAAGAAGTTTATCCTACATGAAGAGAATGGAACCCGAACTACCCGACTTTATGGTCTCTGCACCTGCAAAGGTGATCATGTACGGCGAGCATGCTGTCGTACATGGAAAGGTATTGCCCCCTTCTGGCCTAGTTTTGATTTTGGTGTAGAAATGAATTTTAGCTAATAAGGAGCTCTGCTTAGGCCGCCATAGCTGCTGCTCTCTCCCTTCGTTCATACCTCCATGTTCACCACCTCCCGCGCGATAACCGTACCGTAACCCTCCATCTTTCCGACATCGACTTGAATCACACCTGGGACATCGAATCGTTACCATGGGACTTCTTCAACTCTCCCGCGAAAAAGCGAATCCATTTCGATACCGTTACATCCCTCGACCCCGAACTCCTCGAAGCTCTCCAACCTTCCCTGGCTCCCATAGTGAATAAGTATCACACTGCTGCCACGGCTTTCCTTTATGTCTACCTCTGTCTCGGTTCGAAGCACTCGCCGGCTTCCGTATTCACACTTCGAAGCACGATCCCAATTGGTGCAGGTCTCGGTTCATCAGCCAGTATTACCGTCTGTCTCTCCGCAGCTCTCCACCTCCAATCAGGAATGCTCGTCCGACCATCCGCGAAGCTTTTCGAAGAAGAATGTACCCGCCAGTTAAAACGGATCAACGACTGGGCTTTCGTCGGAGAAATGTGTATCCATGGAAACCCATCCGGAGTCGACAATACTGTCGCTACAGGTGGTAAAGCCGTATTATTCCGTAGAGGGGATTATTCGAAACCACCGGAAGTAAAGCGATTGGAGTATTTCCCCGAGTTACCGCTCATGTTGGTTAATACTAACCAACCCCGTCGAACTGCTGAGTTGGTTGCTGCGGTACATGGATTGAGAAATTCGCATCCGACGACGTGCGGGTTGATGCTTGATGCTATTGATAATGTGACTGCTGAGGCTATGATGTTGCTTGATAATAAGCATTTCAGACCGGATGATAGTCATCTTACTAGGCTCGGGGAGTTGGTTAGGATTAACCATGGATTGTTGGTTAGTTTGGGGGTTAGCCATCCGAAGTTGGAGAGGGTTAGACAGATTGTTGACGGTAGTGGGATCGGTTGGACGAAGTTGACTGGTGCGGGTGGCGGTGGATGTGCGTTTTCGGTATTGAAACCGATTCAAGCGGCTAGCGACGAGATTAAGAAATTGAAGGTTGAAGAAACGTTGAGGGAAGAAGGGATGGTTACTTATGAAGCTACGCTTGGTGGTGATGGTGTCGGTGTACTATGGCCGGCTATGGTTGGTAAACCAGATGAAAGGAGTGCAATTACCAAAGAGATGTTTTTGGCGGCAGAAGGGAATGAGGGAGTCGAAGCTTTGGTCGGGGTTAAGACACTCGGGTCTGGTAGACTCGCATGGGGATTCTGGAGAGAGTGGTTGCCTGAAGAAGCCTAGATTCTTTCATTTCTATCTTTCTCTTCTTACTTTCGTTTCTTTGGGAGGTTAGATCATATATTGTCAAGTACTTTAATAACTACTAACTAGGTAACTTACTTACTTACTTACACCATGAAAGCTACGCATTACATTGGATAGGAGCGGATTGAACTTTTATTTTATTTTATTGTCTTTCTTCATTCTTTGCTTGTTTGATATATGTATAGTGCTCGGATCAAATGGAATGGGAGAGAAAAAGTCCCAAATACCTGTTGTTTTGAACAGACTCTTGCTTTACGAACTGTGGAGGATACCGCTCGTTATTATGACTGCTCTATCCATTCGAAACCACTCTATCCTAGACTTGTATTCTCATTTCTATAATCTTCTTCGATGGGGTAAAGGTTTTGGTGATATACTACTCAGACTCTTGAACACTGCCTCCCCTCCTCCTAAGATTCTAGGTCTAGATTATATGCATCTTTCTGTATCATGACACCTCAATAAGCATCATCCCCACCCTCCCCACCAGCCGTATAATCCACCATCCCCCTCTGCTGATCCTTATAATCCTTCTCCTTATCAACAACCCACCTCTCCTCCACGCCATCAAACTCCCCAAAAACCCTGCCCCAATCCAACCACAACTCCCTAGGAGTCGTCCACGCCAACTCCTCATTCCTCAAAAACAATCTAATCAAATGTCTATGTTTCTCCACAGGCACGCCCGGATCGTCGAAATAGGGGCCTCTGTTATGAAATATCGAAAGATTGTTCAGGAAGACGAAGGAACCGGCGGATAAAGTGTGGGTTATGCTGAATTTTTTACAGAGGGATTCGAGGAGGGTTAGGGCGGAGTGTTGCCGGGGGGTTAGTGGGGGGATGTCGGTGGGGCGCGGGTGGACTTTGGAACCGGAGAGTTGGCGGGGGGAGAGGGATGCTAGGATTTTACCGATTCTGGGGGGAGCGTCTGGTGGTGATGTGAGGTCTGTGGTTGAGGATGATGGGGATAGGTTTAGAAGTGATGCACGAGGTGTTCGGTCACCGTCTTCACTACCGCTGTCTTCACCCCTTTCATCTTCATCCTCTTCGTCGCCCTCCGGTGGAGTGTAAAACAACAAAGGTCTAGTATGAAACGGCGGGTTATAACCATAAGTATCAAACGGCCAATCCGGTGCCGCTAGGGTATGTATAACATCCGGATTATGTTCAGCTAAATAATTATAGATTTTGTAAAGCGGGGCATAGGAGTTCGAACCGCCGGATGCGGAGGCAGGGGAGAGACAGTACATGCAGAGGATGTCGGTTGTCATGTCGTTGTGGAAGACTTGGGCGTGGTTGTTGAAGATTGGAGAGAGGTTTGGGGGGAAACCGCGGGTTAGGGCGTGGAAGATGTGGACTTTTTTTTAATTTTTACAATACAGCTTAGTATGTAGTAGGTGGTATGGGGTGAGGTAGGTCGGGGGGTGGGGGGGAGTTACTACTTACTCAATCTAGCACCATCATCCCTCTGCCGTCCCCTCGTCTCCCCAAAATACGAAGAAATACCAAGCATTATACAAACATTTTCTTCAGCTGTATACTCCTCTACCGGAATACCGTTTACAAAACTAAGCCCCAACCCGAAATGAACCGATTGACAGGCGGCATCGAGGCGGGGGCCTAATGTTGGTAAAGAAAATGTGGCTTTGTTGATTTCAGAGTGTGGGATTGAAAGCTCTTTGATTAAAGAAAGTGCGGAGTTTATCTCTTGGAGTTCGGGGTCGGTGATTTGGAGGATGTGAGAGGAGTCTGTTGGGAAGGTTTGGGGGTCCCAGAGCATGGGAGAGGGAGGGAGGGAGGAGGGCCAGCCTTTTGGGACGGTTTTTTCGGGCTATTAGATATATAGAATTTTGGGGTTGAAGTTAGACTAGATGTATTATATTTTGGTATTGGAAGAGTGAAAGGGGGAACATACGTAATCAGGCCTATCTGGTATATTCTTGTAAGTCTCTTGCGACTTTTTTAAAAGACCTTCTAGTTCTTTTGGATAGTAGTCCCCGTATAAGGGGACATAAGGCCCCGTGGTTGTCGGCATTGTTATTTTTTTATATTCCCAAAAATATTATAAACCGCTGTTTGCGTTGAAGATGTTGTATTTTTCTGCGAGGGAAACTGTGGCTTGCGGGTTCGAAAGTACTGGTGCCAAAGCCATGGAGGAAGCGTACAAACTTGGTCTCTTGGTTATCAAGATACCAGTCTGGGAGGGAAGTGAAGTGAAGGGAAGAGAAGTACTTGTGAGTTCGAACTTAAGAAGTCTACATTTCGTTGGACTTTAAAAGCTTTCGAATCGAGCTGGATTATCGAGTCATATGAATTAAGTCGGGAGGCCTAGTTTTTTGGGGAAACTTGGTTTATGGTTTGGAGTGTGGCAGTGCACAAGGCTTCTGAGCTGAAAGTATGGAGATGGAAGCTTTAGGTAACGACTTTTGAAGTTGGTAGTGAATAGTGTAATTGAGGGTGTTATGATGTATTGATATGTTAGAACCTGGGTTTGGGGTTATTTTTAGGTGTATTATTAGGCTGCAGGAATGGGTCTTTTGGTAAGCTTTTGGTTCGACTAGTGAATACATCCTTAATTATTCCAACCCTCAAGATTATATTACATACCTAATAGGTAGCCTGGTGCTAGTATTCGACTTGTTATATTGTACAAGAAAATATGTTAGATGATATTCCCGTTTCCGCCATTTATCTCTGATTGCTTCTTCTTCTTCTTCTTATTCTTCTGGCTTGCCTAGCTAAACAGCCCGAAACTCGACGGCCCGAAATCTGGATAGATGCTAGCAGCTTTAAATCTTAACCCACTGAGAGATGGAGTACATCGTCCACAACGGCAGCCTGAACTATGTTATTTCATCGCTAGGCACTTCAACTTGCTGAGGCTGAGGAGCCTGGCGGCGACGAACAACAGCTCCATTCTTAACCAACAAATCCGCAATAGCCTTTCCCAAATCCATCTCGAGCGCCCATTCTAAATAATCCGGAAGCGGGTTCTTCTGAGGATCAGTAGGTTCTTCTTTCAATGCAAATGCTGGTTCGTTAAGTTCGAATGCACCGTATGTTTTCGAAAGTAATCGCGATCTCAGGATTGTATCGATCATTTCTGCAGCTGCCACAGTCGCATCTTTGATGTTTCTGTGATCCTGGGGTTGTTTATAATGATACTTTTTCTCGTGAAGAATGGCCATTACGAGTCCGAGGGTGTCTAGTAGCATTGGACCGTATAGGAATATTTTTTGTTGGAGGTCGAAGTTTAGCCCTTCTTGGCAGAATAGTGATAGTACTGTTGTGTCTCCTTGGATGATGATTAAAGGGATTCCAAAGCCAGGGCAGGACTGGAGTAAAGACGTAATTTCAAGGTGGAGGTTGTGGGCTATTGAGTATCTGTATAAACTCATGAGGAGGGTATCTTCCTTGGGTTTTGTAGCACGCGGGTAACGCGATCTAATGTTTCTCCAATCCCCGAGATCGATGTTTTCTCTGAAATAGGAGTTCCAGTTCTTCAGCTTGGTGTCTCTGGTGAATATTATCTTCCCATCGTGGACTGGTAGTCGCATTATTAGATCCCATTTTTGGGGGTCGTCGATGATTGATTGTAGTGATTCTAGCAGAGGTATGTGCTGGCAGCGTAAAGCCCATTCTATGGGAATACAATCTGACGTTGTAATAACTATTTTCTTAAACTTGATATCTTTTTGTTCCGTTGTATCTTGCGCTTGTGCGTCGTCGTCCCATGGAAGATGTTTAAATGGGAGAGTATTCTTCCCGACTGTCTTGAGAAGCAAACTCCAGCATTCATCGGCCTTGGAGATAAACCGACAGTGTTCAATCCAGTTTTTGCGTGCGTATTCGAGAAACTTATATTTCTTTCCTAATCCTTTAAACTCCGAGCTAAAGCTTTTGAATTGAGCTTGAAGGCTCCTGAGATCGATCGGTGCGGCCGTTTTCGATTCCCCAGCGAGGTTGTTAATCTTAGACACCGCATGAACTACCTTGGCAGTCGACGATACGTTCTGTGAAGGAGAAATAATCGTTGGAACCCAATCCTTTGGGTTCTGTATGTATACGGGTTGGTTCGGAACATATCGAGTAAGTTGGCGTTCGAAGTCCGTGAAGTTGAGGTATGTCAGGCAGATACAAGCTGCATATTGATTCGCAATCTTATCAACAACAATACCTTTCCCCCGCAGATGGTCCAAAATCGTCGCATGCGCAAAATGGACAAAATCCTTTCCATCACGACGTTCAACGGTCATTAAATTATTACAATTAAAGATTATTTTCCAGTCGTCAGTCGCGAATCTTCCATCGCTATGCTGTTTATCGCCTGGTTCGAACGCGCATGCTTCTGCGAGTTCCTCTACTGTTAGGGGACTCGAGACGGCTATTACCCAGTTGAACACTTTGGTGGCGGTGCGGAGATCTTGGAATTTTTCGATTTTGGAAAGGATTCGGTTGTAGGTTTCGTCGAGGCCGCGGGGGAGGGCGTCGAGGCATTCGCGGAGGGCGTTTTCGGTGATGGCGGTGCAGATGTCGTCGAGTTGGAATCGGACGTAGAGAAACCTATTTCACAATAGATGTTATAAGTATTTGCTCGATCTAGACACGAAGCTTGGGCATTAGTTCTGTATGAATGTGGAAGGGAAATACATACATGCCCTCTGCTTTTTCAGTAAGAGCTATCCTAATCTCCTTGAGCATCTCTGAGGTAACGATCAATCTTCGATTCCGAATCCGTTCGTGTAGTTCAGCTTCGATATATTTTTCAATATCGGGGCCTACATGTTTAACAATATTGATTTCTTGAACTTGCTCCTTAACTATACTTCTAGAAACATCGGCAGAATGGCGAGAAGATACTAAGATCTTGACTTTCCCCGGATTGAGCTGGAGGAGTTGTTCGAAAAGTTGGAGCAACTGGTACTTATCCGATTCTCCGCACTCGTCGATTCCATCGAATACTAAGTAGCACGGATCGGATTTTTCTAAAAGTTGCTGTAGGGTTTTGACGACTTCGTAAGGAGATACTGGGTTTTCGAACTTCTCGAGTAACTTATCGACATCTGGGTGAGTTGAAATAGATAAGAGCTGTCGGAGGAGACTTCGAAATATGGTTTCCCATTGAAGTGATGATTTTTGTTCAAAGTCGCAGAAAAAGAATGCAGTCACTTTGGAGTGCTTTTCTATCAGATGTTTGGTGATTGAGGCGGTAAGAACCGACTTCCCGGATCCAGCTGGGTAGAGTAACGTTAGATTTGTGAATTTCATACATTATAAAATATGACCTAGCAAGGAGATTGTGACCATACGAATTCCACTACACCAGAGAATAGGCTTTACGGAGGGTGTCGATTCCCAGCTCTTAAAGTCGATGAAGTTAAATATCCAGTTTCCTGTTCCTTGTTGTGATTTGGAGAGGTGACGGTAATATAGGTCGTAATAATTGTGTCCTGTGATCTTCTCCAAGAGTACCTTGCGTCTCGTCCCTAGGTTGTCAGATAAAGGTTAGTCTCAGACCGAATTGAACTTTGAAGGTCTTCGGATTTTCTTAACTGATATATAAAAAGTCTTGCTGTATCCTCCAATCTGTTGATTGATTCCATTGAGAAACACTCGTGACAGTGTAATCAATAACCTGGGATCTAAAATGCGCGCCGGACTGTCTGTCACGATGGTGAGCCCTTTCTGAAGCTAGTCTGATATAACCATCAACATAGGCACGATTTCGTTCTAACTGGACTTCAAATTCCTTGAATTCTCCTTTCAAGGACCCAAGTGTAGCTTTTATAAAAGCCTTAAACCCTTTCTTCTGGAAAACTGCTACTATCTTGGTGAATAAGTTGATAACGATACTGTAAAACCGGCAGACTGCATCTTGGAGATCAGGATCTGGAAGGAGATCATTGAACTTTTCGATTAAGGGACAGAGTTTCCCGATGTCGTTTAGGAAATTGCTAATACTTTCGAAATAACTATTATGTGCCATCGCGATCTAGTTTCGCGAGATTAGTATCAATATATGCTAGAAATTGATCTGAGTTTTATGTAGGGAGTAGGAGTATACATACCGTCATAAAGAACCTAACAGTACCCCATACTAAGGATGAAATCTCAGGGTTGCTTTGAATCATAACGTCAACGGTGCCCGTGAACTGATGGAGAGCATTAAGAAGAGGTTGTATTCGATCACCATATCTTCTTGATGCCCGTTTGGAATTAAGTTTATTAGCATCGCAGACGAAGTCTATGATATCCTTCATATCAGGATTGGCGCCGAAGTTTTGTTTATTTGTAGGCGACAGGCTGGCGATAAATGTATTAAGAGCATCTTGGAATAGGTCCTTCCCGCTTTTAGTCCCACTAGAAACTGAAGTTTAGTCGTTGTTGCATGCGTGCGCAGACGACTGTACAAGGGCAAGGGGTGTGAGTGCTAGTTGAGTTTGGGGACATATTAGTATATTCGTACCTAGGGACATTGGCAGGGGCCGTAGATGTCGCCATCGGGTTTGGCTTATAGACTAGCGCAATTGAAGATAGATTGTATTTTAAACTGATGAAGTATTATCTGAGCAGTCACACTCGACTGTATCAGCTGGCGATGGCTCGAGGTCTTCGATGATCAAATATTGCGACGAAAACACTCAGCCTTCACAATGACTGCGCGCGTGCGTTGTGAACCTTTGAATGGGACTGACTGGTGATAAGGCTGGATGCTGACCGGGGTGCATAGCCGGGATCCTTCGTGTGTTTGCCATGCATGAATGAATCTGTGAAGAAAGTCTCGGAACTGATAATATGTTGCATGTTGATGGTTGAAGGTTCTATCTGTATTCTAGATATACTCCATCAGCAAATACTTGATTCTAATCTATAAAATACTCAAGTAGATTAGTAAGAACTGTAGTCGAATTACATTGTTTTATATAAAACCTCAATAACAGTATCGCCGTCCATTCGGTGCAAAATACAACAATGGCCGTCTGTCCTCCACCTTCCGCTGAGCCGTCCTGACCCTTTCAGCTATACTCTTCTCACTCCCCTTCTCCCTTTTCTCGACCTCCTCAATTCTTACCCCCTCAATTTCGACATACACTTCGCCATTTATATCGATAGCTAGAACAGCTGTGCGCTTGCGAGTAGCCTCCAGGTGTCGTGCAAAGGAACGGAACTCGGCAATCTTCCGTCTTTTACTGACCAGGCCCCAGAAATCTGATCCGACATCTTCTGGTAGACTATACGGAGGGTACCCTGTTGGAAGCCATATGTTCGTGGTGCAGGGCATGGTTTCTTGTATGTACCTGTGGACAAGGCTGTAGGTACTTTGAGTAGTAGGCAGGGCGTATGGGAAGGCTTTGAATGGTTGAAGGGTTGTAATTACATGTAAATTGGCTGGGGAAGCTGGTCTCGTTCTTCGACGTCACAACGGAAGCTAACGGTCTGGCCTGTGTAACGTCTACCAGAGTCCAACATCCTACAACGCAACTTCATTATATTCATTATATAGCCGTGATTTAGTTACATTTTGGTGATTAGACCTTTAGGCCGAGATTGAATTCTTATATACTCGAATAGTGGGATTTTTCATATATTTGAATAGTGTGTGTGTGTCCTTTTTATACTGGATCGATATATCGCGGCTTGTAGATTTCATAGTCATCGTCCAATTATATAAACCATTTAGAGTGTTCATGGTAGATGCCCTCTGTACAATCAGATATATTATGTTGGTTTATTTTTAATTTGGCGATGCATCGATGGTTGGAAGGCCCACATTTTGAGCTTCAAAATCAGCAGGTGACTCGGTTCGATAGCGTGGTGGGTTTTGGGGGTAAGGAGAAGGTAAGTAGCATGGTGGGCGGGTCATTCTATGGTCCCGTCTATACATTCGAATTAATACTTAAAGAAGGGTCTTATAAAAGAAAATCTATCACATTCTTCGCTATCATGTCCATAACATGCGTACAATAGCGTTTAGCAGACTAAAAAAACCTCATAATATCCCCATAACGCCAGACCCATAAACTAGAAACAAAAAACATCAACCTATACCAATCACAAAGAACCCCCCTAAGGCCTCCACCCAACCCCTCCCTTCAACCACTTCAAATTCAACCTCCCACCCAACCTAACCCCCCACCAAAAGCCCTTCCAAACCCTAACCCTCCTCAACCCCCTCCTAGCCATAATAACATCACTACTCCACAAAAAGCTCTGCGTCAACCATTCTCTCAAAGCCCATACGGTCCCTAACCCGGGAACCACACTACTAACAATCGCTCCAACCATCCAGTACATCCTCGCATTAAAGAAACGATTAATATACCGAACCGTATCGAAGATGATATATCCACCCCGATGACCGATTAAACTTGCTCGACACCAAAAGAATTGGAAGGAGCCCGTTGTTTGCATAAATACCGTTGCGAACAAAATCAACGTCGAAATGACGTCTAGACCGGCTAGAACGCCGTTCATATGTCCTCGAAACCTTTTGGTTCGTAGGTAGCCTCTAAACCCCCGCTCTTCGATGATATCATCCGTAAACTTCTTCCTAACGGGGCGGTATATGGTAGGGTAAAGTGCCAATTCCACGAGCCCCGTGAAGGTACAGAAGACAAGAAACATAACGTAACTAAAACTTCTACACCCGAGACCGACGGTCGGAGTATTATAACTGATATACCAAGCTCCAAGAACCGACATCCCAACCGTCAACCACGCAGCGATCATATGAACGAATTCCCATTTGTTAAAGTAATTGATCGAAAAGGTTCGAGTCTCATACCCCAACCAGTTATCGTCAACACAACCTTTAGCCACACGGGCCCAATCGACAGGTCGCTGTAAACGGTCGGGATACCTTTCCAACATGGATAAAATCGGATGTGCGACTCCATAATGCCACCGCCTACGTCCCTGGCCGACGAATTTTGTAAATGTGATTTCGTGTTTATGAATGATTTCCATCAATTCGTTCAGGAGTTTTACGATATGTTCGCTGTCTACGTTATTTCGATCGATGATTGCGGCTGCAACAAGGACAGGGAGCCAACCCATTAATAGCCCTAGTGCTAGGTTATGGGCTGTAGCGTTGTCACCGACGTCGCCGAAGGCTTTGTACATTGAGATTGCGAGAGCGAAAAAGTACCATCCCAATGAAGCCAAAACGGGGACTACACCTCGTTTTCGGCATCGACGGATTTCGATGGCGACAAAAGTACGGTATTTGACAAGACCTGGTCTCCGAGCTGTGTCATCGTCGAGGAAAAGTGCTGATAGAATATTCCCACGCAGAGTAGATTCGGAAATTGGTAGACGAGAAGACAGTTTGTATTGGTTCATGACGCATAGGATGCCGAATGAATCGCGAACGGAGCGAAATGTTTCGTTCTCCGGGTCGACATCTTCAATGGCCCTGTCAATTTGGTCTAGATGTTCTTCCGAGGGGTGTTGTTGAGTTCCATTGGCCATACCGTCGAGTTCGATATTGTTTTCTTCATCTCCTACTTCTTTGGGCTGTGAGGATGTACCATTTTTTCGAGGACGCCTGGGGATTCCGAGGTCGGCAAGAGTAGCTGCTCGTCCCATTGCACGGAGATTCCAGAAGATATATGTGAGAGTCGCGAACGGCGATCCAATCCATCTGAATATCATGAGAATAGTATGTCCTCTTCTATTTGATTCCCAGGGTAAAGAGACAATAAGCCCGAAGAGAGGTAGTATCCATGTAGTCAAAGTATCCGATATCAAAAACCACTGATAAAGTCCGGATGTAGCACCACAAACTGATACAACGTCATCGTAGGATACAGCTAATGGGTATAAGATAGCTGTCGGACGGACCCGATTAGTCCTCGATGCCTCTAGTAGAATCTGTGTTATGTTTTGTTCATCATCGGGTATGTTTGGATCGACCAAGCCGGGGTTAAGTTTGAAGAAGCGACCGTAGTCGAAATTGGTGATATGGCTTCTCCACAACCATGGAGAATCTGTGTAGGTGGTATTTCGGAAATATTGAGTACAATCGCGATCTGTGAAATCAAGAGAGTCTTGCTGGGCAAGAGCAAAAGTAAGCAGGTAGCAGACTGCCGATATCCTTGGCAGGAGCCTCATCTTGAGTGCATTTGGTAGTGTATCTTGGGATTATCAAAGCAGCTAGAATTGGTAGAGTGCATAACTTGATGGTGAGGTATGTGGTGAATAAATAGAAGAAAAGAAAGGAGAATCGGTTTAGAAGTCGGGGTGAGTGAGCCTATGAGCACAGGATATCACCGTAGACAGTAGCTGCAGCCTGACGTTTATCTCACCCACTTTCAAATGTAGATTCCCTTCTCTCCACACTTTTCAATTAGGATGGAACTAGATCCAATATGTGTGACACCCACTGTTAAAATCATCAGGATCCAAGAAATAATCATCTAAACGCATTTGCCAACGTCTATCAAATCAAATCCCTGCTTTTTGGTATCAGATGCGTTGAGATTGTTGCCTTTTTTGGAGTGCCGGCAGATGGGAGGCAAAAGTCAGGATCTTGGTTGAGGCTTGTTTCTTTGACTAAGCTCATGAGATCTTAGGTCCCGCTGAGCCTCCCGTTCTCAGATAGGAACCAGGCTGAAAAAGTGTATTGATATCGATCGTAAAGTCATCTTGGTTAACGGGTGGGGCGGCCTTGTCGATAAACCGATGGGGCGCATATGCAGGTTAACATGGTAGCACAGATCATGCAATGATGATGTCCTCTCGCAGATTGGCATTGGTACCAAGGTACGAGAGACCATGATGACTGTACACAAAACAAAGCTGTCTGTTCCTGTAAAGAAATGAACGGGCACATGCGCATTTAAGAAACCCCAGGTGCAGGCTTATTCTTTTTAGAAAGATGCTTCTGGTCCGATGAGAATAAAAGTCCTGTATTCTTTCTTCCGAGAACGCCAATATTACAGCATAACCCACTCCAACTCCTCCACCAGGGCTTCCAGCGGTAATTCCGCACCGACATCGCCCTCGCTCGCTCTAAGTCGAACAAATGAATGTGAATTATCATTGTCGTCATTCCTTGTCACAATCAGAAAAATAATCGCTTTGGATGGAAAGACCATAAAGAAGACCTTTCCCGCTCCCTCGAAAGTTTTATAAAAAAATACCTACATCATCGCCAGTGTGATATGCAAAAACCCGTCTGGGTACATCGCTTCTCTCATTAAATCCAATAAAGGTGCGCTTAGCGGAAGGACGATGCCGTGCATGACGGGGCGGGCGAGTACCACGCTCCTTTTTGATGGGAAGATGATAGGGACAAGAGAGTTGAGGGCCGTGCCGAGAGTTTGTGCGTCGCCACCTATCAGCAAGTAGTACCGTCAGCATTTGCGACAAAGTGCAAATTAGGCCGGCCATCTAGGAAGAGAAACACATACGTATAGTCCCTGGCTGCCTCGTTGGGACGCTACCCTGGATTACCTGACCCGTCTCTGGGTTGTAAATCCTAATGGGAATATTCTTGACTGTTATTCCCGAATGATTCAACAATTTATCGGTCACACCCCAGAACCTGTCATAGTCATGATCCTGCAGACTGGCAAATAGTTCTCGGGTATCGCTAGGACTTAAACTCATTACAGCCTTTGCCGTCCCATTCCGAGCGAAATCAGCCTCTTTGATAGAATTTATGAAAGAATCATGTGTAGAGGTCGGTGTAAGCGTGGTGAGGAAATCGTGTGGGTACGAAGCGAAGCGAAGAGTAATCGTCCACGGAACAGGTGCGGCACCAGGCTCGGGATCAGCAAGAGGAGGAGAGCCCGGCCTATCGTGATTTGTAGGAGGTAATGTAGGTGTCTTTGTCGGATCCAGAGCAGTGTAGAAGTCGTATAGCAGACCAATAGGCCAGTGCCTAAACTCCACCCCCTACCAATCAGCATGTGTCTACGTAATATCCACACATCCTCCAACCATTTCTCTTGTTTTTGAAATCGAGGCTCGGCGAAGAGGAAGGGCATACCATCTCAACGGAGCGTTGTCCACCTCAAACCAGGCATTCCCCACGGTTGCCACAGCCTTGTCTATCAAAAAGTCCTCGAAGAACTTATATATCCTTGGCAGGTAAAACGGTAGATAGGCGACTCGGTCGGCTTGGAACTAAAGACAGACGGTTGAAGCTGCGAATCAGCCCTTCTATCCATGGAATCTCAGCAAGAAGTCACATGAAGAAGTGAGTTTCATTGATTTGTTCGTTCGAAGGGTCGCCTACATAGTACGGGTCGGCTTTGTCGAAGATTCGACATTCGCTGGGGTCCAGCATGACCTTGAAGGGGATACTGCCATCCCAGACAGCCCGTCGCACCGCGTCTGCCATCCCGCCGCCAAACTCGATCTAGTGGTTCTGCTTGTCTTCGTATTGTCGTCGCTCTTCCCTGCCTTACTGGTTTACGCCTTCTGATAAGGATCGAGGAATCGTCTGTTTGGTGTCTGCTGGGGGTCCTGTCTGGGAGATGAGGCTGGAAATGGAAAGAGGATGGAAGGAGGATGGAAGATGGATGAAGGATGGAAGAGGACGAATCGGTGGAGGGGCATCGGTTCGCTTCCGCTTCCTGTTTGGGCTCCAACGTCCGCCGCAACACCAAAAATTCTGACCTTTCCAATTGCAACTTCAACAACCTTCTCACGACCTCTCAGCTTCTCCTCGACAGGAACTTCATCAACGGGACCGGCGCCCTGTTCAAATACTTCCACCATGCCTCCTCCGCGGCTGCGGCCGACCAGTCTGCTCTCAGCGAGCTCCAATCTCGTATGTACAATATCAACTTCAATTACAAATGTTCTAGTGGTGTACAGAGGACAGTGGCATGTGCTAACTTGTATCCATAGACTCGTAACTTCCTAGCCTCCCCAACTGCTATCAGCCGTCGCTCCCTGTTCACTGTTCCGGTACTCGAAGGTGTAAATACCAAGCTCGAATCTGGCATTGCACCGGTTTACTCTCCTCATCAATTCCAAATCGCCTGGAAGGAATACCAAACCCACCTGATTGACCGTTTAAACCTGGTCACAGCCGGAACAAACCTACAAACCCAGCATCCACTACAAGTCGCCATTCTAACCTCCCGTGACTCGGATCAAGCTGCTACTTTTAACTATGCTTCTATGGCTCATAATAACCATTTCTTCTTCCAATCTTTGAGCATCAGTCCCACTCGTCCGGAGTCGATGTCGACACTCATGTTCACGATTAAAGAATCATTCGGCCATATCGATATCTTGAAGGAATCGTTCATTGCAACTGCATTGGCCTGTTTCTCTAACGCATTCGTCTGGCTTGTTCTCGACCATCATAACAAGAAACTCAAAATCTTGACTACCTATAACTCCGGTACTCCATACGGTCTATCCCACCGTCGTCAGTCCGTCGACGTAAATACTACCACGCGTCCCCACCAAGACCCAAATACCTTCCCATCAGCCCTCCAAACATCAGACTACTCGAATTCAAGCGACAACTATACCCGTGCGCTTGCCGAGGTTCCGTTGAATGAAGAAGCTGCAGGAAGGGAAGGTGGATATTCGCCACTATTGTGTGTAAATGTCTGGGAGCATGCTTGGCTTGTGGATTATGGGTTCGATAAGAAGGAAGATTATCTAAACAATTGGTGGGAGGCTGTGGATTGGGGTGTCGTGTGGAATAGACTTGAGCCTCACGGCTATGGAAGAAAGCCGGATAGACAGATGCACGGCGGTCCGGCGCCTATGAGGGATGATAGTGGTGGAGATGCTGGAGGCACAAGATTGGCAGATGAGGTTGCAAGACGGACTGGCTCGAGATAAAACCTTGATTCCTTCTGAAATGAGGGATGGATAGAGGGTTAGATGATGTACTAATTGTATATAAATTGTATGATGAGTTTATGTATAAATCTTGCTACCAACAGGGATCTAGAAGTGCGCATGCAGTTCCATAATTGAGGAATTTAAATGTGCCCACGTATACTCTACATCGATGCATCCATATTTCCCCCAACTCCGAGGCTAATACCTCTAAGCTACCCAGTACCCATCAGGTAGTTTCGGAAAATTCAAAAATAGACCTATAGATCCAGAGACCAAAATACTCTATTATAATGTATAGGCCAAGGAAAAAGCTGTGCAAGTCAATGTAAAACTGAAAGGGCTAACAGCTTGTTGAAGCTTTCTCCGCGCCCACTTTCGTTAGATATAATGAAGATCAGATACGTTAAATAAATGGCGATTCCTCTTGCGGGGGTTCCTCCCTATTCTGGGCAAAGGCGGCCTTTCGATATTCGCAATTCGCCTTGTGTTTCGCTAACGAATCGGGCGATTGTGATACGGCCTTGCAATGATGACATCTATATATATATTTTCTTCCAGTCGGGGATTTATGTGTAAGTGGAATTCCATGTGCAGAATATCCATGTTCTGACAATTCAATGTATGTACTGAATTTGGCCCGACACCCGCCCGAGACGCACATAAAAACTACACCTGAGGGTGACATGGTTGGGGCCTTAGCTGAAGATTCCATCATCGAGCTTGCCTGAGCCTCGACATTCTGGTTGCAGACATGCCTTTCCAGAAGCTCTAGTGTAGAGGTTCCAGCTCCGCACTGATCACAACGAAAAGCTAGGGAATTCTGAATGTCACCACTATATTCGGCGACAGGTGGTCTCAGAGGGGGTTCACTGGAGCTTAGGACAAAATCGTCGAGACGTTTTTTTGCCTCTTGCTGTAATGCTCGAAATTTCCGTAGGGCTGGCGTTGAGGCGTCCTCACCATGATTGGTCTCCTTGTCTGTTTCCTGCTGCTGTCCTGGCCTAGAGCCAAGGTTTACGGGGGGTTGGGGTTTGAAAGGAGGCCGATATGGCAGGGTCTGTTCCAAGGGGTCTGCCCACAGGGGTCGGTAGATGTTGACATTGTTCGCGACGGAAATCCCCTGTTGTGGAGCTGGCATTTTCTCGAAAATATCATCCACCTTTCTTTGACGGCTTATTGCATTCCACTTTGACTCTTTAAACTGAAGACCTGCTTCCTCGGGTCGATCCATAAATTCTCGGGTCCGTCTTTTTAGACTCGGCAGCACAAGATCTTTCAAGATCGTTTCCTGTGAAGCCGATTCCGAAAGAGCTCCAGAATCACTGGGCGACATTAATACCTTCACTGGGCTATCCTTGGCCGGAACGGTATGTACGCGACGGATATGCATCCGCAGAGCATCTAACCTGGAATATTTGGCATGGCAGTTAGGCTCCTCACACTTGAAGGCCTTCACACCATGCTCCTTAGACATATGGTCCCCAAAAAGCCTCTTGTTGTTAAAAGAACGTCGGCATATATCACAACGATCTAATACTACGGGGTCCAGCAGGTTTTCGGGGTATTCCCCGCCCTGATATATATTCTGTGGGACTGGGAAGTAATTCGCCAATCCAAAACTTTCTTGGACGGGACGTAGAGCCGGTGGTAGCCAATTAGCAAAGGAGTCCTCGGCCGTCGATTCCGAATGGAGGTTATTGACCTGATCCAGATGGCCATGAGTAAATAAGTTTCCATAAACCATATTAGGGGATTCATATGAGGGTGGGTCCCCAGGCATTTCTTCGCCGGGGTTCAGATTCGAAAGGTTGTTTTCAGGAGGGCCTTGATGATTTATCTCTCCTTGGGTGGCGATAAAATGCTGCATTACTGGATCTTGCTCAATCTCATAATCTTCTGAAGGTACAAAATCCCATTCAAGCTGGGCTGGTCGCCCAGTTGCAGCTTCTTGGAATTGGGGATCAGCTTCTGGGAAAACCTCTGGTTTCAAGGCTTTTATGTAGTGTCGTATCGTTTCCATGCTTTCAAAGTCATCTAGATCTGTTAGGTCAGATATCCTGCGAGATCGTACAGAACCTTCCCCGGACCGATCTCGACCAGCATCCGACTCATAATCCTTTATATCATCGCGATATGGTAAAGCCATGAACGCCAATGACCTAAGATGGCCAGCTATATGCCGAGGAAGAAGCTCTACTATTTTTCCCCTGTTTTGGGGGGTTATTTTTTCAATCTCTTCGGGAATGCGGTTGCAAAAGGGGCATACATGAGGCTCCCGTATGACGGTAATGGTGCTTCTTCGACCAAGGGTGAGTAGTTGCGTCTGTGTAAACCTTTCAGCGTGATCGGTACTCATGTGGCTCATAAAGTCTTCTTTCCATCGAAACGGCTCCAAAGATACACATAAAGGGCAGTGAAACATTTTCAAGTGGACATCCCACGCTACATTTGACGGGCCATGTGTAGCCATATGCTGGAGCCAGTCTTGAAATTTGGCGTATTGAGTTGGTGACGCCCGGCATTTTTCCGAGATGCAAGAGTATGGCTCAAGATCTGTGTCGACATGGTGCCTCCACCATCTTTCGTTCTTTGCATGAGCGGACGAAAGAATCTCACAGCAATACGGACAAGTGCATTCTCTCTGCTCTAAGGCCCAGGTTGGTGGCGGAGGGTATTCCAGTTCGAGGTCTCGTACAGATGTACCCTGGCTCACGATTGAGCGCGGCGCTTTATACACTGGAAGGGTTTTACGAAATACTTTGGTGTCCAGGGTAGAGGCATTCGTTTCAGACGGTGCCACTCTACAAGGGCTGCTGAGGGGTGCAATACGCCGTAGTCTTTTTGGCTCCCTAATGACGGTATCAACTTTCCCGCGGCCGATTTGTGAAGCTGCAAGGCGATGTTTTGTTCCCACGATCGATTGTTCTGGGCGAAGTCTAGAAGGGCCCAAGTCCGCTATATCACGGGATAGTTTCCCTTGATGTCGTATCTTGTAGTCAAATTGTTTCCGACGTAAAGCAACAGATTCAGCGATTTGTTCACAAAGGGATCCGTTGGCATCTTTGAACCGATGTTTAAGGACCTTTAGAACAAAATCCTTGAAATTTACTTCGTCATCACTGGATAAAGCCTTAGACCGGAGATTTCGACTTTGTGCTGATGATTTCCTGATAACCGTTGCGAGATTCTGCAATCTATCAAGGCTTGCACTAGCAACTTCTATTACTTCTCCGAAGACTTGTGCTCTCCTTGTCGGATCTCTACCCTCATCAAGCGCTGCAGTTTTGAACACTCGGGTTAATGACATATGTACGCTACAAGAAGGTATAAAGGCAGGCTCCTAAGTATTTACCTTGGCGAAGACTCCCTTTCAGAACCTCGAGGAGCTGGAGAACCATGGACTTGATATCATCGCTGAGTCTTAATCGATAGTCGAGAGAAGATTTATCAATTGCAACGGCTCCAATATTGCTCGCCCAGATATTCAGTCGCCCGTATTGTGTTTCAAAGATATCATATTCGTCTGATTGTTGTATATTGGCGAGTGTCTCCTTGAATAGCTGGTGGCATTCCAGCGTTATACTGGCTATCGAGATTTGGTAACCAGTGTCCATAACAATATCGACATCTTCCATGACTATGTCTCCCATAGATTGAACTAGTGAGGATGTTGACTGTGGACTGGATCCTCTGCCAGTGTCCCTTGGAAGATCCTGGTGGTTCATGGCGGCAGCGGGTGAAGAAGCTTAAGGTTCAGGACGAGCTCTAGCATCGCTATCGAGTCCTATGCGCGCGCGCCTCAGCTCAGGTTTTGGACGCTTTCCACTTCAACGTAGGGTTTGATGCTGAGTAGAATATTGGAAGGACCTCGCCATGTAGATGCTTCATTCTATTCGATATTATGCTGACTGTCGGGATGCTAGCACTAGTAGATGTCCTATAAGTACATGACGAGTGATGGATATCGGATACTTTGTTGCATATTTGAGTGCAGACAGTGCATAAAACGCAGCCTCGTGCGGGGTGTTAACCACCAATTTCAAACGATGCATCCACAAGCGCTCACCTCAGCCAACTCATGATCAACTCCCGACTGATCCTTATCAATCATCATAGAGTAACCCGAGCTAAACGGGGCTTCGAGATATCTCCCGAAAGCCCATTAGTTGTGCGCGATTCGGAAGCGCTTGCTTGAAGATCTATCTCGTACCGGTTCAGCTGCGGGACGTGGGTATAACGATACGCGCACACGTACCTAATACCTTGCGGCCTTCTTGCATAACCGGACCAAAAAAAAGGGCACTCAGGCGTCAAACTAGGCGATGATCCTGAAATTCCAAGAGCATGACATCCGGTAATGCCGAATAATCGATAATGAGGCTATCGGTAGACGGCGCGCGGCAGTGGGAGCTACTACGGGCAGTAAAGGAGCTGTTCTGCAGTTGTCTAGCATGTTACAACTACCCGGTCGACCAAGCGGATTCACTGCAGCAAAGCAGATATCGAACTTTTTTTCAATCTGACATGCGAACGATCCTTCAACACATTCAAGCCGATTCAGAAATCCCGGACCAGTCGTTTGAGAGATGCATTCGATCATTGGATGAGCTGCTTCAAGCCTTTGAAGATATCGTGGATGATGGGATCCTACTAGGGGATCCACAAAAAGTCGAAATCAGTAAGATTCCAAAAGCTCAGGTGCGTCTATATCTAAACACCTCAAGGGGGATATATCGATATACTTAGGTATTCGCCCTTTGGTATATGGGTCTAACATACGGTTGTATCATGATATCAAGTATGCAAAACTAGATGTTGTCAAGTATGAATTATTTGGATCAAAAGGACACAAGAGTGCTATTACGTACCTAGACCCTTATATTCGCCTTCATGGAAGCAAGGATTATAAGTCGATGATTGGAGCCATCAAGATATTCGAGAATGATATGAAGGAGGTCTACAAATACTCATCAGGCCCTGAGCATGAGTCTCCCCATGCAGACTTCAAAAAGGCGACCGGAAAGAAGCCTATTTCTCAACTTCCAGGGTTGGATGCCATGGGAGAACCCGCTCATCCTGTCCGCGATATGGTACAAAAGCTCCACGGTAGTCTCATACGCTTGTTGGGTTGTTACTCGTCAACTCACAAAGCGAGGCTCCATTTACCTCCACGAGACGAAGTTAATTCCGCCACCCCGGGGGCAGGCATAAACGTGGATATTTATTTTTCCACATGCACGAATCCGTCCGGGTGGCACGGTGCAAAATGCACAGTTCAAAGCTGGTGAGTTTGATTCTTCCATTCTGCTCATGTTATACTAGGCTTGCAAGCAGAGATACTTTGTCAGCTAACCACATTCTCGAACGCCCCCAGCTATCCAGGTGGTTGCAATCAATCTCAACCGGAGACACGGAACCTTTGTCGTGCGATCAGCCGGTCACAGATGCGGAAAAAGCAATTACATCTTCTCTCTATAGGCGAACGTCTTCATGACCTCCCCAACCATCGTGAGCGACTAGACACATCCCAGTTCCCAAGCAAATCGCTACGCGAGCTCCTTGATGAGGGTCACTTCTCTCACTTTGGCAAGCACAAGGTGTCCCTCAAGGAAAGAAGGATATTAGCCGTAATTCTTGCCCACCTTATGCTCGAGCTGTGCGACGGGCCTTGGATTCGAGAGACATGGGATGCGAGCAATATCTACTTCCTTTGCCGCACCTCCAATCCATATGTTATCAATCTCCGACAACCATATGTTGATAGTTCTTTAACGTCCCTACAACGACCCCCCACTCCAGATGACTCGGAGCCCAGCGATATTGAAAGATTCCACAAGTACCCTCTCATTTTGGACTTTGCCCGCCTATTAGTCGAAATCCAACTCGGGGAAACCATCCAACCGACAGAGGATGATTGTCCCCCGGGCACAGAGACACCTGATACTGCGTTCTTTATGATCGATAGAATATTTCATGATATCTCCGATGACATCTACGAAGATTACAGATCCGCTATTGACGCTTGTTTAGAATGCGACCAATTTCTTCCCGAAGCCGGCTCCTTCGATCATCCACAATTCAGGGATCTCGTCTACCAGAATATTGTCGCACCGTTAGAACAAGAACTTCTCAAGGGCTTTAATATTACCGTACCGGAGCTTAGTACTTTGCAATTCGAAGATGGAAGATCTTCCCAGGGATCGATCTCTGGCTCTATTTACACCCCCGACTCTAGAAGCAAGCACAACAGTAGCTCTAGAAGTACACCTCAACCGGCATCTTTCGAATACACTGAAGTCAACTCAACGAGGAAAGAGTACCCAGTTGTAAATGGGCGTAATGGGATATCACAAGTCAGAGTTGATACAATATCTAGTTGTGTATCCAGCTCTGTTGAAATATACCCTCCGGAATCATTCAAAATCGCAATTATATGCCCTATGGCCGTCGAACTCGCGCCAATACTGGCAGTTCTGGACACAGAATATGAAGGTATCAGTTTTGCGACACAAAGAAACAATTACACTCTAGGACGAATCGGCAACCATAATGTAGTTGTTACTGTCATGCCCGGAATCGGCAACGATCGTGCGGCAGCTGTGGCCACACAGTTAATAAACGACTTCAAATCTCTAAAATTCGGACTACTCGTTGGAATCGGCGGTGGTATTCCCGATCTACCCCAATACGATATCAGACTTGGTGATGTTGTCGTAAGTAAACCTACAACGACCTTTGGAGGAGCAGTCCAATTCGATCGAGGCAAAACACATCCCGACAACCGCTTTGAAAGAACCGGTCACTTGAACAAACCTTCATGGTTTCTAATGTCAAATCTGGAGAAACTCATCGCTCGACACTCAATAGAACCGAGTAAAGTTAGCGACTATTTGGCAGAAATGACTCGGAAAAGGGACGTCATGATTCAGAAAGGGTATGCTCACCCTGGTGAGGAGCATGATGTGCTATACGAGCACGACTACCGCCACAAATCGCATACTGGTGATTGTAAGGATTGCGACCAAAGCAAAAAGGTTGAGCGAGCCCCACGGGAATCCAGGGACCCCGTAGTTCATTATGGAACGATTGGATCGGCCAATACTGTCCTTAAAGATGGTGATACCCGTGAACAGCTCAAAAAGGACCTTGGGATTATTTGTGTAGATATGGAGGCGGCTGGTATAATTGACGACTTGCCTTGCTTGATAATTCGAGGTATCTGTGATTATGCAGACTCGCATAAGGCGAAAAAATGGCAGCCATATGCTGCTGCCACTGCTGCGGCATTTGCTAAGGAGTTTCTTTCTATTGTTCCACCCGATTTTAGCGTTAATGTTTAGGAGTTTTGACGTATCTCGAGCGAGATATTTGTAATACTATACCGAAGTACCTACAGCCTATATAGAGTTTAAACAGCTGGCTTGTGCATATAATATATCTGACTTCTGCAGGTTTCATTATATACCTAGGTACATAACACCGATTGATCGGTTAATACTGAAATGAAATATAGAAGTTCCCGCACTTATGGCATTATAGCTTTATTGGCTTGGACAGAATTAAAATCTGAACTCATATATTTACGAGTCTAGCCAATAGCTAGTTCTAGTCTACAAAGAGGACTATGTCTTGAGTTTGACAGAATTATATCCTAAGCAGACGATTGGGGGTTAACGGTTGTGCGGCCGAGGTCGACGTCGGCACCTGCTGTGACGATGTTAACTAACGATGTAAATCTCCACACATCTGACAGTTTCCTCCCTTCACCAACCACCAACCACCAACCACCAACCACCTCCCACTTCAGAACCTCCATCCACAACGTCAACCGCCTCCATCACTTCAGTCACCTATCTCATTTCAATCATCTCCATCACGTCCATCACTTACTAACTAAGCTACGTTACTTCTAGGTACGGTGTCTCTCTGATCTCCTCGTTTCGGTAGCGTTAACAAGCATCTACAAAAAGCTAGCTCCTGTTAGCCATATCAAAGGCTCTACCCTTGCAATGCCTCCTCCGTCAGCTCAACCTACCTTGCCGTCTGAGCCTACATTCCCAGATGCTACTCTGACAGAGAAGCAACTTGAAGAACTCATTTCCTCAGAGTTCAAAACTCTCCTTTCATGCAAACGTTTCAATCAAGGACGTCCAAATTCCCGTTTCAAACACTTGATATTTGCCTTTGAAAGCTTAAACAATGCTATCAACGTCAATTCCTTCTGCTCTCGCCACAATATCTCTAGGACCTTCGTTTTCGAAGTACTTGCGAGACTTGTGAGCAAAAAAGTACACAACGGTACTAAAGAGCCCAGTGAACCCGTTACATTGACGCAATTCCCCGACTTTTCCGAGCTGGTCACTAATGGATATTCTAATGATGATTGGAACCGCGAAGCGGTGACCGATAGCCATGAGAAAAAGTCTGACGTGCCGCTTGTGAAGAATGTCCCAATCCTTATCGATCCAAACAAGGATCAGGATGCCATTCAATCTCTAAACCAAGGAACTACCCCCGGGACTCCAGGTCAAAAGATTGAGGCTCCTGTTGTTGCACCCACGGTGCCAGAGGTGGTTTATCCGCCTGTCACGCCGCTGAAGACCCCTGATAATGGTGGAAAGCCTGTGCAATCCAAACCTGCACTACAGGGTGTCGGTGAGGAAGACTATAACAAAGTCCCAATCTATACCCCCCTTCCCGTTCTGATTGGAGGTACGGCCTTAGAGATTAATAATGGCCCTCTATTGAATCCAAAGCCTTCAACAGGGAAAAAGGACACGGAAGCTATTTCTAAGTCAATACCTAGGGCCATGGCGACGGGATCGAACCTCACACAGTCCTTGAATAAGCAAAGCCCCAATACTAAAAAGTCCAGACTTAAGTCCAAGTTGAGAAAAGAGAATTTGGCTATTTCTCTGAATCCTACGGCAAAACCGTCAAAGAAAAAGAAGAAGAAGAAGGCAAAAAAGGAGGCGGACGCATTGGCTTCCTTAGTCAAGGACGTGAAAACTGACCCAATAGTCTCGTTGCCTTTACCACCCCGTCCAAGTTTCCTTCCCGCAGCAGATCCACCAGCTATTACTCCTAGTCCCAGAAGCGTCCTCCCGAAAAGTTTAGCAAAACTGCTGAACAAACACAAACAAAGCCGGACCCCGACGAAAACCATTTTAACCGCTGCCGTCGCTGCCGCCAACCCGTTTCCATCTACCGCACTTCCAAATGCCAATGACAGGCCTGTGTCCTGTATTGTCAATGATATCATACAATTAAAATTTCCATCGCCCGAGACTATAGGCCTTCCCTATCCCGTTCAATTTATAATCCTGACAGAAACACAATCTGTTCTGGAAGGAGTATGTCACAGCTTTGCCAAAGATTGGCTTCCACGCCTCACATCAACCGAGCCGTTTCTTCACCCAGAGTCTGCAGAACTTAGCCTGTGGGTACGAACAATGGCCCATCCAGCCAACATCGCTGTTATTCCCTATGATGCCCTAGATATTGAGTTCATGCACAGTGTGGTCAAAATTCCTCACACGGGAAGGTTTTTTGATGAGAGTTCCAGATCACTTGTCCGTCTCAGGAATCTAACAGTCCATCGTCAGAATTTGGATTGCAACGAACTACACGAGGTGTTGCGGTCAGCGGTGTATATGGCAATATTTCTAAGGAGATACGACGAGGCAGACTACTTAGGGAAAATTTGGGACAAGCAGGATGAGCTAGGCACCAACCTAAAGAAACAAATAATCAAGATCAGGGCAGACATTAAGAAAGCTTTGGAAGCCCTCTATCACCACAAACCAGATTTATACAACTGCAGCGCCGCTGTGGTTGACATTGGAATGGAAAGGACAGAGAAAGCATTTGCAGGTGCCAATTTAAGCTTGGCGGACCTGAGAGCCTTAAAGTCAGTACAGCTACCCGATAGGGATAACAAATGAACTCGAAGGGCCAGAAGACTACATATTACCTAGTGACGGGTCCGGCGAACAGGCTAAGCTCACTGACGCGCATATCTTTACCCCAGGTGAGCTGCCCAGAAGTGTTGAAATTGTTGGAAACTCGCATACTAACCGAATTCAGCGATTTCCAAATTCGGAAATATTTGGATAACTGAACACACGATTTTTTCCCTCTCGAATGTTTTATTTCGCACGACTTTCTTTGAAAGTCTCTGGTTTCTTGTGATAATATCGATACACACAAATCCCCGACTGCTTAAAATCACACCTGTATTTCCAATCCGCTGAGTACCATTGTTCGACATGACTAATTGTCGTCGAAAGCACCGAAATTTCTAGCTTTCCAAATCAGGAATGGTCGGTTGACTAATCCGAACCGTCTTTCCATATTTGGACAAGACATTTTCTCGAACCTTCTCCAACGTTCTCCCAAGTTCTCGCAACACCTTTTTCCCCACAATGACTTTGTTTCATAAGCGCGATGCATTTCTAATTACAAGCGTCGTAATCGTTTAACGCGCAACCTGGTTAGTTCGAGGATCTTCTAGTTACCAACTTTAATGTGTATATAAACGACCGAATTCACCTTCGTTGAATCGAATCCTTTTTTTCCAGTATCATACACATTCATATCAGTCAACTCACTCTTCAGCATCGTCTCATACAACTGCAACTTCATCTTTAGACTTCTCTATTCTTCTTAAGCTATCTAATATACAAATCGATCAAAGATCCAAAGATCTACCCTCAAATACTTTAAAAATACTTTATTCAAATCGTACAAACAACCCTCAAAGAAAATCGATCAACATGCCTTTCGTCCGCTTCCAGCCAGTCTCCTTCCAGGCCCCAGCCGCTGACCCCTTCGTTGATTTCTTGGCCGCTGCATTGGCCGCAGAGAATACTCCATCTCGTTGTCACCCCAAGGCCAACAAGTCGGCAGCTTGCACACCAGCCCAATGTCAAACCCGGGCTTGTGCCCCTCGCCAAACCCGTGTCGTGAAGCGCTTCATCACCCCCAAATTCGACGTCTCCGAAACTGCAGATGCCTACGTTCTTGAAGGTGAACTGCCAGGAGTCTCCAACAAGGCTTCCATCTCTGTTGACTTTGATGATGCCCAAACTATTGTCGTCAAAGGTGAAATCAACCGTGTGAAGCGAGCATTCGCCAAGACTGAAGACCACCAAGAGTTGACTGAAGAAGCTCTTCAGGCTTCTGCTGCTGCTCAGGAAACCGCCACTGTTACTACCGCTGATGGTGAGACTGTTGTCTATAATGATGCTGCCTCTGTATCTAGCGGAAGCTCGAAGCCAAAGGCTGCCACCGTCGAAGATGAAGTTGATGAATCGGAAACCGCCTCAAATGCCTCCTTCGAGGTCGTCGATGGACCTCTCCTAACCAAAGCTGATAAGGGTAAGGCTCCAGCTAGAGACGCCGATGTCGAAATGACTGAAGCCGCCGAAAAGCCAGTCGAACCAATCACCGAAAAGAAAGAAAAGAAGCAGGAGAAGACCGCCAAATACTGGATTTCGGAACGTCCAATCGGTGTCTTCGAGAGGAAGTTCAAGTTCGAAGGACTTATTGATCAAGATAACGTTCGCGCTGTCCTCGAGAATGGTCTTTTGACCATTGTTATCCCCAAGAGGGAGGCCTTTGTCAGGAGTGTCTTTATTAACTAAGGCATATCCGATCTAAATAAAGTTATCTTTTTCTCTCATTTATAATCATTTGTATTTTTGAAGTTCGGAATCTCTACTTTCATTTTCATTATCCTTTTTTTTTTTGTTAGCTCGAGTTGGAAGTAGGGATACCATGATGCATAGCATATGGCGTTTATTCTCCGAAGCCTGTTCGGAGTCTTTTTTCTGATGACTTACAATATATACAATCATACTAGCTAGTATTTAGTCCTTTTGGTTCATTACATGCGCATGTACCTTAATCTCTCGATTCGGATCGAATATGATTTTTGTTTAAAAGAAAGACTTTGCCCCATTTGAACCGTAATATCTGATCTGATCTGACCTAGCTTCGTAGTGAGTCACTATATAAAACTTAATATTATAATACCCGACTGAAAAACTCATAATAGAGTATGTAGTACCCTTATAGCCTATCAAGATACTCGTAGTATATATTGTGAATAGTCGTTAATATAATGTGTAGGTAAGTTAAATGTGAACAGGAAAGATGTCGGACCGTAATCGTCAGGACATCGACGCATCGATGTCCTGAATTCCCGATCAAACCTTTTGATTCTTCAAGGTAGCCAAGCCCAAACATGAGTTTTCAAACCATGGTCAAAAGTTGGCGGATAGTATTGGTAAGCTTCCTTGTTGTCTTCATCGGCCCGATAGATAAAATACTAGTCTTCGGACATTGGATATGAATAACTAGAGGTTGAAGGATAGAAATCAGTCTTCGGAATTGAGATAACGGATAACCTGTCGACCCCTAAAATGTAATAACGAATCTGCTATAAATTCCAAGGGTATAGTTAATATGGTTCTTAACTCCAGGATGATGATCGAGCTCGAGCACGTGTATACGACTAGCTACTAAGTATCTATCAAAACTATTCTCCGAAGACCTAACATGATATCTCCATAGATATGCCATACCCCAAAACTCCGAATTAACGGGCGAATTCTAAGGGATCCCAGAACCCCCAAAATCCGGTACGGAAATAAGATTTCTTTCTATCTTCTTCTTCTTTAATTCGGTCGAATAGACTGGCCGACATAAAACGGATTTTATGTCGGATGCTGTCTTTTGCATGATCTTTGCATGACTTTTGCATATAGTGATATACATACTAAATGTAGATAGTATATGCGGCAATGCGGCACTAGAGATTGCGGGATTATTATTACGGCCCGAAATTGTTCGGTAGGCAAGAATTTGAGAGTATACGGGCTTAATGGTATTCTTTGTGGGGCTATGAGATTAAAAAGAATTCGGGATAATTGATGGCCGGTAAAGTAACTAAGTAGCTATAGATCTCGAGCAATCATTCAAGGTCACCGTTCCACGCCATTGTGAATTAGACAACAGTATTGTATAGTACCAGGGCTTTGCATACACCGATAAACTCTAGTTCTTTGTCGTAATACATAGTTAATGTTGCGAACTGCGATATCCGAACCACATGCCCGCAAGTTCCAGGCAATACTGAGCTAAGAGAATTGGCAGGCAGAAGATACAACCGTATTCCCTGGTCAGAATACAACAATCCGAAGTCTCACGAAACTGTGGTGCAGGGTTATCGACCAGCATTTTAGGAATATCCTCAGCACCGGCAAATGAGTAAGCTGTATAGCCGAATATTTTACTCTGGACTACAGTTCTACTAAGCTATGTTAATTGGTCCTCGTAAGGAACTTTTCCTTTAGAAAAAGTAATTCGTTTGAATCCAGCAATTTCACGAAACACCTAATACAGTTCCCAAGCTAGGCGCAATATCTGAAAATTTTAAGTCCGTCAAAAGGCCCATGCGTCTCGGCCCAACACAGGCCCGTTTTTACAACGTCGTCCGGCTCTCGTTAAAACCTTCCAGTTCAATAGCCTCGCTATCCAGATCGAGCCTAACGTTTCGGCCGCAAATACAGCTTTTCAGGAGTTGGGAAATGATCCCGTTTAGCCTGCCCTATGCAGGTAGAAGTTGGCCTTTTCAACGGTCCTTTGTTCGCCCGGAAGGACTCACTTGAATGCTCAAGAACAGGCTTAAATCCGTTGCTTCTTGGTAACTCGTAAGTGCAATACAAAGTACATGCATCAGGAACATTTTCGCGATCAGTTTTCGTGGCGAATGATAGTAAGTCAGGGCAGACCAGGATAGAGAGCTCTCAGCCAGTTCGCCAATCGTCAAGATGGAATTTTCGTTCGTGAGTGCGGGCGCACTTCAGTCACTTCACTCAAGTTTTCCGGCTCTTGATCCACAAGCTTGTGAGACTTCACATCGTGATCGGTGTAATTTCGGTCGCATGGCTTTTAATTTTCGGAGTTTGTGTTCCATACGTTCTTTCGTTCTGCAACTTTGCATTGCATTAGGACAAGTATTTTGTGGAGAAAGCTCTTAAGTTGATAATCCTGAATCATGAAGTCTAGAGCTCTGTGTTTGTGATATTTTTGCGACGTTGCAGCGCGCTGGCTTGCTGCTGTGGAATGTGGCTTGCTCACAAGAACACACAGAAGTGAATAAAGAAACTAGGCGCAAGGGAAAATGCTATTCTATGTGAATACGAAGGCAGCAGCCCATACGGGTTTTCCGAATGTTGGTTGCGGCGGTGAGGAGATATCTAGATGGCACCCCACAGGTAGCATGTAGATTGATATGCTCGATACCTTTGTCCAATCCAAAACAGAGCTGCTATTACCAAATACCTCTAAGTTTATGGACTAGACCGGTCCCAAGAGATCTCTAGTGGAGTCTAATGTGGGGCGACTATTAACTTCTTAATCTTAGTGAGCTTTCTTAATCCTTGGAATTTGATCCTTTCCAAAGACATCATAATCCCCCACAAAAAAGCGCCAAATTCGCCAATTCCGAAGCCGCTATTTGTTCTAGATCTTAATTCCAGTATTATAGTTAATTTGGGGGAGAGTTTCCCCGACGTAAGGAGATAACATCAAGTATTCTGGAAAAACCCAGCTGCATATTCATGCATGCGAATGCGATTTTGCGGTACTTGCAGTCTGTGCCGCATAGCAATTCTATCCAACCACTAGTCTAGTAGATATCGCACCGCTATCGATTGATATCGATAGACGAATTCAACGGAGTATGTCTAAGTTGCATTCATCTTGCCGAAATAATATATGAATATGATGTGATCAAACATATCCCCTCTCCAAGCCCTAGGACGGGGTCGCGAGCCCGAGTGCATTCTATTCTAATTCAATACCCTCGCATACGTCAGTAAGGAGAAGACAGCCGATTTTCTATCGAGCCTTTGATATTCGATTCGTGATATTGTGATATTGGAGACTATCATTTGCCGCTCTAGTGCATCTGCACATATTACATCTCGCTGCCACCTTGCACCCAGTCCAATATGCAAGTCAGCATACGAGAGCTTGACTGCATCTGCGAGTATGCTTCTAGTGGATTTTCCTTTGAATTTATACCCCTTGGCAATGCCGCATTATGGAGTTAAGGGTCCAAGTTCTTGAGTTCGGAGAGATTGAAGCCATACTACTCCGTATCAAGATACGGAAATAAACATCATATCTGTGATTTCTACGCATTCTACATCATCCGGGGAGTGTCTCCCCGCCTTATTCCCGTAGCTTTGACAGTCCAGAAGGGCTTGTGGGTCCGAATTGCAGAATTTTTGGAGAACTTAAGAGTTTTGATGCAGTGAATTGGTGGCATGTGTGCTGTAAGCCCCGAGAGAGATCTAAATTCCATCCTCGAGATTGACAAAAACGCATTTCCCTCGGTTTTGGGATGGTATCTCCATGTCATCGGGAAGTCTAAAAAAGCCATTGCCGTCTTAACGCCGTGCTTTTGAGTCTACAAAGTGCCTTTTTGTCAGGAATTAAGGATTCGAAGATCTTTTGTGAAGGAGTTAAGGTTCCTTTAGGCGTTATATTGCGCCGAAGATCTTAAGAACTTCTGAAGTAGAGATTGAAGAATGTAATATCTGCTCAGTCGGCTTGCTCATGTAGCCGGTTTATTTCCGGAGCCAACGTCTGTAGATACAACGTGCAATATATACCGGATCGATGTTTTATACTCCCATTTTCGTGGGATGAATCGGGGCAATTGTGTCGCTGTTTAAGCTGGACTATTAGTTTACACGATCTCTCTAAAACAAGATCCGAAGTGCGATCATGAACACGCTGCATACCGATTCTTTCTCTACGCCGGTATACGCAGACATCAGGCTTGACTGTACAAAGTTATTATTCTAGATTGAGATCTTAAGATATACCGATATCAAGATTGCGTCGAACATATATTCCTATAGATTTATGATTAGGGGTGCAGTATCCCCAGCATCTCATTGCCTCGACGAGGGGCTGACTTAATTGTCCCAGCAGAAGCGAAAATTTACGCTACTGGGGTTAAAGAAGCTTCAGAGAATTTCCTTTCTAACGAATCGAATCAGGCTGCCCAAAGATTGAGCTGGATTTAAAAGACGGAACTTCTAATTATCCGTACGCATACCTATATCCGAAGAAAATTATTTAGAAATTCCTTCAATCTCCGTTCTATAATCTTCGAGATTCAACCATATCTCCACGCATTCCTAAGATACATGTGAACTCGCCTACATATTCGGCCCGAATCCTCGATATATCCGAGCCTTAAATTCTAACGATCGCCAGTAATGCTCTGGCTCTTGATGCAAAGGCCGAAAATTACACCGAAGAATTCAATTCTACCCCCGATATTAATATATTTTGTCGGATTTTATGTCGTTCCGGCTTGATTCTCTTGCATGAATGCTCTCGGATATCGGTATAGAAGTTCACGGAGTTCTATAGAAATCATTAATGCATTGTCGCATTTAAGACGTCTGGTGATTTCAGTGCTCCGAAACTATATCCGGTATAGAATATTTAACTTAGTCGGTATTCAATGAGGATTCCAGCAATAACAATAAGCTTCACTTGGACTCGGGGCGTCTGAAGGGAGACATTTGAGCGGGTCGAAATGCAACAAGGGCATTTGCGTTGCGACCGAGGTTACACTGGTTGTTCAAGGACAGTCTAGAGAAGGAACAGGTATAGCATATCCTATTACATGTCATAAGCCAATCCATTATCAGAAAGGGCATATGAATGCTTATTCACATCAATATGCTGGAGGACCGAGGTAGGATAGAAAATCCATACTATGCCATCAATGGCTACAACAGTCACAACGAAGTCAAGGGAGACGTTGCCCTCTGATTGCAGCTAGTCTGGTTGCCTAACATATACATTCACACAAAGGATTCAAACCAGACGTGGATGCTGATCTGCCCAAGATATGACATCCCTAGGAACTATATATGGGAGTACGCTAGTAGCTTCCTCCTCATCTACCCGTTGAATGCCGGAAGTAGAGTTTCCTTTAAAGAGTGGTTTAGGCATTGGCGCCCGGGCCTCGGTCGAGGGAGAGGCTATTGTTTTACTTAACTAGTAGTAGATTTACGAACTTGTAGATTTTAAACCGAAAGAAACGAGAATGTTTCCAAATTTACACCCCGTATAACCCACCTTGCTTAGTCCAAAGCCGTCGGAACTCCTTTCGGACGATGACGGGTCATTGATCGATCGATCTAGCTCGACCGTCGTCATGGACATGGACCCATTTGGATGCATGTTATACATCTATATCAATGTCTATTAAGACCATACAGACCGATGTAAATTCGAGGTTGGGTACGATACCAAAGTGCCTGTGAATTTGTCATGGAATCCTAGTACTGACTAGATGTACTAGCGCAGGAAGGCCATTCTTGCCGAGCGCGAGCATAGATGTTGGAGTTTTATATGTGGCATCAAAGTAATGGCTCGCTCCAACGGCCGATACTATAAATATAACGTAGCTAACTAATTAGTGAACTCCTCAAAAGTGTTGGCTTGAGGTTCTAGATCCCCAATATCGAACCTCCACAGGGATGGTTGTCTTTTTGACTATTCTTGCTTGATTTGGCTTAGACGGATCCAATCCACCAACACTGTTATGCACAACCGCTAAGATCATGAAAATCGTTCTCCTCCGTCCACCAATCACGCAGGCTGAAGGAATAATTCGGCACTGATAGTAGTTGTGGTCGTTGCCGCCCATACGCAATTATATCATATGCGGGCACATATATACCATGGGTCCTGTCACGGAAACGGGAAGGGAGAACGGGATGGAGTTGCATTGACGAGTGCTTCCTGCATGAGAGGGGGTTTATTTGCCTCCTTTGTTCGATAGTCTCTTGTTTTATTCGTGGAAGAATGAAGCATCTGTGGCACGATCTGTAGCAGCTGGATCACGACTTTCCATACTTTGAATCAATCGTCTGCGAAAGGCTGAAGTATTACTCTGTCCAAGCGATGTAAATTATCCTGAGCTGATAATACACAAGCTGGAGATGCCCCGCAATTGAACTCCTAACCGCCAACGGGCTTTTCTTGAGTGTTTCTAGCCGCAGGAAAGCCTTCCTTTGCTAGTCGGTTAGTCTTTCCTGTATGCATGTTGGTACTAGATGAGGCGCCTGTGGTTCTGATTTGTTCGCAACGGCCGATAAGAGCATCTGCATGTATGCGTGAGTTCCTACCGTCGATTTAGCGGCAAATATGCCTCGTCGACGTCAGTAGCTGACGGTATCAGATGCCCTTTGATCGGCTCGTCTGCAGCAGCCATATGCGCCATGAACAACCACAAAACTCCAACTTTATGGCAGCTTCAAAGGATAATGTTCAATCGTAACCGCCTTGGCAACGGCTCAGGATTCAAGAAAAAAAGAAATGGTGGCTAAATTTTCGTGCGAAAATGCATGAAACTTCCCGCTTTTACACGATACACAGGACCTTCAAATTTCCAAAACTGTCGGATGGCAGACAGAAATTTCGCACTAAATGGAAACGAGCTACATACATCTCGACCGGCATTATCATGATAGGATCTTTACTCACCGAATTCTTGGGAAATGTATACGCCGTTCCCACAAGGACTCGGCCCGGATTCTTCGCTTATGCTATGCTATGCCGTGTATTCGGCAAGAAACCTTATGCATAGGTGGTGTCATGATGGGCTGTCGTTAGTAGCCCGGAGGGGCTTTTCTGTCACTTGTGGGCACGGCAGGACTTCGAGAATGCGTTGAAGTGGAGATATTTGTGGTATATGTTGGTCTGGATTGGTCTCGTTCCCAGACGTCACAAAGGGAGGCATATTATGTCCAGACCTATTCCCTGCAACCGACGGCTCAAACGCAAGGGATCCCTCAGCGCAGCAAGACCTACGCGGCCCCTTCCTAACGCCGGTGCCGTTTTCTTTTGGACGAGCTGTTACCTATGTGGTTTTTGTTTTTTAGTATACTCGTATACGCGTAGTGTAGGAAATTAAAGTCAGGAGCAGACTGGTATCTTTTTCTTGTGTAACCCCGAGTCTTCTTGAGATCTCGTCAAATATTTCCTGACATGGCTTCGGTTTCAATCTTGAAATGAGAATGCTCCTGCAGAAACAGCAAAACAGTATGGAAACCAAATCTCTTGGGATTCCCAGCCCACCGATCATATGTGGGTCCGCTGTGGGTCCTACCTCGCCAAAATGCGAGATCCAAGTTAGCGCGGTTTTCCCAGGTCTCAGCTCAATTCTCGCCTTGATCTGCTGTTGAAGAATCGACATCCCTGTATACTTCCCAACCAGCTGGAATCTGGTATCATCTGCCCCTTCCAACGGTTCTCACTGGTCAGCAGCCGCTTTTTGGGGGAACGTCGAGATCGAAATCTTGGGAATCCTATCGTATTATACAGAAATCTGGATTTACAACGAAAGCGAGAACAACTCAGAGCTCACACACGTGGAGCTGGACCCTTGCTGAGGTCGAATGACTCGCTCGATATCTTGAAGAGTTCTGCTTACACAGCAGGCCAGGTCACAAATTTAACGAATGATTGGCCTTCCCAATTTCGTTTCTTATTCCTCTTTTTTGGCAAGCGCCGTGGTCTCGGGTTTTCGTTATCCCGCTCTTTATAATGCTAATCAATTGATGATTCAGCTTCTGAAATTCCGAGGCGGGATGCCTCAATGTTAAAAAATATGTCCCAAACGAGATATTTCAAAAACATTGCTAGTTAACGGCCAATGCACTGCATACGTATCAAACAGGAAGCTACTTAATCCAAGGAATCCAATTAATTGCTTCAAAAACTACATCCAAGATCGAGTCTGGATACTATAATCGGGAAAACTTTGGCGTTGCATAGTCAAGGTCTAGAGCAGTCTCCTGCACCTGATAATTCTCACCCACGAATCCTTAGAATCCACTCTAACTTGTCTGTTTAATTCACTTTTTGTTTTTGTTTTTGTAATTTTCCGCTCGATTTCCGAGAAACAAGGCATCAGATGGATCTGATCTCGTGTCTAAACCACCAAGCTAAGGATCTGGCGTCTCGTCTTTCGCGGATCTTGAATGGTGAAGAGCGTACGCCCGAACGCCTCATTATCCTCATTCATGTAGCCTGAAATATGGTGGAAAGAAACAAATCTCAGACATTTTTTCCACTCACGATCTTAGTTTACCTATCACAGCGTTCAAGGCATCGTTTGCGGTTTTTGTGATACGTGCTCCCCTTGCCAGATGGGCGTCGTTCGGGCTTATCCAATCAGTTAGCACATAACTCAAAGAACCTACAGAGCAGATGTATTTTTTTTGATTGCATGAGAGGCATGTTGTGATACCTGAGCCGGGCTATGGCATTCAGGAATGCGTCGGCATCCGCCGTCTAAAGATATGTATTGATATGCAATAAATTCGATCATGATATCACTTTCTGACATCAGATTAAGAAATTTGAAACTTTGGAGGTCCCGCACCGTTCCAACAGCCGATGCGCCAATAAAGACGTATCCCATGGCCAGATCGATATGCATATTTCTGTAGACGAGCCCACTGAAAACCGGTCGATGTTCATAAGTTGAATACTAGATATCACCGGCACCAATATCCCCTATATATAAATAAAAGTGGAGATAGCTGTGGAACTCGACCCTGCTGGAGGTACGAGCGGCTGCAGAGCCTTGGAAAAACCGCTCGTCTCCCAGGGTTGACGGTCCGTCTTGGTCTCCAGTTTGGCCAAACCGGTTGAAACCTCAGATATGTGAACCGAATGCAACATAACCAGCCCGTCAACACAAAGCAGTGATATATTTCGAAACTTCTTTAGCTTCGGGAATTGATCTATATATATTTTATACATGAAATACATAAATAGACGGTCGAAATTCGAGTACACAGAGAGAAATACCTCAGAGATCCATAGACCGAGTCGTTAAAAAGCATTACGATAGCTATATATGAAGAATCAGTAAACACAACGTGCTTAAACACTCCGGAATTCCTATGATATGTATGTCAATGGGAAGCCGGCCTGCCTAGCCTGCCCGAAGCTAGGCATATAACTCCATTGATTTGATTGTAGGCTATATATAAATTATGCTCAATTTAAGCTTAAATCCTGTCTTTGCATGAAAGCAGTCGGTACAGTAGAAATACGATCAGTGATTGGCGCCTGGTCTCGAGGCTACAGCAATCGCGACTGATGTACCGGCTCAAATTCGAACAGCCTAGCGAGGGGAGGAAGTGAGGCCAGATTATATTTATAACGTTATAATCAGCTAATTAGATATTTTTACAATTTTCTTAGAGAACTTACAGACTATGCTTGTAGGTACTAAATAATGACGCAGTTTCATGTTTGTTTGCTTAAACATGGGAGTTGGCTGGGATCGGTTTAAAAGGACTTCTATTCCGAAGGGAATCCGGCATTGATACATCAAAAAACTGCGTCGACTAAATATTATATAGATACCATTTGTTCATATGTATAAATAGGCCTTAGTACAGATCTTGGGAAGACCTTGATTAATAAATATAATTCGACATTGGCAAAAGCTTATCACTTTAAACGAGACCGCAATACGCAGACCTATATTACCGAATTTTTCAATTTTTATAGACACCAACTTGCTATGGCGCCGGTCGAAACTATCCTGGCCGGGGCTTCAATGTTAGCCCTCGCATTCGCCCAGTCGACAACGACAACAAACACCCGCCCATCCGATGTTCAGACTCTTTATGGTCTAGTAAGACTTTCCTCTCTGCGATAGGTCCTTAAAGCTAGTTACGTAGTTACTAACTCTACGAATAAACAGTGCGGAGGCCTAGCTGCATTCCCGACCCCATTCACCCGCACCCTTTGTGAGGATGGAGCGACTTGTAACCGTCCGAATAGTTTTTATTGGCAATGCATTCCAGCTCCTAAAACTACGCCTCCGACTACAACTACAACGGCATATATCCCCACGACTACTACAACTATTATCATTACCACTACTATCGCTATTACCACAACTTCCCGACTTCAATCAAGATTTGGACAATGCGGCGGGATTGCGTGGCCGGTACGTGATTACATCCTTTTTGGAGGTAGATTGAAATGAGTATGGCAACTAACTTGATGAATGATACAGGGCCCCCAGGCTTGTAGTTCTGGTCTCACATGTTCGACGGCGAATGCATACTTTGCCCAATGTTTGTAATTATATGACAAATCGATCTTAGAACCGAATTTCAATATGTAGTACTATCTTGGTAGTTCGACGAAACTCAATCACACCATTGCATGCCTGAATATATTTTATAGGCCGTCGTATAATATCATGATATCAGTAGAGGTTTGGCAGGTCCTTGGCATGAATATTCTTTTGGGACCAGTTACCGTTTCGGATCATGATAAGGTAGCCTTGGTAGTGGAATTCGTCAGTTTATAATGCTTTAAACCGAAATACTTGTGTTGAAAACTGCAGGCGTATATAGTAGCTGCGGCGTTCGTGGCAGTCGCGGAAAAAGTGATAGTTGTGGATTTGACCGATGTGTGGCCCATTTTGTATAGAATATAGAGAAACTTTGAAATACCTCCCAAATTGGCTCGAGGCCGGTCTTAGTGGAGAGATTAGCTCGAGACTATAAAAACCGGCCCGGGAACTACAAAATACAGCTTCCTGGTACTATTCTAAAAACTGCACGTGAATTCTACTTATGTGCTGCCTAAGATAAGTTTGCGGATAAAACTATCTTCACCTACCAAAAATATAGGATATAGAAAAATTATGGGAAGCTAGAAGTTTTCATGATGCCAATGATAAGATCCCACTGTATATATGTGAATATAAATAAAATACTATATATAAGAGGAAGAAGGCCAGTGTTCATCATGTAATTACGACATTGAAGTACCAAATTTACATCTTGAAGTTCGAAGCTTCCCTCGATATATATACTTTAAGATAATCTTGTCGATAGCTTCATTCGAAAGCCTCTTTGATATGAATCTGATCCAATATTCCGCCCTACTCATAGGGTTTATTCTTACCACCTTTTTCTCACAAGCTGTCACCGCCCAACTCTTCCCAGATGGTGATTACTACCTCGTATATAAATGGCCATCATGGCCCGACCGATACCTCACCGGCAGCAGCAAAGAAGTCTATGATAAATCTGGCCTAGTCGATGTAACCTTCCAAGCTCAATCGTACAAGTGGGAGATCGGCCAGCTTCAACGCTGGCGAATCAAAAACGGAAGCGACAATACCGTCTATATCCAGAACGTCCGAACATCCCGATACCTTGGGTCCGGCCATAAATTCAATTGTACGGTTGCTCTTACCGATAAGACCAATTGTGCTACCTCTTTACTTAGCACTGGTGAAAGATTTAAGTTTGTTGAACATTATTGGAGGAAGGGACATTATCACCTCCAACTTGCTGGATATGGTGGAAATCTTTGGCAACCTATTCTAGGGCCTGCTGGACCCTATAATAAACCCTTGGAAACAGCGGTCATGACGCATAGCTCTTACGGCCGAGATCTGTTTTTTGTGATCAAGAAGGCGTAAGGTATAGGCGAAGCTGAGGAGGGCTACTATACTTCAGCTAGATCAGCTCATGCTGTATCAGATTGCGAATCATGTATATACTTGTTAGTTGGTTGGGAGGAATTAGAAATGAAGTTGTTCACTGGCAATCGCGTTTCTCAAATCGGTCCTATGATCGGTAAATGTGATTTGGGTTTTAGTTCTTCAGCTCAACGGATTTCTTAAACTTGCCCCCGTACTCTGGATGACAATCTCGTAGTTGCGAATCTCGGCTCACGTACAGAATCCTGGTTAATCGGCATCACCTTGCCTTCATATGCATATATGCCATTTTTGCTTTTCACCAGCGACTTGAATTTACTCTAAGAAAAAGAAAGAGGAGGGGTTTGTAACACAGCCAAGAACCTTTTTGATTAAAGATGTGTATTTCGCAGAATTTTTCCCTTTCGGGCGTCACCCCGTGAGACCCAAGACGATTTGATTGACTGTTGGGGACTATAGTCGGGAAATATTTTGGCTTCATACCGATCGATATATCTCATTGGCGCGATCCAATTGTGGATACCTCTCTATCAACAAGATTCCCAAAAAAGAAAAAGCCAAGATGGACTACGAAAGCTAGTTGTCTACATACATCTAAAGACCTCGTCGAAGTCCAACAGGCCGTTCGTATGTATGTACAGGGCCGCCAGTCTAGGGATTGCATGGTGAGGAATGTTCAAACAATGGGGCTCGATCCAAGACCGAATCGATTTCAAAGCTGTTATTGAAAAAAAAAAAAAAGTCTATAGACTATGCACTTAATTGGTTTGCGACCTGGCTTGGCTTGGCTTACAGATATGTATGCACTAAGTATGTAAGTACGATAACTGTAGATACAGCAACAGTAAAAGGTACTTCCGCCCCCATGGATCGATGCGGAATCCATCGTAATAATGTCTCCGATAGGCTTAAGTACACATGCACCCCTCTCTTCATTCCACCTTTCTTTCGATTGGAGAGGGAAAGGGAAAAAAGTCTAACTGTACGACCAGTAATGCACAGTCCTTCTAATTTTTCCGTAACAAGTCTACACCCTCGCATATACCGTACATGATGTATGTATGCACACACTAAGGCACAAGGGATGGGAAAGAGAAAAAAACGTGGCAATATTTGTGGGAGTACAAAGTTTGAAAAGAAAAAAGAAGCAAGAGAGGCCGAGGACAGGAGCGCATATGAAAAAAACAGGCGTTATGTACTGTATATACGCCGAGAAAATGCAGAAAGTAATACGAATGGTATCACGGGATTGGAGGGCTGCATGATCGCCGGCATTATCTTGTATTCACTGCACATACTTAGTCAGGCAGTCTTCGAAAGTAAGAAAAGGACATGCACAAGATGCATATGTACTCTTGCTATAGATCTTTTTTTTTTCTTGAACATGTTCTGCCTAAAATCTTGAAGAAATATTCAGGGTAGGATACTTTTCACTTGCATCTTAGGTAGACGTCTTCATCGTTCATTTTCCATTTCGAGGAATGGAATGTGATGAGGACATCGAAACATCAGAGAAAAAAGGGCCGATAGTTAGAGGGCATCGTTTACTTCCCTTCCTTCCCCCCTTCTCTACTAGTTATGCAATGCGCCGTTCCATACGAAGAAACCCGAAAATCCCAAACCTCGAATAAAAGGCACCTTAACTAGCCGCGCCGGACACCACTAGTAGGGAGTTAACAAGTTAAGACTCCGAGAGTGGATCTCGATGCAGGGCTTCGTTAAAGGGATATGATTTTTCTTATTTTTTCGAAGATCGACTCGTCTCCACCCGATTCTAGATCCCGCTGAAATTGCGAGGCTCGGTTACTTGGCGAATTAAAGAATCAAAGCTAACGGAATCATGATCCGGTTAAACGTCCAGCAGAGAGATTTCTCACAAGAATATGAATGGAGTTAGTTACGTTTTAGGTTTCGACAAGAAATTCGAAACGGAAAAAACAAAGTCGTTTCTTGAAAGGAGAAGCCGGGGGCTCAATTTTTTTTGAAGTCGTGTGTTAATCAAAAGACAATAACACCCATCTACCCTAGCTAAGATAATAAAGATGTACAAATACATCATTAGAAGTGAACGGGCTTGTTTCAATAAGAGAACTTAAAAGAGAATAAACGCCTTTCCAGCCAATAAAAGAGTTATCCCGCTTTATAGAAATGGCAAAAAAAAAAGGACAAAAAAAGTGAGATCAAGGAAAACGCCGGATATATCTTTGCAGTAAACGCAATCATGATACCTGATGCTCAAGATAAAATAAAGAAAGAAAAGTGAGGTATATGCGGAAACTTTTATGTCTGAGCAGATCCCTTACTCAAAATACTCCCACAAAAAGAAGAACACGTAGAAAGAAAGAGAAATTAAGCATAGAAACAACTAACATCTCCCGCAAGGGAACCTTCCAAAACTAAATAAAAGAAGAAACAAAAATCGTTACGGTTTTCGTGGCTGTGACTTTGTACAGATGGATTGATCGTGTCGGAAATGTCTAAGACGTCGGGTGAAAGTATTCTTCCCTTACATCGTCGCCGCAGTAGTTGAGTAGCCATGTTTGAAATTATCGAGGATAAGCTGCTCTAGACCTTCGATCGTATACGGTTTCTTCAGGAACCCTTGCATTCCAACCCTGGTGATGTCTCTATGAGCGTCGGGACTAGCGTCTGCGCTGACGGCTAAAACCGTAAGCTTCTTGGATCCGTTTGCGTATTCTGGTAGAGCAAAGATCTTCTCTGTAGCCTCGATACCATTCATTTTAGGCATCCACAGATCCATAAGAATGAGCTCGATAGGGCGCCCAAAGCTAGTAGCCGCCGCCATGGCGGCCACAGCATCTTCCCCATCCTCTGCCTCAAGGATGTCGGCGAACCCGAGATTCCTAAGCATCTTAGTGATAAGGTTGCGGTTGATGTTGTTATCCTCAACAACGAGAATACGTAATGGAATCTTTTTGCCAAGATCTTTGTCGAAGCGGCCTTTCTTTGTCGATTTCCTTGTATGAACGCCATTGACTGGTTGGCGGAAGGTGAGGGATTGTTTACGCGGGCGGTAGGGAATTGATTCCTCTTCGATAATTCCATTAGTTATCGAATGGGGTCCAGATCCATTCCTGGCATGTGTCGTCAAAATAGGAGAAGAAACTTCGGTTGAGCTAGTTGTGGGTCGTGGGAATTCCGGAGAAGCCAATCCTTGCATCAAAGAATATCTGTCGATGGGTTTCCTCGCCGCGATCGCTGGTGAACCTGACCTTCCATGTTTTGGGTCCTTACCCATCTCGATTGGCAAAACAATCCGAAACTCCGAACCAGTGTTCTCGCCTTCAGTAACAGTATTAACGAGGGTGATATCGCCCCCGAGTCGAGCAGCTAGCCTTTTCGCAACAAATAAACCAAGACCAACTCCATCAAAGGCTCGAGTAAGACTATTATCCTGTCTGCGCCACATTCTAAAAATATGTGGGACAAACTCTGGTCGAATGCCTGGCCCCGTATCCGTAACCTTGAACTGAACACACTTGGAATCCTCAGAAACGGTAGCGACTAGCTTAACATCACCCTTGGGTGTGAATTTGACAGCATTATGCAGAACGGCGTACAGTGTTTTCTCGAGAGTAAGTTTGTCGACTACAACCAAGTCAGCCGTTACATACTCGCCAAAACAAATATTTATTGCCCACTTACTAATGAGCATCGGTGGAACGAACTCGACCGACCAATCGATCTTCAAGGTTCCCGATCTCCTTGTTGCCGTCACGACCTCTCCGTATTGGTTAGGTACGACCTGCACCTTTTCTGGTCTGCCGCCGCTTTTGAGGGCGACCTGTAACATTCCAGAAATGAATTCAATCAAATTGAGCCTCCTGTGGTTGAGGGTGACTTGACCAGAGGCTTCCTGGTGAATGGTATGCGTACCAGATGGTGTCAGTCCGGTGGGTGGGAGGGGCAAGACGCTTCCCGGCCGGTTCAACGATGTATCTATTTCCCTTTTGGAAAGCTCTTCAGGTGGAAGGCTGTTTGCTCTGCTGCCGCGCAGGCGGTAAGTGCGGCGCTTGCTGTTTTCTGCTGGTGGTGTTTTGGAGCGGCCAGGCGGAAGCGGAGTCGGTGGGCCGGCGTTATCATTGCCATCGCTCCGCTTTCTTTTTTTTGGGTTCACCAAGGAATCTGCTACGTATGTTGTATTTACCTTTGCCAGAAGAGCTGTGGGGAGAGGATCCGGACGGGGCAGAGCCGGTGGGTCTAGAGCGATGTCTGAATTTAGATCTAACGCATGAACCATGTTGTCTGCGGCGTCAACTACCCGTTGTGCGCTGTCTGAAAGTTGGTATGTTATATTAGCAATCGTCAATGAATCTAGACCGTCGCCAAGCTTTCTTACCTTGGCAGTTCTCGATGTTTTTCCGCATATCAAAGACAAATTGGCGTAGAAGGATTGGTGTTGGTTCGTCATCTAGAGAATCTAACGAGGCAAGCATCACGTCCAACATGCCTACGACTCCTTGCAAAGGTGTCCGTAGTTCATGTGACAAATTTCTTGCTGCCGGCCGTATTGTTTGTTGCGGGGACACATCCTCGTGGAGGACGACATTTCCCATAAACGGATTCCAAGGTTTTGCGCCTGGGACTATCGTATCTGATGGGTTCCCTGGCTTTTCCAGAATTCGCCAAGTGACTAGGTCTTCGAGGGACTTCATGAAAAGCTCGAGGACTGCCCAACTTAGGCCAGGTCTGTTGTCCAAACCCCATTTCGACCACATCATTCCGATATGGCCGTAGCATTTACCTTCTGTGAAAAGAGGTATTGCTAAGTACGCTTCAGCCGGAATTGGCAAAGAAGCGGCGTTCGGGTTATCTGGAAATAGACTCTGTAGACTATCTGGAATAACAAGGACCTTATCGTGCTTCATATGCGCACACGGACACTTGTAGCCCTTATATTGGATGTCGTTGTAAAGTGCGTCCTTCCCGTCGTGATTCCGCACATAGTAGGCGAGGCCCATAAGACAGGATCCTTCCTCGCCAAGCGGTGGGTACTCGACTGCGCTCTTTGCATCGCCCTTTAGTACTCTTTTGGCCACAAACGTGTACTGTGATCCTGTTATGTCCGCCATGCCAGTCATGAGAGTTTTCCAAAATTCCTGGCCTTGTAGAGTGTAGAGTTTTAGCTTTAGGACACTGATAAGGTGCCTGGCCTTCATTTCATCCTTTGGATAATGCTTATTCATCATCTCTAGAAATCCAGGTTGGCCGGAGTGTATTATCGACTTGTTATCGCAGGAGGGTATGCATATAGAAGGGTCCAAAGCATCCTCCAGCTGGATACTATCGATATCCATCGCTGAAGTCCGGGGCCCATTCATCTTGTAATGTTGTGTCGAACAAAATAGCGAAGAGAAAAGGGTTAAGAATATGGCGATCGAAACGATACGCCTGATGAGCTAAGAAGCTCTTGTTTGAGGGAGCAATCGCTTTCCGGTTAATCGAAGCAATGTTGTCCCGAGAAAAAGAGGTGATCTCGCGTGGAATTTATTTTGGGGAGCACGGACGTAAACTCGTAGACGGTTCCAAGCAGATGTAGGAAAAACGTGTGAACAGGGAATATTTCCGGCAAAGTCAAAAACGTGGCAGCGGCGTGGCCTGGATTGTGAGACCGGAAGAGATTTGTTTTCTTTGTCGTCCTGCAATATAATTGAAAGATGGGAGATGGTGGGATGGAAAGCTGCAGTCGAATGGCTCGTCGCACAAGCTGGCCTCCTGGTATATATTGATAGTGTTTCTAAAGGATTATTTGGGTAAGTGCTCCGGTCGTTTCAAAGCCTTCTTGTGTAAAAGCAACCGGATCCTTGGGATCTGGCTAGCCGAGATCTGGCTGGACAGTACGAAATCCGGTGGGCCTAGCTTGAAATCGAAAGTTTGTGAGAGGTCGAAGGCTAGAATTGAATCCCTTGAATTGTTGGATAACTGGCAGGACAAGAACAAGAGCGAGGAGGCGAAGAGGGTATGTGCGAAGGGGGGTTTTCTAGAAATGTTGCACAACTGCTACTAAGATTATATGTGAGCAATGAATACTATTTCAAGGACCAGTCGACAAAAGAGTACTAGAGTGACCAAATAACTGATAGACTAGATCTTATGCAACTGAGTCTAGCCATATAAAAAAAAGGAACGAAGCAACTGTCGAATGCGACAGCGATTGTGACCGAGGCAGACTCCAGAAGACGAACGAACAAATGGTCGGAAAGGACAGACGACATGCATATGACGGCGGTCCTCGCATACACACGCACGAGACAAGAGCCCGACGGGAAGCCAGGAAAGGGATACAGACAGATCTAGTGGAACACGAACATACCTCGAGTGAGGGTTTGATATATGACGGCTATGGAAAGATGAGGGTCCAGAACTTGAACCAGACATGCAGTCTCTTTTCTGTTGCAACGTTGGCGGTTTCTTGTGGGACGTCAAAGGTCTATGGCAAGTCCGAGCGATTTATGCGGACAGGCGCAAAGGGATATAAGAATAATAGCGTAGCGGGAAGCCAGGGCGCAAATTTGGAAGAATAAGAAGCTGAGACAGAAATATCGTGGCAGGACTCGCGTGGCCGCCGCCGCCTTAGGGTACCGATGATTTGGAGGGGGGGGGGGCAATGTCGTCTAAAGTTCCCACAATGCAAAGCGTCGGATTCGACTGAAATGGACTGGACTGGAGGAGGGATGGAGGCTGAGAAAAAAATAAATGCGGGTGTATGTATAATGCAGTATGTAGTCTGTATGTGAAGGCTGTATCGAAAATGTCAAAAGTTGGGGATGACAGGTACCCGTCGTTATCATCAAAGGTCGGCGTCTGCCTTTCTTTCTTTTCTTTCTTTTCTTTCTTTCTTCTTCTAGACCTCGACGGAGAAAAAGATGAGATGGATGGAAATAGTATACGAAGAAGACGAGCGAGCAAGCTGAGAAAATGCTTTCTAATCTCACACTAGCAGGAACAAAGAGAGAGAAGAGATCCTGTGGCTTCGTTACTCTCAACTATTCTAGCGGCCTGGTCATACTATCACACTCTCTGGCCACCCCCCGTACCGTTGGCCCAGGCGGTCCTCCAAACAGCTTTTTTGTTTTTTGTATCTGTGAGAGAGAGTACAGAAGTACAAGTTGGTCGACGAATTCTGCAAAGTTTGGCACTTCGTGTCACCACGAAGAAAGTCTAGCTCGGAGTCCAAGAAAGGGGGACGAAGAGAAAGACCAGTGGGAGAGCTAGCTAGCAAGAGCAAGAGTCAGTAGAAAGGGAGTGTGGTTGTAGATGCGGGTGTGTGTGTGTGAATCGAATCGACTCGAATAGATTTGAAAAAGCGGCGGGTCGTTACGTAGAGTTCGGCGTAAATGTAGAGAGAAGATCCGAATGGCTAGTAAGGAAATACTTGATCAAGTACTCAAGTAAGTAATTAAATTAAAAAATAGAGAATATTCGCGGGATCGAATCGATATGTCGTATCAGACGTATGTCTGTATGTATGTATGTATCTATGTATAGATAATCTCGACGTATGGACGCAAGATCGATCAATGATATGATATAACCAAGTACCAACGAATATACGTATGTATGTACTCGGTACAAAGTATAATACCCCAAAGTTCCTGCGGTCGTAACAAAACTGTAAGTTGTAATTGTGGTTGTAACTGCAGTTGTAACTGTGGTTGTATTTGTGGATCGGATGATGTTAACGTTCTGGGTCCCGTCGCCACTGTTTAGCAATTTGAAGGTTGGATTCTTTTCTCCCGGTTGATTGGAGGCTAGGCTGTTCGATTGTTCCAATGGCGAACAAATGCTGGTGTCTTCGAATTCTCGCCCCCCAGAACAAGAAAACTAACAAATAGGAAAAATAAAATAAGAGAAATAAGAACCTGGAACGGAGGGGGGGGGTTCGGGGAAAGGTGTTATGTTATTGACGTTATCGATTGGATGTCGGGCTGGAAGTCCTATGACAGCGGCGCGATCGATGTCTTTTTTCCCTTCAAAGACGTACGCCCCAAGGACGATGTGAAGTTAAAGATGTAATGTTTGGGACTCGGACTCGGACCTGGAATCGAATCGCTCAGAAGAACAATTATTAATGCTAGTAAAAAGGCGGGTCCGGTGGTTATAACGCTAGTTAAGTTAAGAAACAGCACCTGCACGTACGCACGCACACTCTTTTCACCTACCCTCTCGCACACACACACAACAGTGCAGTACTGCTGCTTATCCAGACCAGGGCAGGGCCCACGTTAGCTAGGCTGGCTCTGGTGCGGCGGTGGTAATGGTGGTGGTGGTGAACTATCAAAGGAAAAAGAAAAACATGCGAAAAGAACCGCCGCCGTTTGAACAGGAACAGGAACTGGAACGATCGCGAGGCTGATGCTGGGGGTGGCATGCAAAAACGTGGAGTAACTGATCTTGAACTTGAACTTGAACTTGAACTTGAAACTTGGAAAAGAACACCAGTCGACAGGCAGGTAGAAATTAATTGAAGGTAGGCACCGGCGGGACTCGATTTCTAGTGGCTCGATCTCAAGGGAAGGTCGCCGTTTGCTCCTTTCTATGCTTGACTGTACTCTACTTGACTTTTACATTTACTTTACTCCCTTCCTGTCACTTCGGCCGGCCTAAAACTAAACAAACTAACTAGTTATAAGCAGCAACTAACGCAACTTAACTGACGAGGGGGTGGAAACTATTAGGAAGGGAAAGAAAGGGAGAGAAAAAAAGAAGAACAAACAAAGCTGTCTGAAAGTATGAAAGTATGAAGGAAAAGAAGGATAGCTCGTCCAAAACAGACGTCGTACGTGAACTTGAGGGACAGGACCAGACTGAGTTCCCCTTCCCGCAGCCAATAACAGAAGCCTGCGACTAGCTCGACCGCCCTGCGAGAAAAGTTGGGGCTCCACAAAGAAGAAATCGAAATCGGGTGCTGGCAAGGATGACCCTTCCGAGTAAATGCCCTCGCCAGCCTCCTTGGACGGAAGTGAGGGGTCCCTTAGCTCTTCCACAAACCGATGCTGCCAACAAGAAGGGAGAAGGTGGCGTTCAAACATGCGTCCAAGCAGGAATGCAATGCTATTGATGGACCAGACTAACTATGGCATCCGTCCCCCTCTTTGATGTGCGAGAGGGAGAGTGTGAAAGTGAAAGCTAGAGTGATCAAGAAATGCGGAAACAGCAGGCAAGACGAAGTCTGGGATAATACCACAGTGGATATCTATCATGTTGGAGCGGTACAAAGGGATGGCCAGACGACCCAAGGAAACGGGCACCAGTACAACGGGTCTTCCGAAGGCCTGCGGCTCCCTTTCTTAGGAGAACCCGACAAAGCAGGCAGACAGGACAACAAGACCCCACAGTTCAGCTTGGTCGAAATGCACTACTAGTACGTATACCATACTCTGTACCATACATACGTATGTACCGTATGGACCATCTCACGAAATGCAATTTTGGCGAAATAACGAACACTCTCTTTTTTGCTCACTATTGCGAAGAAACAGCCAGCTTAGATAATCCTTATTTAATATCGCCTGCAGCAACGATTGCTTCTTACTTGACCCTTCTTGACTCAAGATGGAGGACCTATTCGGGAATTGATGGGAGAGGGGAGCACAGGTGTGGGCAATGGGCGCGTCTAGAACTCTTGGAAGCATCAGATGCCCTGGTCGATTACAGAAAGAGGTGGTCCGATTTTTCCCAGGCTAACCAATCAGCGATGCTCCTGCCGCAACTTTACTGGGGACAGGTATCTGCTACAAGTTGTGCTTCATATTATATTACGTCTCGAGCTTGCTGTTCATTTTGATAATGTACGGCACCGTCTGGCAAAGACCGTCGACATTCGGGACGTTAGATCATGCATTACATTACAAGCCTGTCATCACTCGCTCAGCTTGAAATTCAACGGTGCAACAGCGCAATTTTCGAACTCAGACAGGCTTTGGCCTTTCGAACAGGGTTTGAAAGCAGGGTTCTAGGCCAAGCCCACACGATTCAATCACCCAATTACGCTTTTCAACCCTCACTCTTCAATTTCAACCGCGATCTGATCAATTGGAACACACCTCTCTCTCTCTCTCTCTATTTTGTATAAAGTAAAATATCGCGAATCTGGGTCAGCGCAGGCGAGAGAAAAGAGAAGGCTTGTTCGGGCCATTCTGCAGTCATGTCCCACAAGATATAAATTCTAACACGTTTTTTTTTCGATACCGGCAGTCTGACCACCCGGCAAACAAAATAGAAATCACAGAAATAAAATTGAAAATTACCCCTTTCGGATCTGGGATACGTTGCTCTTGATTCTTCAAAATCGAGTTAATTTCGCTTTCGCTTTGCTTCTTGCGGCGGTCAACTGCGAGGAAAACGCCTCATTTCTGCTGCACGCCAACTGCAACGGCTGAATTTCGAACCGCGGGCGCTGTCGATACACTTCCAAGTGATTTGCGGCGTGGAGGCGTTCCTTACTACTCTTATGCCGAATTATTCTGCACGAGATAAATATCTTCAATCAACGCCGAAGAATGGTGTTTCAAACTTCAACAATCGGCCACGAGAGCCTCAATCGCAATATTTGTATCTGCGCTGAGCGCCTACTTTTGACTCAACCCCTTCCAATTCAATTTTGCGAAAACGGATCTTCCCACATGCTGCTACTTTTTGAGTAGATCTCCATAGTCCAGAACAGTCGGTCGTGGCTGTTGGTGTCATGTTAACATGTTTAACTTTCCCCTGCAAAATTCCACAACTTGCAAATGCCACTCATTCAAATTCATTTGAAACTCTAATAAAATGCCCAACGTTCGCGTTCAAGATCGAATCTTGAGATTGACCCTGTGACTGTGCCTTTCCTACTGTGTGTTCCATGGGGAGACCCTGTATCGACATGTATGAGATCATTGGACATGAAAGAAAGCTCCTACAGGGCCTGCAGGTATCTATATGCACGTTCTTGCATGCAAAAGATACGTACTTACATTACATACACTTGTACATACATACGTACGTATGTACCTCAAGGATAAACTCTGAAAGGTCGACACGGTCTAGACGCATCTTTTTCTGCCAGAATAGGGCGAATGAATACGAAGGGGAAATCCGTCTATCTCGAGCCGACATCCTGTTTATCCCAGCCTGTCAATAGCCACACGCTTGGGTAGGAAACTGGTTAATTCCAACCGGGCCCACGCCAGGCAAATGGGTCCCAGTCGCTGTATCGTACGACACCCGCAGGCCAAGCAAGAACAATTTCACGGACCCTATAGTAAAGGCGGATATATCATGATCCAAAATGGAATCTCCGGTCAGCTGGTATCCACCGACTTCGTCTTTACTTGCCCTTCAATCCGGACCCACTCTCGATGCAAGGCAAGATTTCTCGAGGTGTTCCCAAAACGTGTTCGGATGGACAGGACCCTTGCTTCACTGTCCTGAAAAGTTCCTCCACGTCTTCGAGGCTGGACTCCACATCCCAAAACGATCGGTTCAGCGCCTAAACTTGCGTAAACTTGCGTGAACTCGCTGGCCCTTCGTGATTGAGATTGCGAAGGGTCAAGAAGAGCCGTGATCGACTTTGTCCATTTGTCCAAAAGAGGAGGAAGCTCAGAGTGGGCCGTTTCCTTCTCTCGGTTCCAGATAATGGTTGCCAAACATCGATTCGACGGCCAGCCAATATTTTTAGCCGTTCACACGCGAACTCCTTCCCTCAACGATTCCTAATAATATATCTCTTGCCCAGCGGCCCCACACAGACTCATTTTCCATGTGACTTTCTTGGAAAGCGCTATTGTTACTACGGAATCTGCAACTCCAATTGCCTCGCTGCTGTATCACAGTCTAGAAGCCCACCTTAACCGTGCTCGGAGATTACAACCAGGAACGTGAGATCAGTCCACAGCCCACAATATATCTCCGCATTGAGGCATTTTATCTCCTTGCAAGATCTATCACACACTCGCTGGATCGTGATATTCAACTCCCTCTCTCACACACATTACCTCCCGTGTAGAGTTATATCACATTCGCTTATACCGAGAGTACATACACATGTACCTGTACCTAGCCTGGCCTGTGACGGGACGATCTGTTCTGAATGAGTATTTCCCACTTCACATTCTATTCTTATTAATGATATATAAGCAGGCCCCTTCACGACTCATGTCATTTACGACACGGCCATCTGCGGAGGATCGTCGATACCTCAGTTTCTTTACATGCCGCATCGCCGCTTTTGACCGTGGGTGATAGTTTACCATTAATCGCTATCCACGCCGACTTTAGCTCATGAACTCCACAGTTTCTTGACATCAATAGGATGCACCGATGGTGCAAGATATTCCCCCCAGACCTCGTTTATCTCTCGTTATCCTCTTCCATTCCCTGCCAGACGCCACCTCTCGGGATTCTTCCCTTCATTTCTTCATGCAACGGCTAGCGGCTATCTAACAAATTAGGCAGCCCGTTAGCTTTGTCTAGTTCGTTGGACAGCTTTTCCTTTCTTCCATTTCGAATATTTTTAATACCAGCAGAAGACATGAACTATGTAGGCTGGTCCTTGTATTTGCATGGTGGTTAACACACGAAGCTATAGGTAGGGATTATTTGATGCGTGGGAAATGTGATATAATATTACGAAATATATATTGTAACCAACGTCTCGTACGGGACCTTTTGTTTTTGTGACATCTCACTTTTTCTTTTTGGTTTGGATCTCCTTTCCAGCCGTTTCGTTTGCATGCACTATATTACAAACCGGTGCATACTTGCATGAACGGAGAACATACTCCGGTGAAATGGAAAAGCGGGTATTGGAATCGATAGGAGAATTTCTTATTGAATTTTGAAGGAGAAGGAGAAGAGATTATCTGATATCATGATATTGATATTAATATATTAATATTGATAGAGGAGGCTATTGCCTCATAACTGTGGCGGTGTCACCGCTTGACAAGCTGGTTGAGATTTGTTCAAGATTGGCTCGATCAAGGCTGTGACTTTTCTGTGGCGGCATGAAGACTCTAAATCTGTTTGAGTTATACATCTGAATGTATTATATTGTGTTCTTGAATAGTAGAATATAACAAAGAGGGATCTCAAGATATGAGCAGTAATATGGTATGCCCATCTGGGAATATTAATATCGAAGTTAAGCGCTGTTGAGTCTTCTTTCGAATTTTGGTGCAGGTGTTATGAGGTGTTGGATTTTGCATTCACGAATTCGGCAACACAACCTGGTTACGAGACTCATGAACACAATCTAGATGAATTGATGCCCGAATCATGCATGATCATGATATCGAAATATTATATCATCTCCTTGTTAGGGGACCGTGTTTGCTTTAAATCTATGATACGGGCAAGTGCTTCTCTTAGTAAGAAGATTGTCGATTACTCTGTCCAAAAAATGTGATAGATCTAGTGATAATTGACTTTCATGCCAGCTACATGAAGCTTGAACGTTAACCCCAATAGTTGACAGGAAAGATATGGTCTCTAGGAGTTTGCACCAACCTCGGTGGGAAGGATATCTAGCCTTCTCTTGACATCGTCATGCGGATTTTTGCAGGCGAAGCTAGGTTTCATTCCGTATTAAGTATTTTTACTAGCCTCGAGACCTTTTTACTGTTTTCCTTGCGCGGGCATGTGCATGCATCCAACATTGCGGCTCCATGCTTCCGAATTGGCCTCGACTTAAGTACTTCTGAATGAACATTCCAACTGGACTGGCTTAAGACTGCCTATCGTATGGAATTGTCTGTCTCGGACGGGTTTCAACCCGTAAAGCTGTGCTATACTTTGCCACGATCCCCTTAAGACAAAGTACATTGAAGTTATATGACGTCAGCCATTTAAGATCCATGGATTTGAATGTTCCTCTGAGCTAATTAGAAGCTTCGCGTAGGCCGCGGTGTCAAGAAGGCCTGAGTACTTCATGTATCATTTAAAGCATGCCTTGCATCTGCATGCATGGACAATCCTCGCTAGTTAGCCCTGAAACCGATAGTAATAATAGTCGCATAGCCGAAATTATATTTATTGGTGTACATATGCATATGTACTGAATTTTATAATATCGATCAGATATATTTCAATCTCCATGCATCAAGTTCAATAGTACTCTAGCGCTATAGCGTGAATGATATCAAAAGCTCATGACCATGAGAAAGGCGATCATCGAGACTGCGTGTGTACCACGTGTAATACCTCAGTTTTTCCCACGGGGCCAGCATCATGCATCAGTGCAATTGCTTCCATTTCGGATCGGGTTTACGACTGTACTGATCAGTGGTGCCTTGGGATGCCGTAGACCCTGCACGGAAACCAATCCTTGACTTCAAAGTGTCTCTGATTGCAACGTACAGCATATAGACATGAAACCTCGAGGGTCGGATGTCACTTGAAGTTTGAAAGATGAAAATTTAGAGGCTTGTGGGACATAGATCCATCCGGTCTAGTACAAATCTTGATGTATATTCAGGCGCTGTATGGAATGGTGATTGTGCAATCAAACCGGCCGCCTTAATCTCGGGATCTCGAAACCAACGTAGTCATGTTGGGCTCCTGAACGCCATGGATTTAAACCTATAGCTAGCCAGCCAATGGGTTGGAATACGCAAGGCTTGCCACTGCAAGGCATTAAGGCAAAAGTATGTTGCAAAAAACGTTGCAACCCGCATCCGATATCCGTATCTGATATCTGTATATATCCACGGATTTAAGATTCGGTTAATGTTTATTCTATCACAAAATCATGGCTATAATGCCATCGGAAGGCGAAGTACAAAAGTTATGACGGGTACACCATGCAGCGATGTGGAAAAATAATAGCTGATCATGAGTTACAATATGCAAGCGGCCGCGTGGCGCAGATACCCAGATATATCTGGCAATCACGGTATCATGATATGATCATAATGCTTTAGCTTTCAAAGTTAATTATTTTGGGGGGGGTTGATTGTCTGAAACTTCAGATCGGATAGGGTCGCACCCGCAGAGCCTCCTAGGGCCCCTGCGCGGTTGCTTTCCTCACTATATGAGATACAAGCATGCAAGGCTATTAATGTGATATATGATCTTGAGCGCTGGTATACAGATGCATCTACGTTTCTATTTGGAATATTCTAGATCTATAAATCTAGAGGTATTGATATTGACGTCACTGGAATAATTATATCCGATATCCACCGCAATGATCGAATAGAATAATGATAGAAACTTTACTACCTTTATCCGATCCTTATTGAAATTCAACCGGCTCATGTAGGTGCAAGACCCCGAGACCCCCAAACTTAACCCAGTCTTTTTTTTTTTAACATATTAATCAAGTTTGTGATCAGCTATAGTCTACAGCTGACCAACTGACATGTAACCAACAGCCGTTGCATCCTTCCTAAATGCCTTAAGCCATAGCATTCAACAAACACTGCCTATCCGTCCCGACGGGTTGATGCAATAATTAAGTCATATGCTAGGCAGACCTAGAAATAGACTCGCAACCAAGTATTTGTGGTCTGTGGGGCGCTGCAGTCGAGCGGCCCGACTCCAGGGAGCATGTATATAGTGAATTTTTGTAACCCTTCTGATCGATTGCCTTAGGCTCGAGGCTATGATTGCCCAAAATACTATTTACATGGGCTCGGGTGGAAAGGTTTCAAATCTAAGCAAGTTGATTGTTCTTTGGAAGGAACTGATATCTGATGGGAGTGGCCTTGGGGTTGATTCACAGGTTTCTGGAGACTTTGTGGAACATTTTACAGCTGGAGCATGGGCAATAGCATGCTAGCAGTGAAGATTGTTCGATTCATCATCACAGCCAAATATTACCGGTAACATGTTAACGTATAACATGCCGGAATAACACACACATATATATATACTCTGGTCAAATCCCATAATTCACCTATTTCTTGAACAATAAGAGGCACTCTAGTAAGATATAGGTCTTCAATCTTCTCCTAAAGCGACCCCACGATCCCCAGACTACCTAAATTAAGGAACTGAAACTTCTTTTACATACCTACATACATACATGCATATGCATGCTTAGCTTTGTGCAATCGTCTTGCATAACCATTTCGTCTTTACCTCCTTTTACAGTTTATTCAGCGAGCTCATAGGCCCTACAAGTACACCTAAACTCTCTTTGGGGCCTCTACCAATCTTGCTTCTAGTCCTATCGGCCCTTTTTCTTATTTCGGGTTCAGCCCTAACTGTCGATCATTTTTCATTGACCCATGATGCCTGGAAGTTTTACGGAAAGAGCCCCGTACAAGGTTCCTGCTATCGGAACACCCTTTGAAACTATAAAAGTGGAACCAGATGAGACTCCTGTAGGAGAAACGCAAGCATCAAGCACGATAGCTGCGGAGTCCTTGCATGAACGTGACCAGAACGGGAATCTTCTTCCACTGCAGTCTTATTACTACGAGGTCATAGTCCGCGTCAACCTTCCAGCCACGGATAGAATAATCGAACTTATTCTCAATGAGAACGATCCTCTTGAGAAAGTCTTGCGACTAGTCAAATGTAATACTCCCCTTGCTCTTCACAATATATTATTATTATTTTTAACATCCCTAAAACTAACTTGCACTTGATGGATGGATAAAACACTAACAGCAAGGATCCTTGCAGTCTATTTTGAGACATCTGGCTACTTTGGACCATACGAAAATAGCACCCTAGAATGGACCATAGACCTCACCTTTGGTGACCTTTCCCTTTTGAATATGGTCAACATCCTCACCTACCGCGGTGAACCACAGAAAAACCTCTTGATCAAAGATATCTTCTATGGGGGCGAAACTCTTGAGCCTCGCATCTTTCAACTGACCTCACCCGCAACAAGCGGTGCACCGGGTCCACCAATCGAATTCAAATGGAACCACAAAATCAAGCAATGGGTTCCACAGCCCGCCCCCGGAGAGATGTTGCTGATGGATGCTCAATTGGCTGTTCACGAAAACATTCTATATACGCCTTTCACGCACGCTAAGGGATCCTTATCCCTAACATCTATGAAGCTGTGTTACCTACGACATTTGAACGAGAGATTGAAGACTCCTGCAGCTGATGTCGGATATGTCTCTGCGGTTGTGTTTGTTGGACTTGGGGATATCAAAATGGCGGTTGTGAAGAGTTACGCTTGGGAGAAGGACGCCAGTAGAGGTTTTGGGAAGATCATTCGTTGGGATGATGAAAAAGGTGTCTGTTACGTTCAAGATGGGACGGGTCAGGATAGAACATTGAAGTTCCGACCAAACAGGTTGATTTGGGTCGAGGGTTAGGGGACGATACCATCTGGGTGGAATTTGGTCTTTTGGGGCTGAGCAATACCTCAATACTGGGCGGCACTACTCTTTCTATCACGTCAAGCTACTACGTTTACTGGACTTATCATTGCATGAAGGCGTTTGGTTTTCTGAGATTATTTAAGTGTTTAGGTGGAAGACTGGAATAGGCGTCACATATATATTCTTCAACGTTGCAATCCATTTTGTTTTAGAAGAACGTATCTGCAAAGATCTGTATTGATATTATTTTGTTAAGCCTCAAGGCGGCTCTTTGTTTTACAAACGCACATACACACGCACATACACACAAACAATCTTTGGATTCTGCGAGGTATTTCTGTATTTATATCATTTTGCAAATTTGTCTTATTTAGCAACTTACCAAGGTACCAAACTTCACTCGTTACCAATGGATATCAAGGTTCTTGTGTTACTATAAACACTTAAGTGCTTAAATTTCTTGACGGAGCTTTCTCAAATCGACAAATGAAATCAGTACGTGCATCAAGTTGCACGGCCGAGATCACTTGGTAAAATCTCAGCTGATAGTTATAACCAGACTTGGAAACTAATTTCGTTATTATGGGCTAGGCTTGGACTAGGCTTGATCGTGGAAAGCTAGGTATACGTAGGATTGACAACAGCGGTTTGCTTCATAACAAAATGGAAGGAAATATTAATAAGCTATAACGTTGTAGATTAAGCCGCAAATAGATATCTATCTGATCAGCTGAATATTATATATTTAGTTGTACCATGTCGCCTGGCACCTGACATTTTCCAGATGCCTAAAATGGCCCTAGGAGCAATAGGCTTAACTTTTTCGTAGACCCTGGTATACGGTAGGGTACGGAACCAATACGATATGGCGAAGGTCGTCCCGATCAAATTTATAAAACAAGGGGAAAGTTTATTATTCAGATTGGACGCCTGGAATCGAGGCTAGGGGAAAGTGGCGTACAGCGGTGTGTAACCCCTATATATATATATGATATCGATATGCAGTGGCAGCGCAAGGCATGTAAATGTGTGGTAGTACAATTACAATATCATGGTAGCCTCGAGACCAATATCATGGATCGATCGCGCGAGGCTAGTGAGCATGCAATGCTATGAGGGCCGCGATAATACAGCAATAAAACCGGGACTAGTCTCAGATTCCCGACTGACTGGGTCCTGATCCTGATCCTGACTCCGAACATTAACATTAAATTAGTCTCGTTCTTAGATGCTAGTTGTTCACAAATTCAATGACGTTAAATTCCTTTTATATATTTAATATCCGAATTCATTTCATACTGGTACCGGTATACTAGGATAAGCTGAGATTTGCTAGCTATGCCTGTGTATATACCCACTTCTACATCGTAAACCTCGGATATTTCAAGCCAGGAATTCAATCCTGTTAACTGTACAGCTGTCCGGAAGGGACAATTCTGTGTTTTAATTAAGGCTGGGCTACTATAGGTGCAAAACAGCCTTTGACCTGATTGCCACTTCGAACCCTCGTCCATTGCATTAACTTGGCCGTTGCTATTTTGGCGTTCAAAAATCGATTAATCGTTACGTGAAACCATACGGTTGTCACATGCATAGCTAGTTTGCGTAATTACAAGACCCCCCTGCCATCATCTGCGCCTGGTCTCGAGGCTAACAAGATCCAGCCTTGCAACTTGTTCAAAATCCAACAAAACTTGAATAATTTTGCCTAGCCTCGAAGTTCGGATAGAGAATGAATTAAAATTACTCCGCACTCCATATGTTTTTGACTGTGCATGCGCATGCAAGTTGACAGGCTAGATATTTGGTTATCACATAGCCTCGAGGCCAGGCGCAGATGAGGGTACCAACCCTTTTGAACTTCGCCGGAGTTATTAAAATTGAATTTTTAAAGAGCTGTTCTTACACTACTAGTAATTATAGCCTCGGTATCCATACTAAAATATCATTGGTCTCGTTGCAATATCATCAATATCATCGAGTCTTCTTCAATTAAAATGCAACACCACCAACCAACTCTGCCACTTCCCCTCTTTCAGCGTCCTGTAAGGTTCATAAACTTCCCTCGCCCCCCGAATCCCCCTATCCTTCATCTCCAACCTACAAACTTTCATAACATCCCACCCCAATCCTTCTTCGATTTCTATTTTATTATCCCCCGTATCCCCAATTTTTATAAGTTTTAAAGAAGGATGACGAGGGAGTATGATAGAATCTCGAAAGTATTTCCATGGAGAGATATGATACCACGACTGACCATTTAGAGCATAATGTAATGTTGGAAGGTTTGTTAGGAGTTCTTGGATGGTTGTTATGGTTAAAGTGCGGAGTGAATCGAAACGACGGATGAAATGGGCGAACTATCGATCCAGGAATTAGTATGGACTTATAAAGCATAATAAATTTAAAGGAAAGAAGGATGTAATATACCTTGGCAGTATCGAAATTCTTGCTAAAATCAATCAAAGCGTCGATTTCCTTAACCTCACTCCACGCCACATTCACAAATCTATCAAACATACCCAACTGCCCCGCCGCCCCCGAAATTTCCAATTTTCTTAGATTCGGAAAATCAAAGAATTTACTCCTCTCGTGTTCAATCTGTTCTCTATAGTTTTCATAACTAGGAGGTTCCAATCTATCATGCATATTAAACCCCAAATGACTCGTCTTCCTGGTAGCAGGTCTCAATATCAAGCATAATATCTCAAGTAATCGATACTTCTTCAACTCCCCCGGTGGCGTATGAACCCCTTCTTCCAATATTCTTATTTTCAATTGATCTAGAGACGCGTATTTGGTATCTTGAATACTTTGCTTCATTTTGACCCCTTTAGTTAGATGTTCGTATACATCGTCACAACAAAATTGATACCGAACGCTAATGTTTAAAGATAGTTTTGAGAGGTGATGAGAGGTAACGAGAAGGTATTCAAGGCTGTGGACTAGGTCTTGTATCGAGTTATAAAAGTTACCGTCGAATTCCAGGGACGTAAGGTGGGTGAAGGAAGGGGTTAGATCGAAGAGGGCGGATGGGAGGGAAGGAGCCCATGGGAAACGGGCGATTAGGTGAGTGGAGTCTGGGAGGATTGCGTGGTCTGATATTATCGATAATTTTCTGTTTCTTGAATTAGCTTAGGTCTATTTTACATATTATAATTCATATATGCATAGATCAATTGACATAAGAAGAAATCCGGGGTTATAGAAGAGGAATGGATATATATATACCTAACGAAGCTCCCATAATGCCTAAACAACTCCAACTTATCACGGGAATAGATACACCCAGGTTTACCCTCCCACCCCGAATATTGAAAAAGCATTTTACATTCTCCATAGATATACGATAAGAGGACTTCATGGAATCTTCGACATGTTTTTCCAATTGAACTTGGGTGGTGGAGTTTGTTTATTCCGTTGTTATTTGTTAATGCGAAAGTGAAGATTGTGAGAAGTATTTCGGGAGGGAGTTTTAAGATTCCTTTGGATTGGGGTTTTGAAGGGCGGATTGGTCGGAATGTGGGGGTTGAAGAGGGGGTGGTCGAGGTATGTGTACCACTGTACGGTGTGTGCCCCGGTTTGGAGCGGGAGAAGATGGTTTTTAGAGCTGGGACGAAAGCCTCGAAAGGCATGTTTAAGATAGTGATAAATTGAACTATAGATTGAGTAAGTATTTTATTATATAAATGCTGACCTGCCCTTGTTATATACAAAGAGAAGAGGTCTACTTGTCCATTCTCGAATTGGAGTCGATGACGGGAATGGTGACGCGGAAATCCAAAGATGCATAATTCAACCGCGACGATAAGTCCAATGTTCAGCCCAGGCCTGCTAAGCATGCATGGGGTACCCCCTGCAAGGTATGAATGTTCGCTAGAACCCGCCATTCGATGCCGATTCTGGGATTCAAATCCTTGCATCCTAACCATAGCCACTTTTGTCGAGTTTTCACGGGATGTCTTGAAATCGGATTTGAGATTATTATTCTTTGTACAAATTTTTTTGTTTATAGATTCTATCTAGGTAATTTTGTGGAAGAGGTAGAAAGGTGGAACAGACTCGTTTCTCATGTTTGCTTCCCAAAGAAGTATACTTGAACTAGCACGATCCCCTCAAAGTAGCTAATAAGATAGGGCAGGGAGAAAAAAAACGGTGACGACACGACACGACGGCAAAATGATGCAGCCCTGCTCTCCCGTTTTACTCTTGGCCCGCTATAACCTGGTCTAGCGAGGAGAAAACAAGGGCTAGCTTTATCTACCCTCGTGCCCGCCATACGCATGATCACTCCCCTCTTTTCTCTTTCTTTCTTTCTTTCTTCCTTTCTTTTGTTCGGGGGTGTTTTGTTAGTACTGTCCGTCGCATATCATCTTCAATTCTATTCCACGATAACCGGCTTATCGACCTGTTTTGCGGATTATACCCTTTTTAATATAAGATAAAGATATGGTGACGACAGCGCAGGGCGTCGAAGATGGAAGAGTTGAGGATGTTGGAATAAACCCAAAAGAGGAAGAGAAAGAAAGAAAAGCGGACCTCTGCGCCCGGTGTAGTAAGCTTTAGGGTTGGGAGTTAAACTCTCTCTTCACCCCGTCACCATGATGACTGGCTGGTATAGTGGTACTAACAGCAAAATCACAAATAAATAGAAGATCCACTCCCGCTATGGGCCCCCGAACCCCCCAGTGATATCGACGCCAACTTCACCCGCCCGGTTGCCATCACCACAAATAATATCAGTAGTAACAATGACACGGATACGAACATGCACGTCACAACCCCCCAGTCTACTCCGATAACATACTCCATCTCCCCAGTATCCGACCTCATAGTCCAACTCCCCACCCAGACAGCCTCCCATAGATATCTAGTCTCCTCCCAAATACTCCGTGTCGTCTCCCCCGTATGGCGACGCCAGCTAGACCCCAACAGTCCCTTCAAATCCCTCTCTACTGCCATAGAAACGATCTCAGACCGTGCGCATACAATTATGACACTGTACGACGACGACCCGGATACTTTACTTTTAGTGCTCAACATCCTTCATTTCTCGACCTCGAATATTCCGACAACATCGATAAACTTTGGACAACTTAGGTCGTTTGCGGTGTTATGTGATAAATACGATTGTATACATGTGTTGAATCCGTATTCGAAGGTATGGCTGGATGAATGGGCTCCTGTGGCGTGTGAACCGGGGTATGAGGACTGGTTGTTTATTGCCAAGGTTTTCGGGGATAAGAGGAATACTAAAGAGCTGGAGAAGTTGCTGGTTGAAGAGGCGGGTTCGTTGAGTATTTGTGAGACTTACTTTTTGAGAAGTGGGAGGGTCGTGGAGACGATGCTTTTGCCGGAGAATACGTTGAGTATGTATATTCCCCTCGAGATTGACATTGCTTTTGCTGTTTTTTGTGTATGGATACTTAACTAGGTACGATGCTGATATAAAGGGAAACAATAGAGAAAATCATGTCTTCTCGAACAGCAGAATTAAATCGCCAAATCTCCATCTGGCGGACATTTTTACAGTCCTTCATATCGGAAAATGTTACAAAGGGCTGTTCGAACTGGGACTGCGTGACATTATCATACGGAAATCTTATCAGATCGGTTGAGCAATCTGGACTCGTCAAGATTTTTAATCTGGTGGAGGAATGGCACGGGAATATTAGAGATTTTGAAGAGAAGACTGGAGGGATACAGTTGGCTAATGGGACAAGGTTTCATGGATACGGATGGTGCCCTGTGGAGAATCTGAACGTGGGTCTGAGGAGCAGGCTTGGGAGGGTTGATAATTGATTTCGGATTTCATATATGGCATTCTATGACCGGTTTTGGGTATAATATATATATTATGGAATAAGGGGTTTTGTGGATGATATGATATGGAGTTCATGGCGTTTATGATGAAGGATTTGGATATCCAGGGCATCTAGTAGAATTAATAATTTTCTTATTGGAGAAGATATAATATATATTCGATGAGATCGATAATACAACTTTTATAATACCCAGATATCGCTATCTCTAAAATGCTTTAACTCCAGCCTTCTAAATACAATACAGTACAATATAATATAGAAAGGAGGTTACATATACCTCTTCCTTCTGGCTCTCCTCGTCTCTGTCGGCTGATAATTATAATACTTCTGAATCCTCATAATATCCTCTGGCTTCAAATCCAAATCTACATTCCCACCACCGCCAGCCATCGTCCTCGCCATAATCGCATCTTTCGTCAGCGTATGTCCCAACCCCAAAGCATGACCAACCTCATGTAAAAAGACATTATGAATCTGATTAACATTCCAATTATTCGGTCCAGTACTGGTATTATTAAACTTCACATATCCCGAATAAACCGTCTTCTCCACTGGAACCCATCGACTCGCAATCCCAGGTCCCCAAGAAGCATTAGCAGCGATCCAAGATCCGTCCGATTGTGCCGGAAACTCAGGATCAAGAACATCGGGACCCGCAACTTCGATTTTTAATTCAATGTCATCTCGATCGGCGCCTTCAGCTGCTTTTTCGAATGTGAGGTTTGAGACGGCGGACCATTTGTTTAGAGCCTTTGTGATGATAGTTTCCATTGTGGACATTTCGAAACCTTGGATGGTATTGTAGAGTTTCCATCTGATGGGACGGTCGGTGAACCATGAGGTTATACCGTCTCGGAGGTCGTCGACTTCTTGTTCTTGGCGTCTGGCGTAGCGGAGACGGTAGGAGTGGGCGCGGTTGCCGCCGCAGAGGAGAGTTGGAGATTTCTTTTGGAGATAGGTTGCTCGTGGATTGGACATTTTTGAAATTTCTTAAATATAAAATTTTTCTTTGCAATTTTCTTGGAAGGGAGGTATTGTATTAGATATATAAATGAAAATGAAGATTTTGGAAGTTCGAATTGATACTGAAGATATTCGAGGACAGAATTGTATAGAATGGCAATTGAAGTATATCCCGATGGTTTTGATAGTGATAATTCAGTAAAGAAAGGACACCCCCCCATCTCTTTATATAATTAATAACATGTACACCCGGTTCGAAGTTCAAAATCCCTACGCGTATATCTGGATACTGACAACGCCACAAACGCCACAAATCCTCAATTCGCACATCTAGAACCGGTCTTGTTCGCATATAATTCCTAGATTCAACATTACAGTTTCTAGATCTAACGTTCTTGCAGCAGGGAAAAGAAATTTTTTTGGATCAACCTTATTTTCGAAGATCATACGGTACATGTAAGTACTTATGCTATGCAGGCATGTTTTGTATGCGATACCCTGTTGTTAGGATTCAATTTTTCTTCCTGAGAGAATAATTTGGAAATGCGAAGGAAGGTTCTGAAAGGGTCGGTGATTGAAATTTACGATGCCAATGTTAAAGTAATCTACATCCCTGGCGGAAACGAGGGTATAAGATAGGTCAAGATATCCAGAAGAAGCATTTCGTTAAAAGGTTGGCGTTTGATATCTGCCTATTCTGCAAAACCAAGGGAGAGTCAAAGTCTCCGAGCTGTTAGGATTTTGGCGGGGGAAGGGGTCCATCCCGGTTTCGCTATATTCAGGGTCCAATATAGATAGCCACTAGTCCTGATATAATTGATACTCCGCGTAAGGCCCGACGGGTTATAAACCCCCCAAGAAGAAGGAAAATGCTTCTCTAAAGTATAATATCCAGATGATTCAGTCGGAAAAGACTACCATTGGCGTAAGTAGGTATTGGCAGCTGCTCATTGAGCTTAAAAAACTCCAGTCGGTCTCAAAAGCACTTGAGGATTCGAAACGGACGGGTAACTAGCTCGTGCCGGGAGGGCGCAGCGGCAGCTAAGGGGAAAAGTCAGTCGGCAGACTAAACCATACTACGTTAGTAAAGTCCAAATTCCCGGAACTCGGAACAGATACCAAAGTTTTTCTCTTTCCCCAAGACGTTTCGAGATCAGCAGGTGGCTTTCCTATTGTGAAAAGAAAGGATGTCTTTGGAGTGGCGCTGGCCAATCGTGGAGCTTTGGAGGGGAGATGTTGGGGAAATTGTGCATATGCCATGGAAATCTTGGCTGGCAGAAATATGTTGCACCATGTTGCATTTTCTGACAGTCTTGAGATTTTCAATTGAAGCGTAGGAGGTTTTTTATGAGACTTTACCGTTGTAGACTGCGCACGGGGGTCGTTGGAAGCCGAGTCTTTGGAGTCCCTATTTGGGTACTGGACGGGGATGCATAGAGGTCATACCGTATACTGACTGTATCTCCACTTCATGACCCACTGACCAATTCAAACAAATGTCTTAGTTGAATTCGAACATTCATGAACTTGGTCGATGTGATGGCAACTTTTTGTAAGAAATATATTCAGCTTTGTAGTCTAAGAATTATGAAATAAACTTCTCTCGTGAGGTGGACTATGAACCCTGGTACACGAAATAGTAGTACTATAATATTATAATCTGGAATACCAGCTAAAGTATCACTCCGTATACCCACGGAACTTACTCCATGGCTTGCCTATCATCCCGGGTTCTAGTTTTCCCTTCCCGATTTTCCATTTTTCCTTTTCATTCCTTCATTCGCCTTCATCTCAAGTATACATATCACTCAAAGCGTTAGGCCGAGCCATATCAAAACCCCCCAGAATGCCACATACAACAATCAATTCCCTCCCCCCAGAACTCCACTCCGCAATCCTTTCCTACATACCCTTCTCAACCCTCATAAGCGCCCTCCAAACCTGCAAATTATGGAAGTCAATCCTTTCCACACCTCTGCATATCCAATCCCGATATCTTCCATTATCAGTTTCAAAAGAAAATGTTAATAAATATAAAACGGGGGTGAGAATCCCCGGTCTTCACCGTCTGATCGATTCGGACGATAATTTGAAAATAACAATGACGGGGGAGGAGTTGACTTCGTTAAGTTTTCTTGATTATGGTATGATAAATTCGGGTTTGGATGGAAGGAGGGAGGAGGGGAGATGGGTGGATATATCGTTATCATCATCATTATTATTGAAAGACGCTTTGTTCTCTCAAGACGCCATCGATAATCTCAAAGAAGAGGGTGGATTCCAAGTATGCATATTCCATCCACGCCTCTGGGGCGATACTCCATGGTTTCCAAATCCAAATGTTCCTTTCTTGCCAACGGGGAATAATACAGTTAATGAGGTGATCCAAACTATTAAGAACGTTTTTGTGGAGAAGTATTTGGATGAAGGTGATAATTATGTATATGAGATCAGTTTGAGCCATGAGCGGGAGGAAGATGAAGGGATCTGGAAGGTTGTGGGGACTATTGAAAGGATTGAGGTCAATAGTTTTGATGGCACTAGTGAGGAACCAGGGTGGAATGAAGCTGTGGATTGGGGTGGGACGGTGGATGGTGGGTGGGGTGATGATGGGGTTGATATTGCTTGGGATTCGTAGATATTGGTAGAGCTAATATCAATGTTTGGTATTCAGACCGATATAATCATAAACTTCGTGAACTTCTTCAATGCCACGTAGCGTAGGTACTTGAGCACTTAGGTGGTTTCAGTTAAAACGACCCTCGCCGTCAAAATCCCCACCCACTTACTCCCCCAGACCTTCCACCCATGCGTCAAAACTACTTCATACCTATCCTCACTGCCCTCATCAACTCTCAAGATCCGCACAAAGAATTTGACCAATTCTCCAACCGTAGCATCATTCCCGACCGACCAGTTATAAGGCGACATCAGTTGAATGGTGTTATAATTCGGATGATATGTCGGCGATACCTCTATAAAGAAGTTATCAAGAACCATATCTTCCCGTTTCCCATATGAGAGCTTGTTGGATTCTTCTACCGATAAATAGGTCATGAACGGTGAAAAGACGGGCTCGTTTAGAAACGGATGATTTGTGATATCGATCCATTCTTCTCTCGTTTCTGTGATAATCTTTTCCCCTCGTCCTTTTCGTTGGGTTTCTATGATGTTCCGGAATTTATGGCTGATGACTTTGTTGTTTTGTATTGTAAACTTAAAGTCTCCATTGAAATTGAGAAGGCGGTGGAGGTTCGGTAGACCCTCCGTTGTGAACTTTGGGACGTATCGAGCTTTTTGGAGCGGGAGGGATGAGATTATGGAGGACCACAAAGGGAGACCTTTGAGGCCGTGAAGTGGGTTGCGAACGGGGTGGAGAGAAGAATGAGGGTTTGAAGCTCCAGGGGGAGGCTGGTTAGTGACATTATGGATATCGCCGTAGTGTGGTGGGGGGCGCCGCTATGTGGTGAGGATCGCGGGGAGGGTTTGTAGATGTATTAGGGTTGGATCCTGGTAATCTCCGATTGACGTCTTGCAAACAAACCTCGGTCTTCTTCTTCGGCCGTGATCAGGAAATGGCTTATCACAGTACTCCGTTCATAGACTCCATTTCAAATTGAAAGAAATCAAAGAAATCAAATAAGGAGATAATGATGAGAAAGTTGGGTTAGGTTCTTCGTCAAGAAAACCTCACTGGTCCCTTTGTCGCCTTCTCAAATATATTCTGTAGCTTCTTCTGCTTCTCCGTCTGTTCAACTTCAACATCATCTTCCTTCCACAACCATTTCGCCTTCCAACCTGCTACCCCCTCTCTTCTTCCGAGAAGCTTCTTCCCATCTCGTAGCGCATGAGAAGTATATAACTCCCCATTCCCTTGTCTCCGAACCAAACTCGTAATCCTTCCTATTCCATCTCTTGCTTCGGACTTTGGAATCCCAACTCTTTTCAACATCTTCCCGTTCTCTAGATCAAACGCCAATAGCTCTTCTTCATTTCCAATCCACACCATTTCTCCACCGACGGCGTCGTCGCTTTCTGTGATAACTATCGGGAACTCTGATTGAAATTTGTTTTTGACAACGGGCGGGAAGATGACGTTTGTGTTTCTCCCATCTCCGGCATTCCATACTCTCATCTTCCCATCCATCCCAGCGCTAACGATTCTTCTACCGTCTGATGTCCACACTAACCCATTAACACCCCCGTCATGGGCTTTCCCCGCAGCTCTATTTGCAACTCGTGGCATCGTATTGACATCCAAGCTCCCCAGACAGTTTGCCCCATATCTAATATCCCAAACCCTCACACTCCCATCTCTCCCACCTGACGCAAGAATAGAAGAATAAATAGGTGACCAAGAAACACTTAACACTGACGTCACATGTCCAAATAGTGTTTGTGAAGTTGACGATATGCGAGGATCGATTAATCTAATATGTGGAGAGGAGCCAGCGACGGCTATCAATGCCGTTGAGATAGAAGCTGGAGAGGTAGAGTGCGTGTAGAGATGAGAGTCGAAAGGATAGGTTTGTAGACAGATTGGACTTGAAGGGGTTAGGGAGAAGAGGGATAGGGTTGAGGAGTAGGATGTTATTGAGAACTATAATTATATATAAGTTAAATGATGACTTATAGTAATGTAGTGGGGGTATGGGAGGAACATACGAGAGATGAATTGTGAGGATTAAACCTGATGGATGATATGCCATGGTCTGGTTTATCCTTGCTATATACCACCGTTAGACAGTCATAACTAGCTCCTATCGGCAGGATGTAGTAACATACTGTAGCACCGTAGTTGAAGCCTTTATATTATCTTCATGATATCCTTGTTCAAGATCCCAAACGAGAACACTCCCATCAGCGCCTCCAGTTACCATCCTGTTCGATATTACGATAATACACATCATATTAGCCATATTATTCCTCTATATATAAAAGACATTTCGTAGAACAAAAAACAACTACGAAGGGATGTATTATTTACCATCGCCCATCAGTTTCATCTGCACCAATACAGTTCACACCTCTATGATGTCCTCTTATTCCCTTACTCAAGGTAAATCGCGTGGAAGAGTCATAGTCTACATAGTGGTAGAGATATGAAGTGAAGACGCGTGAGAAGTCTTCGGATTGATCATGAGGAGTTTGAAGCCCGAGACTGCGATGAAAGATTAGGGGTGAGATGTTCATGACATTGTATTTTAATCTACTGATGGTTTGTGGTGGTTGTGGTGATGTTGAAGAGTGATGGTCTGTCTGGAGTAGTCAGAAGTCTCTCTTGGCAATTTGGATGTCTTCGATGCCCTGGTTAGTTACGGGGATTGAGATCCAGCATGTCGGTAACCAGGTCGTGGGGATGTGTTGATGTGTTGTCTACCAGATTATAACTAACAGCTTCACCTCATCATCATCGTCATCCCATCTCATCCTTCGAATTCTATCTTATGATACCCGACAATAGTCTCGAGACTAGGCGAGGATCCAGCGGGTTTCTGGCTCTAGGATCTGATTCTACCCACACTGACTTGATTTACTTAGCTTCTTGACCAAAAAGGATAGGCGTCTGACATTGCATTGCATCTATGAGTTGGACAAATCCCGTTCAGTCTCAAGCGCCATACACAGCTCCATGGCTGCCTTATTCTCGAAACCAAGCTACCTCTTTACCTAGGTATATACCAAGCTTCAGAATTTAGTTCAACTAGCTCAGCAGGGCCTATACTCCAGTCTGCTCTTGCCCATTCATACGACTTTCGATGCGAATAGACATTTATAGCTAGTCGAGCGGCAGTATTGAGAGCTACAGCTTGATACGCTTCTCGATAGAACTATGGCAACATTACAGACCGTTCCGCCTGAAATCCATCACCACATTACAGAATTCCTGTTCGCCTGCGATGTTGCGGCTCTTGCTCTTAGCTGCCGGACCTTAAAACGACGCCTCGGCCACGAAAATCAATTTTTTTGGTACAATCGGCTCCACAAGAGGGATGAGGATATTGTTCGCAATTTCAGGATCGTCATAAAATCAAAACCCGATGAATTTCAACCCGAAGATAGGGACTACTGGGCTGAGGCCACAGGAATCTTATCTGGGAAATCGGACTATGGTTGTCGCTCTTGTCTGGCGACCCCAATCATGGAACACTTTGCAGAATACCATTGTTTCGCGTATTTCCCAGTCTCTAGACCCGGTGTCTTAGATGATGGGGAGAGGCTTAGGCGGCGATACTGTCACGCATGCTTCTTACAATGGCATATCGGTGAGTCCATGTACAGTGCTTCACCTTGACACATTTTTGCGGTGGAGGGGTTTATTGATTGTTAATAAAAATGTTCATTGTGTTAAAAACAAAGAGCTCGACTCCTTCACCAATGCACATTCAACTGTCCCGCTACCAGCCGTAATTGGCATTCGAGTTTCACGCGAAGATGAATTATCTGGTTCCCCGCTTTATGATGGCGCAAGTTTGAAACGGTTCATACCTATTACCACCGCAATTAAAGCTATCGAAGCTTCCCCTGGCCTTAAATTCGAAATCGCAAATAGTATACCTCACCGCTTCAGGGCAAGATGGTCCCGAGCCCGAGGCGAGTACGATGCCCAGCTTGTTGATGGGGCTCTGAATTTTCTAAAAGACATCTATCGGCAAAAATACAAACATCTACACGTTGTAATAAGCCCCGATGCATATTACAAGAGATTTTCGGATTCCTTAGCCCGTTATATCCTACTCAACTATCCTGCTGCTGATAGGGAAAACGCATATACACTCGGAGATCTCACCATGCCCCCGCTGTCAATTGCTGAGAAAGTAATCAAAATATCCAGATTACTCATTCAAGGAGCTAAAGAGCAATCAATGGCTGCGGAACTCGCTGACGATCTTCATGTCCGCCTTTTTTGTCGTCCTGATAAATTTGAGGTGCAGACACTAACCTATCCATGTGTCATGGTCTTAAAGGCTGACTTATCATATTCCTGCTTTGGAATGGTAACCCGTCCCATTGGGGTGTTTACATGGCATATTTTGTATACCTATCTATATTTCAACAGCAAGCCAACGGGTTATGAAAGACGTTGCATACGGTGCTATTGGTGCCTCCGTCAGAACAACGGGAGAGATACGGAAGATAACCGGTACGATGAAGATGCAGCGGACTCTGAACTATCGGAACGTTGGATAGTAGTGCACAATCTTGTGCATCATCCAGAGCTCGTACGGAAACGGCCAAGGAATAAGGCTCACGATCGTTGTACAGTCCTTTCTGGAAACAACAATATCTTTATGGTGCATTGGACCGGTACTATATATAACGATCCTTCAGAAGCTCAAGAGTTCCGTAAAGAACGTCCTGTTTTTGAGAATGAGGAGCTTGAGGATGTGCCGGAGGGAGTACTACGGTTTAGGGGAGATCGGATTTCGACCTCTCGCTATTTCCCCTGGGTTTGAATGCGCAAACACGGTTTCTAGTAGACTCTGCTTGCATTCATCCAAACAGTTAGTCTTCGATCTAATGTCGATAGTATGTCTTGAATATTCTTGATAATCGTTATAACCTGCCCTTTACTTATATTGATCAATTGATCTAACCTCATGGAATCAACGAGGACCCTCTATAGCTAGTGCTATAAACCTCTCATGGTTTGTTGCTGTATAACATCTGCGGCTTCAATCAAAATCACTTTGACTATACAATATACAGTATGAAAGGAGCCTCATGCGTAACAGAATAAATACATTCTATTCAATTCGACTTTAAGCAAGTGGCTGTTGTTGGAAAGTCCGGTGTAGTCTCAAGTAGCAGCTAATAGTCGGGTTTGGAGGAGGTTTGAAGTCTGCCAAGAAATGGAATTATACTTAAACTCTTTCGCGTCTTTCTTCCCAAACCAACCTCACAAGATTACAACCTTAGCTTTTGTATCCTGTCGCACTCCATCGTAAAGCTTCCACAACCCTCGAAAATGACAGAAACATTGTCGCTGGAGGACAGCGAGTCGGATTATATCGAATCTTCGGCGGAGTCTTCGTCTTCATCTTCGTCTTCATCGGCTTCGAAATCCGCCGAATCGATATCAGAACGGGAGACGACTTTAGCTGCATTTAGTCGACCTAAACCACCAGGTCCTATCAATACTTCGACAAATAGTAACGACTATGATCCCAACCTAGAAGATGACGATGACGATGACGATGACGAAGGGGGAGGAGGGAGAGGAGGATCAAAGAATGAAGAAACACCATGGAACCCATACTCCCATTCCAAAACAAACGTCTACACGGCCTCCTCCTCCCTCCTAACAATCTCCCACCGGTCACTCTCCGAAAGACATTCCAAACCCGCGAGTGCCGACGAACTCCTCTTTCATAACCCCCTAAACCCGGACTTTGTACTCCCCGACTCCGTGAAGTCTATCTTGGAAGATGAGAAGATAATAGGGGATCTACCGGATTCGGATCTGTTGAAGGCGGTGCATAGATATGTTTCTGAGTTCTTTGAGGCGAAGGGTTGGGATGGGGTTATGGCTCGGAGTATGGATGAGAGTGCTATGCTTGCTATTGGAGTCATTTTGGAAGAGTATTGTAGGGAGATGGTGGGGAAGGATGGGGGGATGGTGTTTGCTGAATGATTGATATCTACTCATCTAAGAGGCATCTATTTTTCATCTACTGGTCTATGGTTTTCTTTGGAGGGTATAGATCAAGTGGGTATCATTAAGGAGGTCATCAGAAACATGAAATCTATCTATCGCATACATAAGTTGGTTTGGAAAGTACTCATACAGACGGAGTACTCCCCAGGTCTAGGTTCTTCACCTGCTCCTCTAACCCAGGCGTATCAACTACTTGCTCAACTTCCTTCTCTTGGCTTTGGTCGGTCACATCGGTATGCGCCACCCTCATCCACTGTGGTTCTGGACCTTTCTGTTCTCCCAGCGTCTTCTCAACTTCTTCGTCACCGCCTTTGACGAAGAGTCCTTGAAGCCAGCATCTGTGCATCTTTATCTTTCTCGCACGGTTAACCAGCATTCGTCTATCCACACCCAACAATACGGTCTTCATTCCTGTTTCTTCTCTTTCAGCATCTTCTTCTTGGGGTTTATATTTCGGATCGAAGATGTTTCCTAATTCATCTCGGTCGAAGAAGTATACCCTTGTCCCATCGCCTCTGATATAGAAATTCTCTTGCAAGAACCTTCCCTTCTTAAACCTCACCTGCGCCAAATCACCTCTTCCATAATCTCTAAACAACACCTTCCCACCCTTTTTCAAGCATTTATTCACATTCTTAACAGCATGGACCCATTGATCAGGGTGTAATGCCGAAAACACGAAGATGAGGATGACGACATCTAATGATTCCGGTTCAACACCTTCCGGTAGAACTCCATCGGCGTTTCCTAGGTCCCATACTGATGCCGAGACGTGCTTTGGGTGGTGGAGGGTGTAGAGTTCGTTGGAACGGATCAATTCGATTGAGGTTTTTGAGAAATCGGCGCCGTGGATATGGAAGTTTGGGTTTTTGTTGGAGGAGAGGATTGGGAAGAGGGTGTTCCCGGCGCCGCAGCCGACTTCGAGGAGACGGATTGGAGGTGAAGATGCGGATGTTGCTGTTGTTAAGATTGGGAACTATTTTTTTTAAGGGCGTTAGTAGCTGGGAATGTTGGAGGAAGGGAGAGACGGACCTCCTGCTGCAGCCATTTCCTGTCTTTGAAGAAATTCTCACGGTTGTTTTTATAAAAGTTGTTCCACCATTTCTCGGGTTCGGAGTTAAACCGATCTTTTATCCATTTCAACCATTTTTGTTAGTCTTTATAACCATCCTCCTTTTATTTTTATATATGACAGTGGAATATAGCGGGGGGCATACTCTTGTCAAAATCTCTCACTGGATTGTTCCTCTGCATATCATACTGTCCCTCCGCATACGCTTTATATTCATCATCAACCTCGACATGGTCCCACGCATTAAACGAAAACTCATCGTCGCCTTCTTCGAGGTATCGGGTACCAAATTGAAATGGGTCTGAACGTTTTAGGCCATCTGGTTTGGGTTGCTTTTGTGATGTTGTCGAAGCAGAAGTGGTAGTAGATGATTCGGTTGGAGTAGTATCGGTACTACTGGTATTTGAGGATATATCGGAGTTTAAAGGTCTAGAAGACGGTTTCGAAGGTAGAGAAGAGGAAAGCAGAGCTGCGTCGGCGATTTGACGGGTTCGAGGGGGTTTTGTGGAGGGGTTCTCAGAGGATGGGAGGGGTGGTGGGGGGATTGTGATTTTTGAGGGAGCTTCTTCTTCTACATCGGTTATTGTAGAAGGAGGATCCTGTGGATTCGTCATGATTGAGAAGATGGTAAAGAGATGGTTTTATGAAGATTGGAAGTTTTTAGATGGTGATGATAAGAACGATGGTGGTGATGATGATGGTGGGGAAGCTTATGATGGTGAAGATGATTAAGTAGATTTTGAGTCGCTGGAAAACCTCAAATTGGAAATTTTTGCAGGGGGGTTTTTTGGTTGGAGAATGGGCGGTGACAACGCATTTTGGGCGGTAAAATACCACGTTTGTGCCTCGAGGCTGGAATGCATTGGCTCTTTGGTGGACAGCCACCTTTTTTACAAATTCTGAAAGAGGGTTCTTGTTACTTTAATGCGTTTACCTGCAGAGGATATATACCCGAGTTTTATAGAATAACCTTAAGAGACTATTGAGGTTTTTTCATGAATTCAATTGAGCCGATTCTTGTTGCGAGGGTTCCTAGCCAGATCTAGACGCCATAGACCCACTTCCGCGAAGTCAGCTGTAGTCAACATTTGATTTCGAATAATATAATATACATTATTGATTTTCATAAATTTAGGTATAAGGTTAGTTCTCCTCGTGGCTAGCTATTAATTAAATGAATGGTATATACACTATCGCATATGAGGGTTTCTTATGTGTGGCCTCCACCAATTCCCTGGTATATATAATTAATACACTGACATTGTAGACATCCCATGTCTTTGTGGCTACGTTATATTAAACTATACAAGTATTGATCCTTATTTATGACTAACAGATTATCAAGATAGACGGGCTAGCTAAGTATAAATCGACTACACGAACTCACTTGACAGCGTGTTCCCAGTTTGCCATATTAATCATAGTGTATGAGTCAAGCTTAATCAAGTTCTTAAGTTGACATGATTTCTGGCATGCATGCTAGCAGGTAACATGGCCCAGTGGTTCTGACTAATCTCGCAGACTTCTAGCTCAATTGTACCCACTTAGACCCACAGCATGCATTGCACAGCTTCAGTTGATCGAACCTGTTCGCCGGCTCTTCAGAATCAGGCCAAAAACTATAAAACTCCATTGGACGAATTCCTCACCCGCATTCTTTACTTTCAGGATCATATTGATATATTGCGCAGAAACCCCATTCGGATTCTCCCCTTTCACATCCAGCTGGACCCGGCTGAACAATTAACCAGGACAAAAACACAACATTGCCAACGCAGGACCAAGTCCTGGCTTCAAACATGTCTACTTCTGGGTCCAATATATACATATCCAACGTCAATAGCGCAGAATATACAGGAGGAGTAGAGATACACAGCCCTCCATCCTCCTTCGATGAATATTCTGACCTTTCCCCCCTTCCTACCGACGAATTCAACCTCTCCGGCTCCAAAGTCCGACGAACACTCCCACCACCATCATCCTACCCACACCCACTAGACGGGAAACCCTCTTTTGCCACCGCAATAACCTACAAAGAAACCTACGTCCGTCTCTTTTCCGACGCGGTTAGGAATAAACCTAACTGGACGGAAAAGATATTGGATAGAAAGTTATTTGCAAAGTGGTTGAGGGAAGCGCAAGAACAGCCTCCACCTTGTGACGGTGGGAAACATAGGGTGTTAACGTGGGATGAGGAAGATGTGGCCTATGTATATGATGAGCTTGTGAATGTTTATAAGCCTTTTGTGGAGGGGTTGAGGGAGCAAGGGTTCGGGTTGGAGCCGGATGTTGATGGGGTTTGGAGGGAAGATTGGGGGGGTGATGAGGAGTTGAGGAGGGAGTTGATAGATGGTATGTGCTTGACCTCTTTAAGAATAAATTGATATCGATGCTTGGTAGACATTATATACATTGATCATGATATTAGAGGAGATGAGAATTCTAACCGTTGAATATGTAATGCAGCGGTGGCAACCCTCGAAAACGTCCCAAATGAGAAAAACGACTGGCACCCCGGCTCCAACAAACAAGTCCTAGACCTCGTCCACCCCTCCCTCTGGCCCATAATATACAACCGTACACTTTCTCTCCAAACCGGAGAACCAATTCAACCTCCCAAAGATATAAAACAAGACAGCATCGGCTTCTCCAGTAAATTCTGCTGGCTACCCTCTGAATTCGAAGTCTCCCCGGACGGCACAAAAACTACCATAAAATCATATATAAACAACCTAGCATCCCATGAACAAAATATTTTGTTTTACCCCATCCTTGAAAAGATCTTTACAAAGTTCGTACCGTTGTTTAATCACGTCCTCGCGGACTTAAGAGCGGGCAAGCATGATTTTAGAAGAGTGTTCGCCATAGCCGGTCGTAAATGGTGGAGTGACGATTTGATCAAACTAACCAACGAAAATCATAAAATAAAATGGGACGAACTATTAGAACAATTTATCAATGGCGAAAACTTGAACGTCAATTTTTTGGAGCATTTCCCGCACGTTTCGAAACGATTCGATGCTGATGATGAAGGAGATCCGGAGTTTGAAGAGTGTGATGATAGTGACGACGAAGAACCTGATCAAAGAGGGGATCCGGGGATATATGAGGTTAGGGATAACGTGGGACAATACTTACCGTCGAGTTGGGAGCCTCCAGAGATTAGTGAGGATGTAAAGCTGGAAGGGAAGACTTTGAAAGTTATTGTTAAATTGGCTAATATTGTGTTAACACCGGATAAACCGACCTATGAAGGTGGCAGTTGGCATGTAGAGGCTATGCTGGTGATTATATCTCACATTTTATCCTTTAGGTGAATACGGACGCTGACGCTTCTGATGTATAGAATGAAAGGATAGTATCGACAGGAATATATTACTACGACCAGGAAAATGTGACGGACAGCAGGCTGGCATTTCGTCGGACAGTGGGGAACGTACCTAACTGGGAGAGCGCGGAGATATTAGAGCAACATTCGGATTGGCCGATAGTGTTCAATATGAGTTCCAAATTTCAGTCATGGGCGGTTCAAGAGGTCGGACAGATTGAAACAAAGGTTAGTGCCCATATTTCCAATATTATATTATTATAATTATGCGAAACCAAGCTCATTTGAAAATTACGATATAGAAAAACCGCGCAATAGCCTTCCCAAACATCTACCAGCACCAAGTCCAACCGTTCACTCTTATCGACCCTACAAAACCCGGTTATAGGAAAATACTGGTCTTCTTCCTCTGCGACCCCTCTAACCATGACCTTCCGACTACTAGAACTGTTGCTCCGCAGCAACCGGAGTTTAGGGTGGAAATTGAGAATACATTAAGAAATGGACCGATGGGGAAGGTACCGGAGGAAGTTTTTGGAATGGTATTTGGGATGGTGCCGGATGTTGTGGGGAGGGAGGAGGCGGAGAGGTATAGGAGGGAGTTGATGAAGGAAAGAGCTTCGTTTGGGAATAGTTCGACGATGGTGCAGGGTCTTTGTTATAGTTTGTGTGAGCATTGATCGATCACAAGCTTGGAGATGGGATCATGTATAGGATATGGTATATAATCTCATATTATAATAGCAAAAGGGTGGTGGATATTATAATATTATAATATTCTCGAGATCTCCTACTTCGCCATGATATTGCGGTTAGCGAAAAATCGTTAGGTGTCGCACCCATTGTCGACATGCCGAGGACTCGACTAGGCAAATGTAGTTTCTACCTTTGATGTTATTATATAAAATTAGCATAGTCCCAAAGCCCCACATACAATGTTTAGTATGTAGTTCGATGACATGGCAAATCTAGATTCGATATGAGCTATCACTATATGGAAGCTGGTGTGGTCTCGTTCGAGACCAGTGGAAGCCTATATAAGAGACCGGAGTACCGGTTATATACAAAAAAGGATATTCGTGTTCTTTCAAGTAAAAGAACTACCTTCTATCAGTTAAATTGATATAATCTTACCACTTAAAGCCTCAAAATAACCAAAGTACCCAACCCTGAGACCCCGTCGACGCCTGCCCCCAAGCCCAAGACTTGTCTACAATTGTGTTGTCGGCGTGTTCTTTTGCTCCTAAGGGTTACACCAAAGTTTCCAGCACCTTAAGCTTTAAAGCTCTCAATCCTTATCGCGTCACTTCTCTCTCCCTCCAACCCTCCCCTAAACAAACAGCATCGACACCCCACATCGCAAACCTCCCCTCCCTCCTTCTACCAGATACACTACCATCAGCAATGGCAGACGCTCCCGGCGAATCCGCTCCCACATCCTCGTCGAAGGACCCATCCTCTTTCCTCTCCGAAATCCACGGCGCTCCGATCACCGTCAAGCTTAACTCTGGAGTTGAATACAAAGGTTGGAGATTCAATTTCTCGTCCGGACTACATACGAACCGAGTGGCCTTAGGGGGTATAGGATGTTATGGATGCTGATTATTCTGGGTGAATAGGTGAACTTCAGTCGGTGGATGGGTATATGAACATTGCGCTTGAGAATACAGAGGAATATGTCAACGGTGAACGAAAGAATCGGTATGGTGATGTGTTTATTAGAGGGAATAATGGTAAGGGGGGGCCCTGTTAATACCACTATTGAGATCGGGCGTGGAGGACTTGCGAAGGTTTGAACATGCTAACAGACTGGCTCAAATATAGTATTGTACATCTCGGCAGACAAATGATTTTCTGGTTTTATGAAAACGATATAATGCGATATGAATACGGAAAGCATCGGTATCTAGGAGTGTGAGGTGGTGGATAATTTAGCATGGTCTGGACGATGGAGATGTTTACGCAGGATACGAGATTCATCGGATTCCGACAGACTCTTGGGATGTTTATCGATATATACCTATTACTGAACGATGCTGAGGCCTTAAGAACCATCGAGATAGTAGCCTTGGATCCTCGGTAGCAGGTAGCATAGCCGCAGGATAGTTTAAATACCCTTTAGACGGTTCAATTGAAACTACAATCAATTCTTGAGCAAGTCCAGCATTTAAGGAAGAAGGATCGATAGTAGTCAGCACTTAGCCCAGCAAGCAAGCAAGGCGAGACGGGGTGTGTACGTTGCTGCTTGAGGGGGCAGGTCATCACCAGATTATAGTTATTGGTCGTTCTCTCTCACAGTTTCGACTATACATCATATGCGAAAGGATTATCGGGATTCCCCATGTGGAGCTTTAGTGGAAGAGACAAGAGCAGTATGGTAATCAAGTCCGCTCCTAGTTTGTTCGATATATCGTGATGCCATACCAGATTTAAATTGGGAAGCACCAAAGCGACAGGAAATGACAGTAAAGGAATAAATACAAAACGCCTCATGCACATAGTCGTAACAGTGGTCAAAAGAAATACGAAAAGTAAAAGAACGAATCAAAGAAAGAGGACAAGTGACCAACATCTCAGTCTTCATCGGAATCAAAATCGGGGATCTCGATTTGACCGTTCTCGTCAAGCTCAGGCTTAAATCTACTCGAGGTAGACGCGAACGGATGGTCTCGTGCCATAGCTCCGATGATTGTTGTCGAGAAAACCGTACTGGGCACATGGTGCGCAACCTCGGGTCGGCCTCGCGAGACGGGAGGGTTTTTAACCTGCCTGTCTCGATAGCCGATGGCTCCGTTTTGGGTATTCTAGGCCCTTGCTGCGGCGCCCCGGCCCTTGGGTGGAGTGGTATATTCGTATACCATGTCTACCCAGCTAACTCCTCCGTGTGTAACGCTGCTGTTGCCTTTGTACCTGAACAATTGGCTCTTAGTATAAACACCCGTTGTTTCCTTGCGACAGATCAATGCGATCCTCTTCGAGAGCCCAGCATCCTTCATTCTTTGGCAGAAGTCTTTCAGGAGAACCTGGGAATACCCATTGTTTCTGTAGGTAGGATCAACACAGAGAGAGTGGAGACAGACAGTTTCTCCATGTTCGACATGGCCTTCAACGGCCGGTGTGGATTCCTGAACTGTCTTCTTCGCAGTCTCAGAGGATTCTGCTGTTGTTGTTGTAGATGCTTGCGAGTCGGCGCCAGGTTGTGTGGAAGTTGTGGGTGGGGTGTTCTGAGACTCCGAGGCCTGGGGTTGCGCGACAGCAAGCGTAACCGTAGACTTTTCAGCTCCATACTTCTCAAGAAGGTCGTGTGGAATTCGCATCGAGGCCTCCGTAATAACAGGAGAGGTAGTCTTTGTAGCGGAGATCATCGCGATCAATATCTCCTTCGGTTGGAAGTCAGATACGCCTTTTGGCGTATCAGGGTGGGGCTTCGATAGTGTAAAGAGCCCATGCGAGAGTTCCCCGCTATCAATCAATCAATCACACACTGTCAGCGCTCAATTTCTCCTAGCTATGAACTCAATCGACAATCCCGAGAAAACCTACCAGACATGCAATCGATAACGGAACTAATCATAAAGGAACATTAGCACAAATTCCCACGACAGAGTTTTTTGTCCCGAAGACCCAAGGCTGGAGCATACCTTAGCCGGTGTAGCTCTCTCTGCTTCAGGGAAACAAGCATTCTCTAGCTCGATTATCTTGTCGATGTCGTTAATCGTAAGGGTTCGAACGTAGACCGACATCTTGTTCAACGACTTAGGATGGAATGTTAGGGCCATGCTTTGCATGCCCTGAAGATGCAGAGCTGAAAGAATCTTGATAGCGACGTTCTATTCGATGTGAAGGATGAATACTAGGAAAGAAGGAAGAAAGAATTCAGTGGACCGGTCTTCTTTATATAGTAGATGTTCTATCCAAACGTAGACTTTGTATATGCGTCTATAGAATTGCTGGAAGCTGTACAATTCGGGTGGTATTGCTTGGATGGGTCCGATGAAGTTGGCGATGATGTCGGGAGCTATGTCACGAGCTCAAAGCGAGGGACGTCGTTGAAGTTGTTGAGAAGCTTTGAAGAGCGCCGCCGAAAGAGGAAATGCGGAAATGAGACAAACCCATTCTGGCCAACAACACAACACAATTCAAAATGCAACAACTGTGTCGCAGACCTGACAGCTTTTTGGTGTATTTTGGTGTGCTTTGGTTGAAGATGTTTACGATATAACAGGTATAACTTCTAATAATCCATCCTAAAGGGTCTCAGTATCTATAGAGGCTAGTTCAATACTTCTTCCATGAGATTATCATGATCTAACCTATCGCAAAGAATATACTAGACGGTACCCTTCACCCATAGGACGTATTGATACTGCATACTGCACTGCCAGCGCTTGCACCGAGCATCTACGCAACGATCGTGCGATTGTGACGTCAAATAAAGAGAGTGGAACTTCTATATTCAGTCTAGTCAGACAAGATTATTGATAGTACCAGCGGAGAGGGGTTCCTCGTCCCGTTCCGTAGGCTAGCTTGGGAGAGTATGGTATGGCATCGACGCACCCGTCAAGTCAGAATGACATTGTGATACAGAAACTAGACATTGATTTGGGGGCTATGACTTAAAATTAGTATACTCACATTATAATATTTTCAGTGATGGAACAACTGATGATCCTGCTTTCATCGGACCCCAAACTATAAGTAGAGCACGCACGGACCCCAATATTGAGGGTTTTGGAAACGGTTGACGGTGGCCAGAGTCTAGACTAGTTCGAATATTGTTTCTTGTAGGCTTAGAATTAAGTTACGTAGAGCTCACCATCGTCGGAATTAAATATAATAGGATACATTCTATCCTAAGTGGCATCGATCTTTAACTTAACGTTATACTTTGCACTTTTATAAGACTGATATCACATTAAATAAGTTTCACTCTCCGAAGTGATTAACATCAATTCAGAAAATGATACATGAAACCTTCCCAATGGTGTGCACGCACCCATGAAATCGAAATTTATACCTATAATAACCGATCCCCATTGGTCTCGCTTGTCCAATCGCCTATGTGCCGAAAGACTCTCGTTGGATATGTCTCAGGCCGCCTCGATTATCTTGAAATTATAAATCTATCATGTGTGCATGTTTTCTCTCCCACTGGCGAGGATACCCTATCAACGAAGAGCCTATAATAAATACCGCGCATACAGATATGCAGCTGAGCTTCGATCTTGTTATATAGTCCCTGGCATGAGACTGCAGTTCCGGTTCTGGTTCAAAAAATCATGCTATGTTGAATATTCTAACCACCCAGGCCCTCAGACATGCATAATGCATTAAACGAGAGTGTCTTTTTTAAGGTCACCTACGAATCAAAATTTTCTAAATTAATTCCTAGTGTAACCATGCATATAAAGACAAATCTGGGCACTAGAGCTCCCGTAAAGACGTCTACGTAGACACTTCGGGCTGAAATCTACCCTTAAAATGATGAATCCTGAGCTGACATATATTAAGTAAACACCACAATTTGGTAAATTCCCTGTCGCAATCGTTTTTTAGTGGCAACCACTGTCGCTGTTCGCGTCGAATCGATAAGCCGAGTGCGCCGAACATGTACTGTACCTGTACGAACCATCAAACTAAACCATAACAGCCCGCTGAAATTCATGCGGCACACAAATGCGTCGAATCGTCTCGATGGCCGACAGGCTCGCCAATAGCTTCAGGAAGGTGGACTCCTGGACACCCCACAAGACCAAGGAATTATTTCGATCTTACCCATCCCATTTTCTGTATTTTCTCGCACTCAGGCTCAATATTAATATCCCCACGCTACGAAAAGCGGTGGCAGTGGAACTCCTCCACTCGATATTGATCACAACACGGCAGATCCACGTCCTTGGTAAACGAGACACACCACTCGATAAGCGCTGAAACAACTGACTGGTCGGAGCTGGTTCAGGATCCCCTATCACCACACTCTTATAAATTTCTAATGCGGGATAATAACAATCTATTGACTGGAATTCGCCACCTTGATCGAAAAAGGGAATACGGGTCTTTTTCTTGAAGTGAAAAAAAAAAGTTTGTGGTGTGATGAATACAGCATTCATATCGTAAGCCGCTGGGGGGGAGCTCGAATAAGCACAGAAGTTTGCTATTGAGAAACGACGATAATGGCAGTTGACCATGGCAAATCTCAGGGATCATGATGGACGTCTGTCATTCGTTGGAATTCCTATTACGGACGCAGTTGCTTGAGCTATGTTATGCTTCAAGATATATAGAACCTCGCATCCGCTTTGAATATCGTCCATTCAGCCTGTTCTACAACTGCGCACGTATACGTGTTCGTACAGGTTTCTCTCGTTTCTGTCTTTTATAGTTCTAGAGTTTAAGGATAGCTGCGAGGCTTCAAAGGCGTTTCTCTTTTCCAGTTTATTTTATTTTTATGATTCGATCTTCAGTTATCTAGTCTGTCTTTGAAATATTCGTTTTATACAACATCCCGATATCTTTACGCCAATTGCTCTACCTTCGATACTCTCACAAGATACAATATTTTATATTGAGAGAGAAATAGCCATTCAAACGTCTCAGCCTAGTTTCCAATCTTACCAGTAATAACTTTACTGCTGTTACTATTTGTTTCGATCTCAAGCTACTTGAGATTTTAATTTTTAAATATGGCTATTTGCATTGACTCACTACCAAATGACCATGCATATGGCATGATATCTGAGGACGTAAGAAACGATCCTAGATGTATCTACGACACATTTGACAGCGATTTCTACAAATGCCTTTGCGAGGATCTCGCGAAGGAGCTCGACTTTCCAGACCAAACTGACCTTCGAAGGATCAGTCAGTTGGAACTATTTGGCTCTTCATGGGAAAGTAAGTCATGCTCCCCAAAACGTTGCATATTTTATACACCGTTTCCCCACCCATATCGCATATGTATCTTTGCTTTGACCGTGTACGTGTCATGTGAGTGGGATATATGTCATATCCCCAGGTGTCTCAGTTCAGTTGCTGACCTCGTGTAACTTCAACAGCGGACCCATACAAGAAACTCCTCTTGCGATGCCTTGATCACTCCATCCCTCGCCTTCGCGAGCCCCTCACCCCACGCTCTCGCGGCGGATCAATTGATTACACTGCTACGGATACGAGCCTAGACTTCGATTGCGAAGAAGAAGCAACAACCATTCCAACAAACCCACCTCCTTCGCCCGCATTATCGGCTGCGAATTATGTCCTTTCCAACGAAAGGACCGCGGACAAAAGCGATGATGACCGGCTAGAACCTCTGTTCTTTGACAAGTTAAGCTTATTGTCACCGGCGGAAGTCGGTGATGGCTATGAAGGCGACAATGACGACGACGACGACGAAGAGGACGCCTATATTAATGGGCTTGCTACGGGTGAAATTACCGGAGCACGGCGCATAAGGCGGCAGCAAACCCGAATGCAGACTAAACATCAATATCACCGCAGAGTTGCATCAACAGGGTTGTTAGCAACAGTGGTGACAAGTGATGGCTCGATCATTTGGCATTTTAAGGAGTTTTCCTGAATCTCCATGGAGGATCCGGGTAGGTTGCCCCGCTGCAAAAAAAACCTGCGGGGCGTAATAAGGCAAAAGAGGATGTGACAAAGTGTGCCTTTTGTGAATTACCGTGCGATAGTGGAATACGAGCTCCGAGGGAGTTTTCCGAAGGCAAGATTTAAATCCGGACTGGGCGTTCATCACGTCACGAGACTGTTTCTTTTTTATCAAATAAAATTTCTTATTTTGTTAATTCTTGCTTCTTCGCTCTTTCTGTTTGAAATTCGGATGTTCTGGGATATCAATAGCGGGGAAACAGTGAAACCGAATCAAAAAAATCATGAGGGTCGTTCGGAGTCGGGATGGGATTGTACCAGCCAATGGCGCTTTAGGGCAACCGAACATTTCAGTTGCAAATAAATGTCTTTGATATTATACCTTTTTGTATTATAAAGCAATACAAATCTTGCGAAAGACAATGGATATGGCGATTATTCGGAGAGCTTCAGAACCGAGGTGGCGGGAAATTACCCACTTTAGAAGAAACGTGATCTGTGCGACCAGTTAGTTCGGAATACTGCCATGCCATGCCGTGTTCATGATCCATATGAACAAGAGCATAAGCGGCCGTTGTAACGTATCCGCCGCACGTTGTTAAAACCTGGGTTTGACAGATGAGATATCGATATGTGCCTGAAACCTTCAATAGTGATCCCAAGACTGACATTATAATTTTTCCCGTCGGCGTCACTCTATCCGGTTGAAATCATTAGGCCGCGACTACCATGCCTGTCTATCGAAGCATCTCCATGTTCCATCAAGGCTTCCCGACCGTCGGTTAAAAGGTTCGAATTCAGGAACCTTCTGCGGGTAAAGCGGCACAATGGATGCCAGATCCCTGCTCCCCGTGCAGCTGAAAGAAACTCAATTCTGACCTTTTTGCGAATGCTTTGCTACGACCATACAGTACACCAAGCGGCGGGACCTTTTCACGATCCGATGCCAGGCATTCGCACTGCGTATGTTCACAAACATTGCATACGGCAGAGATGTCTAAGGTGTGGCAAGAATTCAGTTTTTGATGCAGGTGGATTGATTATAATCGACAAAAGTCAAGGATTCTCGCCGAGGAAAGACAGAATTTACGCCGCTTACAGGGAAATATCCTCTCAGATCATGTCTCTCGTTTAGACGGCTAAGCAGAGGGTGGGCTGATACTTCCTCTTCTGGTGTAGCTACCTGTGCGAGATGGGTATCGAAGATGGAGTCTGTCGACAAAGCGTGACAAAGAGAATAACCTTATCTGCACAAATTTTCGTCAAAAGTGGGAACAGCCTCGCCCGTGATTGACCAACCCATGTCGCGGTGCTGTAATTGTCTTGAGCCGAAAATCAGAGATTCGCATAACTAAAAGAGTGGGGATGCCGGCCGGATAAGAACGTTGACCTTGGCTCCGCAGCGGGAGGAATTCGCCATCAAGATTACGAACCCTCTCAGCTAACCGAAATTGCAATGTCGCTGCAGAGAAGGGGGAAAGGAAAGGCCCGCTCTTCGGCAAGTCCGTTGTGCACGGCTGAGGCCGGTGGCAGAAAAAGGGAAAGGTTTTAGAGCCCGGGCTAGGAAATCTCGCTCCGAGCCGCAGGACGAACCTTCACCAGAAACGTCGATGAATTGTGAAAGTTTATTGTAGTCCGGTGAGACCCATTCACGATTGATTCTGCGCACTAACGGCACAGTAAATTTGAACTTGCAAACTTTATAACTATGGAGCACGGGGTAGTTTAGTTTCAGCAGAGATCGTATCATTCCAGGTAGGATACTCTTCTTCTTCTCAGCTAGCTGTGGGTGTATGGGTCTGCCACCTCCAGGTGCCCGAGCGCCCGTGATTACTAGACCCAAGTTCACACGCCTGGTGTGCACTGTACTTGCATCAAGACTTGTAGACCACCAATACTGCGGCTGAATTAATTCTTCCGATGACAGTGCGGATCAGCGACGCTAGCTTGAATCTTGACACAAGCCGCGTTCCTATCCTATCCCCTTCACCCAGTTTGAAGCAATTTAAAATTGATTATACGGAGGAAATATTCTCTTTTTTCATTTTTCATTCTTCCTTTCTCTTTTCTCTTTCCTAAGCTTATGTCGGTCTGGTAGTACAAATCACGTTCTGGACCGTGCATTCACCGTATTTGGAGAAGTGAGTTCATGAAGGCTGTTCGAAGAGACGAGAGACATGGTAATCATTTCCCCATTCAAGCATCATGCACTTGGGCCTCACTGGAAAACTTTTGCAGCTGTCCCGCTCCCGCGCCCGCCCCACTAGCGAGAAACGGGTCTTGAATTTACTTCGAAAAGCTACTCTACCGAATTGTTATGTCTCAGCCCACAGGAATGAACCCACTATGTAAGTACTCAGTAGCTTTCACAAATTTACAGTTGCCAGTTGTGTTATTCAAATGGTGTCAATCGGAAGGGATAGTTAGTATAGGTTCACGGTAGCCTGTTAGACGAGAGACACGGCTCAAAAGCTATACACATTCCAGACCCGGCCATTGACGCACCTGTTTGGGAATATCACGGACAAGTTGGCAACCCCACGATTTTATATTGATTAAATGATTATCAGATGCACCCATGACAACATTTTAGGAGGAACTTTGCACCTGTTTCTGTGCGGGGTTTTCTTGTTTTGTCAAATGCACCTTCTTTTTTTCATGGTCTGTCTTATTATTACATGGTGGACCATGTCCGCCAACTGTGGCCGAGTTTTGATATCAACTATGAGACTATAGTACTATAGAACCCCCATGTATAAGTCTATAGTAGATGCAATATTAATATAAAGTACGGCTTCAATTGGCAAAAATAGTTAACCTTTAAACTTTAAGAAGTGGATAATCACGAAAACAAAAAAAGAAGAATCAGGTCGTCTTATTGGGAATCAATATGCAAAGAGAACCCCACGAAATATGCACATGCTCTGACGTTGCATCCAAAACCTGGGAATACCAATCCCCTGGGACTGCTGGGTGCACAAATAAGACCAACTGGAATTCAACGAACACGAGGCCAGGTGATCTAACCGTCTTTTATTGAAACCAAGAAACCACAAACCCACACATGGCCCCACGCCGTCTGCGACCGACCGTGGTTTAGGAAGAAATTGCGAGAGGGAAATTTTTTCTTTTCGATAGTATGTGGTAGCTAATTGAGATAGTACGTAGTATCAAAGTCGAGTTAAGCATTCCGAGATATCACCTTGCAGGCCTGGAGATCCGCGATTCGGTTGCAAAGGCCGGTAATAAGATCATGTTTCTATTACCCTAATATCTCTGCCGTCTTTCTTGTGCAGTACAGGAGCCTGCCGTGCCCGACCTAACAGTATTATATTCCACCTAGAAGGGATAGAAAACTGCATGGAAACTCGATGACGCACGTTGTTCACGAAAGGAATGAGGTTAACGGCAGTTGGATCCCTAGAATCCCACTAGCTGATTAATTGACGAGACATGAACTACAGAAAAAACAACTTCAACGTAACCGTTGGACTTACGTTTGAACGTTCAAACACGTGAGGCCACATGCGGATACTGATATTATAAATTTACAATTAATTGTCATCTCGTTGGTTTCTGAGATGTCATGTCAATGCAAATATTTAAATGCGAATCAGACATTTTGCACCAAACGGTTGAACTAGACGGATGGGCTAGGTCGCCAGTTGCCCAGGTTCAAGAAAAGTCGTCCGCCCTGGAATATTGATTCTTGAGCCCCCGAAAGTGCTAGCATCCGACCCCCCTTGCCTTAGAGTCTGTGTAGCTTGTGAAGAGTAGATTTTACACCTGTACTTCGGACAGGGTCAGGATTTTCAGGACCCCAAAAAGATGTCCTGCAAATGCATGGATACTCCGCGGATGACCCTGTGGCTATTCCGATTCGTAAATTTCCAAATAAGAGTGCATGGTGTGGTGGAGCCTTTTGAGAACCCAAGAACAGTCTCTGCAGGTTGTCTGCAGTTGGAGTTTGCGAACCAAGTTGGTTACGCTGTTGTGGCTTTCTGGCTTCAAGTTTTCTTCGACTAGACTCCCATCAACCCTATCCCAACGGAAATGAAAGTCCATTCGCAAAGACGTCCTTCTTTTGGCGAAGCTGATGCTATTCGGATATTCGGATGTTTTAAACTTTTTGTTTTTTCTTCTATTGGTGATGACCGGAAAATAAATGGCGAGACCGTTTCGTAGGTATCTCCGACTCGGAGCGGTCACGGCCATGGCTTAGCTCTATAGGAAATATTAGAAATCTGTTACTGTAGCATAGGCTATCGTTCGGAAGGGAAAGCGCAGAATAAATGAGGCAAGATGTTTTTGTAAGTATCGATACTTATAGCGCTTCGAGTTATGCCCCCATATCTTTACCGCAGTTACAATGAACCTTGGACTGTACTTACATGTAGGTTCTAGATGTAATCATCTCCACATTTTTCAACTGACCGAATAGATATCCCAAACTCGGGACGAAGCTAAGCTGCAAAAGCAAGGATGAGTGTGGGGTTATTTTGTTGACAAAACCATCAGCCTAAGTCACCACCCACGCCGCCTCGGTTCCCGAGCGTTCGTTCATACGTTCATTCAGGGTCGACCGCTCGGGGAAAATCAACTCCGACGGCGTATGCACGGTGCCTATTTCGATTGTCACAAATCATGAATCGATATCAATGCATCTTCGTGTATACTGTCAACGGGAAACTTGGGGCATGTCTGTACTTCCATGCAAGCTAATATTAATTCGCTTTGTTCAACCTATTGTCAGACGTATATCCAAGGTTACTACACCATATTTTTTATTTTTTATTTTATTTCAAGACTTTCTAACAAGCACGATTGAATTGTCTTGTGCAACTTTATGCCAGGCACCACTTATTCCATTCACCATGGCCAAACCCCCAAGCATTCCCTTGTTCAGAGAGCGGGCTGGATCGACTTTCGGCTGGTAAAGACGCCATTTTCGTAATATATTTTAACTTGGAGCTCTTGAGACGGTGGGACCTTGACCTTGACCCGACCGGGGATGGCTGAGGGCAAAAAAGTCACTCAATAACAGTTGGACAATATCAAGCAGGGCCATGGGAAAATCAGGAACAAGGCTCAGGCACCATTGAAGAAAAGTCCAGAAGGGAAAGTCTCACAATAGATAATACGTAGCTGCTGAATCCCGCTTCTGTTTTTTTTTTTCCGTTTTTACTTATTTCTTAGGAACCAATATATTTTAATAACTTTTTTGATTGACTAAATTCCAAGGCTATATAAATGTGTAAAGTAGTAAAAAGAAAACTCCGCTTATCAGATAAATTTCCCCAGTCTCTAATATAGAAGCCCGTAAGGAAAGGCTAAAATGAAAAATGTGGCTCGATGAAAGAAATGAGCCCTGCCGCTATGATCTGCTGGACCAAAAAAAAATGTATGCGATGAACGAATGTAATTATTTCCCAAGATGATGTTTTTTTCCGTTCGCCGAAGTCCCAAGGAAAATTAGAAACCCAATTGGAGATAAGGGAAAAGTACAAGGGAAAATAAAAGAAGAAAAAACTCCGTGAGGGTATTCAGATGGGTATTACAGTTTGCAAAGAGCGGGAAGCGATAAGATGAGGGGTTGTGAGATAGAAGGAGACACGTGTGAATGGTTAACAGAAAGGGAATTCGTCAAATGATTTAGCGATTCGATGAGAACAAGGAAAGAAATTGATAAACTGCGCGCCCTCGAGTCATGAAGAGCGCTCAGCGCATGTGAGTAGACGGAGGCTGGGGGAGTATTTCGTTATACAGAGTATCGAAAGCACAATGGCCAACCCTGAATAGAAAGAAAACAGCAAAACTCCTGCAAGGAAACAAAAATTAGGTGCAAAAACGGGTATATGGTAAAAATAATATGTACAAGAATAAGAAGGTCGGTAGTGTGTAGTGTTTAAAGAAGGAGGAGATCCCAGTTGTTTGCGTTCATGACGTTTCGCCATGGGACATAAGTACCTGCAGCATCGGCTTCTCTCCAGACGAGGTTGACCAACTCGTACATGTCAGAGAAGCTGCCGAACCGAAGTTCCTGAGGAAGAGATCCGAAGCGGGTTTGCAACAAGGTACGGAAGGCAGATCCTGGGGTAGCAACGGATCCTCCAATAAGGTAGACCCAAGAGAGGGAACGATCAAACCCATCTTCGCCGGTTGGGATAAGCTCAAGAACAGTAGTGAGCTTGTCAACAAGTTCGATGACGGCTGGAACATTGTGGTTGAAAGGAACTCCCTGGTAAGCAGGGACGAGGGTGGTGAGGTAGATTCTAGCAGCGTATCTGTAAGCGGCAGTGATGAGACCAGAAAGGATATTCGAGTCCATTGGGCCGTTTTGGGCGGCGGCAATAGGATCGAACTCGGTTTCAGTAGAAGTGATAGAAGCACTCAAGGATGTAATATGCTCCAAAAGTGTTGCATCGGGGAGGTTCTCGAAGAGCTTGTGGTACTCAAGGCATGTGATCTCGGAGATCAGATACATGACCTTGTCATCACAGCCCATTAGTTCCTTGAAGCCGGCGCTCTTTCCTTCCTTGAAGTTTTGGCAGTATTCGTGAGCAAAGGCTGGGAATTGGCCCTGCATTGTTGAGCCCAGGATATCAATCCAAGCTGCCAGGGTCATGTTGAAGGAGGCGCTAGTGGAGGTAGATGTGAGTTCCTGGAATTGGGAGGTAAGACCCATCTGCTGGATCATGGTTATTGCGGCTTCGAAATGTTGGTGCCATGGGACATCCGGCAAGTTATCGTGAACCGAGGCAACAAAAGCCCTCAATGCGATAACGCTCAAGATTGCCTCCAATGGCTGTACGGGGTCACCGTTGAGATTCATAGCCTCGCACAGTCTTTCAACTGTGGATTTTCTATGCCTCATGATATCCTCATCAACGGCCGAGGTGTCAATGTTTTGCTCAGTGGCTTTGATGTGCATCGCAGCGACTGCCAAGCAAGAGTGCAAATATGCTGGGTTTGAACCCAGAGCGGGGCAGATGAAATTGCTCTGCGAGTACGGGACAGACAAGTCGAGGATTGGGAAGATCATCGGAAGGACATTAATCACAAAGTGGTTGAGAAGCTGTTGGTCCTGGTCATCATCGACAACGTGGTTGATTGGCACGGACTCTGGACAAGTATTGAAGTCAACGAAGTTGAAGTCAACAATGTCCTCACCAGGAGTCCCATTCTGCGATGGAAGGATGACAGCTGGGTGTAATGGAGGGGTTGGAAGGTCGGTCGCTGGATATATTTCCGCTGGCATCGAAGGAAGAATGGTACTGCCATTGCTGATTGTACTGATTGTGCTGATGGTACTGTAGTTCGAATCCTTTCTCTGTGTGCTGCAGAATGAAGCCATGCTTTCCCTCCTATCCATATTCGGCATTGTGTTCAAGTATGACTGGGACTTGTTCTCGAGGATGTTCTGGTAGGCAGGATTGTAGGGATAACCAGAAGAGTCGTATGTCTCGACGAAGTTCACCTGGGTCGGGTGGGCCATTTGCATCTTGTCAAAGCTTTGGTCCTGTTGGTCGTAGTCATACTCTAACGAGTATCCAGAGTCGACAGAGTGAGATCGTACAGGTCGGACCATGCCATCGAAGTAGTATTCTGGAGTAGGCAACGTGGACTGGGACACCGAAGACGGATATGCTGTCACGCTCATCGATGCCATAGCATTGTTTGCTGCCTTCTCGGTCACCTTTGTCTTCTTAATTTGCAACTTGATGACTTCTTTCTGTCGTCGTCTGTGTTCGACATTTCCCCACCAGGAGGGTCTCTTGTAGTCGCAGCTTAACCCTAAGTGCTTGCATGCTCTGCATACAGGCTTTCCTTCGTCACACTTCTTCCTACGAAGGCGACATGTGAAGCAACCTTTGAGGTTGGTTAGTAGTAGTTCACTCACGATAGTAATAAGAGATACTGTGTATATATATCTCTTGAAGAATTAAAAGACTTACCAGTTCTTGACCGCTTGTGGGTCTTCGAAGCTGTCTTTGGGGCCTTTGGCTGCATCTTCAAAGGAAGGTTAAGCGACGGGTCGAGTCGAGGGGGCTATGAAAGTTGAAGGAAGGCGTCAAGCTACTTGCTCTTCAACTCTACACGACTACCTCTGTAGTAATGAAAAGTATCTTTGATCAAATGAAGGTGGTAAGTCTTTAGACTCAAAAGGTATCAGACAAAAAAAATTATTAGAACCAAACAAGTGGTCGAAGAATGCAAGCAAAGATCAGAGCAGGCGCCGTTGTAATAGGCGGGCGACTAAAGCAACGCGATATACTAGGACTATTATATAAAATAGAAACAAGGGAAATGGAAACAGGGCAGAGCGTCAACGTCGTCCTGTAGAATTGAAGTTGGTACGATAGGGAATAGCAATGGGGACGAAAAGCAGAATGGGCAGAGGTTGTATGGGGAGCATATAAGTTATAAAGGCTGGAGCGGAGACATACCAGATTGTCCAAGAGGCTGACTCGAAAGGTAAGTGCAAGCAAGTTCTTGTCGAAAAGATAGAAGCTTTCTTTCTTTTTCCCCCTGTCAAAAGACTAAATTGTAGAATAGATTCTTTTTGCGGGCTTCTTTTTTGGACTTGGAGGTGGATATTGGATCTATCGCAGCTATTCTTAGCAACAACCGTATCTTGGGTCGGCCGTCTGTCAAGTATAGTAAGTACTAAGTCAGGTCCTTTTGGTTGTGTGCGTGTGCTGGCAGTTATGGAGGGATGGTGCACTCGAAAGTAGGTAGCATGCGCTGCGGTGTGGTAGTATGAAGAACTGTTGTATCTCTGCTTTCCTGCTCGACTTTCCTGCTATTCTTGAGAAAAGAGAGACCTTTTGGCGCCCGGAGCTTGCATGAAAGCATGCCGGTCCTGCCAGTGTACTTATATTTGGTACGCGCCTACATGGATGCACCAAATGCCCCACAGACCACCCTAGTCCCTTTATCCCGATGGGTACAAGCCCAGATACTTTATCTTAACTTTTGAGCCAGTCCTCCTATCAGTTCAACCAAACATGCATCTGCAGGCTCGCAGATGCGAATAAAAAGAAATTGTGTTTTCCTGAGAGAATTCAAAAAAACAGACGAGGTTCATGCAGGCTTTGATTGGTTGCTGCAGCCCTTGCGAGCTAGACAGGGGTTTACTATTGGGCATGGGTGGACCTCGTCGTTCCCTTCTACTATTCGACATGGGGAGCCCACCCCAGGCTTGGAGCCTTGTCCAAAGAAAAGAGAGCGACGGCTTGTGGAGGAGGACCATCTCTCTCTCACCCTCCCCACGTGCACAAGGGTCAAGTGCAAGTGCGAAATTTCTGTCCAACTCTGCTCAGTTTATGGAAAAAGCACATAGTGAGACCTTCGGGTCACGATGAACTCCGTGGCCTCAGAGATCTTTTGCTTCTTTTTTGAGCTGACCTTCTCTTTTTCTTTTTTAACCTCCCCTTACCTAAGGTGAGCTCGAAAGGCCGGTATTTAGGCTCGTGAGGAAAAGCAAATGAGCCGAAAAGAAGGTTATGTGCGGGCGGGATTGCTCTTCGACCCTGCACTTACGGAGGAGAACGCCATTGCATCTTTTCAAATTTACGATAATCAGAGGACGGAAAAAGTTATTTTTGGCTACCGGCCATCTTGATCGAGAAAAAAAAAAAAACAATCCGATCGATGAATCCTTGACGCTCAAGAATTTTCTCTTCGATTTTATTTTCCTCCCTCTTCAGGCATTACGGTTTCCCCAATGAATCAAAACACTCGTGACCGTGGAAAACTTTCTAATCCGAGAAGAGTTTCCTTCAAATATTCGGTGCAGAGAAAGAAAGCTTTGGGATTCACCTTCGCTTCGTACCTCTGCATCCCGAACCTAGATGCAGGGGCTCCGTTGGCGTCGCATGGCTACCGTCGAAGCTTGCCTTCGCGAAGTTCCACACGCGAGCAAAAGGCCTAAAGTGTCAATTTTGGCAGCCCGGTTGAGGTCAAATGAAACGGCTCTACCGTCGATGCGAATTGTTTGCTCTTTACCACGCATGCATTGCATGGCCACATGGTAAATGGGTCCATATAACAATTTCGTTAATTAACGTTAATGCCTTCCTGTCAGACCCGTATCTTGGGAATGGACCTTGGAGAAGGAATAATCGTTTGTCCCCCTGGTTGATACGATATAAACCTGTGATGATCGAATTCGCCTTAGTGTGATTGTAGTTACTCCTTCGCCTTGATTGTTCATTAATATTTGCATGGCAGACCAACCACAATTGCAGAGGGAATCATTCGCCTTCAGCCCCGTTAAAATTCTCTGACAACGAGCAATCAATACCCAATCCTTTCACGAGTAATGAAGTCGCAGATACCGAGCTGACACTATGAGTCTAGCCATAACGATCTTTGTGATGGCCTGATATCACATATTTCCCTAATGCGAATCCGGGTGTCGCCGGGTTGTAATAAATTCATAGTATAATGCAAGTATACCGGGAGAAGCCATGCTCTTTGTGAAGTTCCTGCGTTAGCCAGATGAACAGTTTGCCAGAGTGACTTGAAACAATAGCATCAGTGTTATAGCTAAAGTTTGTCATTCATTCGAATCTAGCCTTCGATGCATTTATCAAATTCGCTGCCGGCTGCGGCGGGGTCGGCCTGCTCGTATATCCAATATTAAGTGATACATTAGCTGATTGCCAACTAAAGTATTTTGAGTATTGACTGTTACATAGTAACGTTCATTCAAACATTGCAAACTGGACAGAGTAACGTATCTTGAATCAGATATTGTATCAAAAGTATGAGATAAACTTACTCTCAAACTAACTAACTAACATATGCAGCTAATATTATATACGTACAGTAACAATAGCATACATTCGCTTGCATCTTAGGAACTAGACCGTGTTCAGGCCGGTTCAAGTTGGACGATGTCGATTCAGGAATATATACTTCCTTACAACTCACAAGAAACAACAACTAAAGAACTCGATCACTATTGATATCCCCAATTTGAGGGCTAAGCTAGTCTTCCAACAAAGCAACAAGTATCTATCGTGCGTGGCCTGTTTTAATCTTTAATTGGGTCCAGTATCAGAGACGAAACCCCGCAAATGGCAGTCTTACCGCATCTATAGCTTTGAAATCCAACTGCCTTCAACTATTGAAGTCTAGTTCGTCACTTAGTCGGAATTCTTGTCAGGCACAAGACTTGGGATAACCGGTGGACATGGTGGCCATGCAAAGATGCCCATATATCTACCTCAAAGCGGATGTATCAGGGCTGCCAGCCTCATAGAATATAAGTCGTGCTAACGTTTCGAAATCTGTTAAGGAATATTGTATACATTCTGAAAAAGTTAACAGATCAGAAAGCCAACGGTCTCGACGCACATGCCAGATAGATCAAGATAGCGACGGGGTCCCCCATATGGCCGTTACTCACTTGTGATCCAGACTCTTTCAGGCTCGATACACAACAAAACTATGCGTAGTCTGGCTTCACAAAGGATATAACTCAGCTACAACAAGGGTCAAATTACTATTATCATGGACGAGAACGGACGAGTTGATTCCACTAATAGCACGGGCCACATATAATATTTCTTTTGGAGTCTCGAGGTTATCGGTCTGATCCGTGGAATCTAGACTTGGCTCAGCTTCCGTCTGTATATAGGTCATATCCAAATTAGGACATGATTTCTGCCGGTTCTGTCCTTGTAAGATAAGAGACGGCAGCGCTATTGGTGCCATGAATTATGGACTCTCCGACGGTGCGATTATTGGGAGATTATCTCGTGGCCATTCCATGGCCTCAATTATGTCCGGAAGTGGTCAATATTTCATGTCCGTGTAATGAGGCGACCCGGCTATAATTTGTCTGTCTCAGGCTGATCCAACGGTCGTTAGCTTTTCAATTTCAAGTTAATCTCGACACGAAAGCTAAAGACGAAATGGTCATAGTCATAGATCACCAGAGCGGTGGGCTTGCCGTTCCGCTTAAACGACCCTCTTGTCTCTGAAATACTAGTCAGGTGGAGTGTCTGTATCAAGTCAACGAGGATGAAAGACAATACACAGTAGCTATGAGATCAATGGGCTGGAGCTCCAGGAAGAATTCAAGCATTCGCCCAATGTCCGTGCAGCAAGGTGTGCTCCCGGAGCTATATTGAATGCAAATTTGCATTAATACCAAGCACAGAACAAAAACTTCGATCTAAGATATATCCTGGCAGGCGACCTTCAGGGTGCATATTGAATCCAGCAGGACCATCCCGTTGCGTGACTCCATTCACCAGGGTATTAAAATTTTTTTGAATCTTTTTTATCCAATTGCAATAGTTTGGAAGCGAAGCGGCCGAGAACGAGGTTGCAAAGAATTATGCAGAGTGGATCGTGACGAGCTTGATGAGCTTAGATGATCGTGAGAGTGCCCAGAACCGAGAAACTCTGTCTTGCACGGGAACTCGGTAAATGGATCTCCACCCGCCAGAAATTTCGAAAGCTGCTCGATTGATTCGTCCTTAAACACCAAATTCAAGGAGAAAGCTCAAAAGAGTAGTTTTCATGCAATTAGTAACCGTTTTCTTGCAAGTGCGCGCCCCACATGACGGCTCTCAAGACGGGAATTTTAGTGGGAGCGCCGGATGCCGTTGCGTCACCTCATCGCAGAAGCGTTCCAACATTGCCAAGCCCATGAGGCCTACCGGATCTTGCTGTCGGCTGGTTTCAGCTCGCAGTTCTTTGTGCAACCGTGTCTGAGCTCATTGACTTTCGCATCTTCTAGGTAAAATAAAAAATTGAATCTCGAGACCTGTCAAACTAGGTCAGATGCGAGCATCCTCAAACTGCGCCCTAATTCCCATATCCTAGGCCAGCTGAGAATCGGCTGTGTAATAGCAAAGAAAAAATCGATCAAATCGGCTCTTCGCGGGTGAAACGGGAACGCAAAGCAAGAACGGAAGTACGCGAAAACCTCACAGAATCTGCAAATGTTACCAGTCATAATTGTGAAAACTTTAGAGGAGATTCCAGGGAAAAAAGTGCGCAGTGATTTCAGGGATTAGCTTTGACAATTTGGACACTTGTACCTGTACATTTTGTACAAAGCTAGGGCTTTTCTTTTCGAGATATCTTAGCTTTTCAAGGACCATTCTCGAACGAGGCAATAATTCACATGCTTGGCTATATCTGACGGCTTGCATCGAGATTTATACGAAGCATGAATCCTGCGAAGTCTACCGAGCTCGAATCCAGTTCTAGATACCAAGTTTTTAGCGTCCTGCACGACATCCCTGACCTCAAGTCCCGTGACCAAGGTGTGGTAGCTGCTAAAAATCATGATTGGGTAGACGTTCTGTAATACCGACACATGGCTTGCAAGTGTTCAAAACCTGAGGGTGTTCACGGGTTTAAGGAGATGACCGGGCCTCGCAGCCAGTCGATTGTTTCCGCCCTCAAAAATCTCAGCGAACTGAAGGAATTTTATTTCTGTTGATTGCGCAATGGATGAATGAATCCCTCAGGTATTTCCTTCGTACTCCGCGCTGTGCCCCTCCATATCCCTTGTCTGGATGTTCAATACGATGACAGATTCTAAAATATAGTTCGAATCAAAAATAAAAACCATCCAGCCAATAGACGTCGAACAATCTGGGTAGTAATTGAGGGATTTAATAATCATCGACACTAAACCTAAGTCCAATACCTATTCGATTTGTCTTATCTCTGAATGTAAGTATATTACCGTACTGCCAAAAAAGATTGATCAGAATGTCCCAAAAGATTGATTCCGTCGTATCCAGTCTGCTGGTTTGGGTCATTCCCAAAGTAGGAGAATATCTGAGCTCTTTGGATTGACTTGAATTCGGGATTTCTTTCCATTTCTTCTTCTTCTAACCAAAAAAAGAAAGAAGAAATTTAGGAACAAATGCAGGACATAATATTTGGGGTAGAGATTATAGAGAGTCAGCCTGTGGTGAGGAGGCAATGCCGGTGTAGAAACATTTGGTCAACGCAATATTCTACCACACTACCAATAGAACGGCGAGGACTTCACTTCTGCAGGATGCAATGCACTGTTGAAAGGAAAAATGGTACGATCATCTTCATCACAAGAACACCACTTATGCATCTAGGAATACGGGTCATTTCCAGGAAGTTTTCTTTTTGTGTTTATTCCTGTGGCTTGATTGCCTTGTTTTCCGTCCAAGCATCATCTCATGGGTCAAGTCGAAACGCTAGAATGATCTCTCATTTGATTTGATTCTCTCAACCCTTGCCGTTGGGGGTTCATAAGACAAACTATGAACTAAACTATTGAAACGTGCATCTAGGTCAATATGACCAAGACACTAGCAAATGCATAGGCGGGGGTCCTTGCGACAAGATGTATCGTTGAAACTCAAGTAGTTCAGTTCATAGTCAAGTTAACAACAGTTTCCATGATTTATCGGTGAAGTTCGTTGAAAGCACTGGCTATTTTGTAATTGAGAACCAGCTATATGCTTGTGCATTTTGATTATAGAATAACAAGTTACCTAGTCATTAGAGTAGATGTGAGATCGGCTCATACGTCTACACCTCTACCTACCTAGTCTCTCATGTCTTGAACTTACTTCTCTCCATCCCCAAGCCACTCAGTTCAAGCCCAGTGTCATGTCCATTTCTAGATGTTCTCGTCTCCTATTTCCAATATGTATACGTCTTGCTCGACTTGAGATCTTAGATCTTCAACCCAGTTAATCTGTACTCTTTCGAAATTTCCGAGAATATGGAGAGACTATTCCTGGTGCAATCCCATCAATTTCGAGGGTTCAATACCGATGTACCCTAGATTTGATCTACAAAGTCTCTAGTCGGCATGTATCCTGTTTCCCTTTCCCCCTCTTTCACTCATGGAAAACCCAATGTTCCCATTGGGCTTTGGGTCTCTGGAGATCCGCCTTTGTTTCCGGTTGGCTATGGTATCGGTTGCGAATTCTGGGGGCCCTCTTGGTCAGGTATTCCGGATTATTTTCACTCTTCGCACTTGAGAGAACCCTCCCGGCGGGCCTTCCCCCTAAGCCAGAAGACAATGTCCTCAACTCGATCCAGCAGCTCATATTCGAATATCTAAACCACAAAATCGATGTTTTTACCACGTTGATGCCTCTACCATATTATTAACCAACCCTTCTAGTCCTGGTGACTTTGTGGGGCGTCCCGAAAGCTCTTCAGGTTTGGATGATGATGCATCAATGTGTATATTTCCTTCGATCGCTGATGGATAATGATTCCGAATATGAGGCTTGATTTCCCCTTATGAATATTGACTCCAAAGGGTACAGTTCCGTCCGTACCTCCTGAGAGATGATTATAAGCTACTGATTCTTGAATTCAACGAATCGGTTAGATCTGAGGCCATTATCATGCGATTCCGAAATGTATCGACCACACGCTTCGACAGTTTATAGGGGGTCCATAACCGACGCAGCGATCCCGCGACGCTTCCGGAACTTCTTTCTATATGATCTCTCTTCGAGGAAGTTAGCGGGATTGAATATTCTTCATCTTCGCCCGTTCAAGATGTGTCCGAAACAGAAATCATCGGCTGGTCCCTTAGAGTTCCTACATGCGGTTTTGCGCCAGTCGATAGTTCTTTGAGTCCCGACCGCAGATTTTAACCAATTTGAAAGCCTTACTCTGCTTCCCGTTCAGTCAAGTAAGTCCAACCTCATTTTCAGTCCGTTCTGTTGCATTTTTGCGTTCTGTTGTCGCATCTCAATTGATCAATATCGCCGACCGCTAATTTCCCCGCCAAACTCCACCCGAAAGCCGCCTTGGACAAAAATTGAAGAATAAAACAATTCATCTGTCTCAACCAAACCCTAGATGTCCTTGAGATGACGTTCTAGTAAACTTTTTACACCTCCTTATTCAATTTTTATTATGCTATTCTTCACAGCGGGAGCGGGTCGCACGTCATTATGCACCTGTGCGTTGGCAATCTCTAAAAGTTATCACCATGCAGGTAAGCTACAAAATAGGCTGAACGAACAACTCAGCAATTCTTTGCCCCACTTCCGAGCTGTGAAGGTTGGCTAGAGTCTAATCCGGTCTTTTAGGTCCTTCCGAGAGGTTTCTATTAGCCATGACAATTGAGCTCAGATCTCCTAGAACGGGCTATTCCGTCTCTCACAGGAAGTTTCACATTCAGCTACCTGTGAAAGAAGTGTGAACTGTCCCATGGGACTTACCAGCACATTCAGTGCTAGATTCGATTCTTGCTAAGCGATCGAGTGGTGGAGATCGAAAGCTTCAGAGGAGGCTGGAGGCTGCGTGTTCACTAATTAGTGCTGAGGCATCAGAGACAGAAGCTGTTCTAGAGGCCCTTTGCAAAGAAACAGTGTCTAGCTAACAGCTCGAAGTCTACTATCGAGGCAAGGACTTGCTCAGTACAGAGTAGGTCTGCTTCTGAGAGCTATGGTGGCTTGGCGGTCTGGTACTCGGCGTACTAGTACTTTCATCTGATCCTCCGGGGGTAATGACTAGCTCGCCCCCTGCTCACGATTCTTCCTTGAGCTCTCTCGGGAACGCTCAGGTACGAACCCCCACAATGGTCCCCACATCTTGGTGCTGTTTCTATTCTAAGCAACAAAGCGAACATCAGAGCCTTCTGTAAATCTGCCCTACCTAGGCGCCCGGCAGCTCCCACAGCATAGGCGCCTGTCAAACGGTGCCAAAGATGTCATGTTCTACCCGAGGCCATGAATCTGCTCAAAAAAACTCTCCAGCTTGGCCTGCGACCAAATCTCTGGATGTGGGTGGAAGAAGAGCTCTAGTGCCATAGCCTAGACAATCGAAATCAGGTAAGCTGAGCAGAACCGTTAATTGGAACGGGATGTATCAGTCAGAACCTGGCTATGGGTTCTGTCTAGCTTCCTAAAATAACGTCCCGGAATTCTAGCAACCAGAGCGGCGGAAAGCGCTCCTCTAAACCTAGACTGAGGTCATCTGTATTCCCCTTCGCCCCATCGACACAGTTGCGGCGAGGCACGGATACAAACTAAAGCCCCAAAGGGATCAACAAACGAAGAAAATCTAAAGTTGGCGAACGACTTACGCGGCGTGCAAGACCCGAAACTAGGATCACCCATGAATGCAGCTGCAGAACTCCCAGTTCATCGTTCTGTGCCCCCGATCATGCAGCCTGGCTCTTGGAGAGCCATCCCGGTCGATCCCTGCGTGCTTGAAAGACTCTTCTTTGCAGCGGCATCGGGACGACCAAGCGACACCCGCTCACGGCACAACGCGCGCAATTCTGCATTTAGTAGATGGGATGGATCTGGGTGGAAGTGTGCTTTGTTCCGAATCACGTGGGCCGATACTGGTGGGGAAGGCGATGGAGAAGATGATAGGTCCGCGCCAGAGACTGTGAGATTCAAAGCTAAAGACGAGAAGTACAGTTTGTGGCACAAATAAGGATTGCACATCTGTGCCGGTGATGCCACAGCATGGACGGGGATATGTAGCAGGTCTATGCAGCCATGTCCCGCTCCGGAGGTATTACTCTGTCAGAGATTCCAGTCCGGGTTTGTTGGTATATAGGTCCTGCAGCGCGTGGTGTCGGCATGTCGAGGTACCAGAGTCTATTTGATCTCTTTCCACTTCTTAATTAAACCCACTCCAGGACTGTGTTCCAGATTTAGAGGATACCAACTGGTATCCTTTCATCTTACTCAGGCAAGTTCATACTAAGTATGTAAACACCACTGATACGAGTCTAGGAACTTGTGGTCATCGGCAGCAGGAAAACTTTAGCTAAAAATGGGGAAAACTTTTGACTTCGGACTGTAACACAAAGGATCCTGGTCTGGTGGGATCGACCAGTCACACAAACAGCTTGTGCAACAGTACGGGTGACAACACATTTCCAGGAGGTGAAAACTTTCGCCGTGGGATCTCAAGGATCACATGAGTGACACCGATTCCCAGAAAGACATTTACGGTGCATGAAAGAAAATACCACTTCTAGGTGAGTCCCAAAAATTTTAGTTGAAGCCCACCCCGGTGATGCTGCATTGCATTGTATATCGTCTGAGCGCCAATAGCGAAATGTTTGCCTGACGTCTCAGATTCTGCTCCGGAGTGCATGTGTTTGCTCTATGCAAGGCGACATTACATTTCCGAACCTCGTGGTTTTCGCTTGCAAAGAAAAACGTGGTCTCGCATGTTAACCGATCTTGAAATGTCAAAAGCCTTGGAATTCTGCATCATCAGGACGAAATAGGATGATATGAGGAATTAAGGGGAGTATTCTGAAACTGTTGCTTTTTGAATATCTACTTTGGTACCTGAAATACATATTGAACAAAGAAATGAAGTCATAAACTAGGATTCCACCCGATGACGATGGTTTCTGCACGGGTATGCATTTGCATTTGATCTCAGGAGTAATTTGTTTGCTGTAGATCGTTTGCCTTTTATTTAGTATTTTGGTTAGTGTGTTTATGAGCTATCCCGTACGAAAATGCGCATTTCAAACCCTGCTCCGTCGACGTGTACGTGTGTCTACATATCGATATAACGATCATTATGTCGTATATGGCAGCCTTCTCCAAATTCAAAACCTTCTATTCATAGCCTGTAGCTGGCTTAGTGTTTGCTAGCGTTTGCTCTAACGGTAATTAATATGATACCAATCAAATTAAGAAATATTTCCTGAAAGTTGATATATCCAGTATATCATATTTTGCTCCGATCCAGGAAATGATTTACGAATCGAACCCTAAAAACAGATAGAATGAAAATGGCTTCTAGACCATATGGCATGAAGTCAGCCCTGGTTTCATTTAGGCTTGGATGATTTCCACCAAGCTTATGATACGCTCCGCTTGGATTAAAATAGGAATCACGAGGCAAATCGCAGGCTTGTGCCTTTTTTGGCCTCCACGCACTGGAAACTATATTCTCGCTCTTTCATGCGGGTTGGAAGATCAGCTTCTCGGAACGGCCGATTCGACCGCCTCCTGCCTAGGTTTGCATGGCTGTATCGTTCTTAGAAAAGCGGCAAAGGCAAATGAGGAGTCGGATGACCATCGTCGGACAGAGATGTGCCGTCCCCAAGCATTTTATGCCTCGACATTTTGGTACTTTGGTAATCGGACAAAAATCAAAGTCCAAGTCTTTAGGGTCCCGATGCCGTGCAAAGAGCCCCCTCCCCAAAATTACAGTCACGAATCTTGTAGATCCTTTTTTTTATTATCAACTCTAAAATGGGTTGGTGTTCGAATTCGTCCAGGAATTTTATTTTTCGGGTCGCAGATAAATATTGGGTAAGGGGATTTCTCGGGCGCTTACGGGAACTCGTGTTGTAGCCACTACCTGTGGTTCGGGCGTCGAGCCACTCGATAGTTTTGAACTAACCATGCCTGATGCTTTGAAACAAAAAAAATCAGGAATCATTTCCTCCATAAGCAATTGTATTTGGGGGGACATCAATATCTGTCGTTGGTTACGTTACGTTATGGATAGTACTATAGCACGTATACCTTGGTGTGGTGCTGAGCTCAGTCCCTGCGGTTGACAAGACCGGTTCTTAATTCCTTTTCATTTGTGTTGGACAACCCTGTCTTCCAACCAATATGCAACAAACCCCCCAGTCCCAACTCCTTCTGCTCATAGTACCGCCTGTTATAACGAAGCCATTATATTTATTTCCGGGTTTGTTCAGAATTTTATGGGAGTCTATAATCTCATATTATCATGTTTGTACTTTTTATCCCATAAGATTTGACATTATAGTTGAAGAAAACACTGCCTATCCCAGTGTACTATTGCATGTCGTACAGATATAATATAAGTTTTGTTTCTTAAATACTGCTAATATGAACACCATAAAAACTAGTCAGCCGGGTGCCGTAGCAAGCGTATACGGCCCGGAAGGCGCTTCAAACTCTCTTTAGATCATGGTGCTAAATTGCAAAGAAACTGATGAGATATGTTAAGCAGTACACACCCCCAAGCCTGAGCGTTGCTTGGACGTAGGTTCGAGTTCCCGAGCTCTCGGGGTACCAGTACAAATCTCAAATGACCATGTCAACAGCGGGCATCTATGGTTTCTCTAAAGTGGAGACTCGACTAGTTTATTTTTGGGAATGGTGTGTAGAAATCAACCAGTATTTAGTGTGTGTGTGCTTGGGAACCTGGTCCTGAGACATCTCAATTAACATTTAGTAGTATCGCCAAAATTCGCTATTGGATGGTTTTACGAAGGTCTAGCTTGGGTATGAGCAAGAACAACCGATATATTTTTGTAATAAGATTTACACTAGAAGAAGCTCTTTGTAAGCTAATCGCAAGTAGGAGGCACGGACGGGAGGGGAAGTGGGATAATTGTCTATCAGGGTGCAGCCATTTGCAAAAGTTAGACATGTCACAACCATACTTGAGGCTATCCATGTTTGAGTTTAGTTGAACGTCAGATATCATGCGACGGGGTGCGGAGAAGCTTGCTATCTTGTATCTATCTAGTTAGTTTATACATGTGCATCTGTAAATCTTAGTGTAGAAAGAATTGCGAAAGACCCCTAGCTAAGGCCAATCCTAACTGCAGGTTTTTTTTTTTGTTCATGTGGTCAGTGATATAATCTAGGTTTGATGCTTCTCGACACGAGATATGAAGCTCCAATTGTCATGTAAACCCTCCGCCGGGGTAATTAGATTGGATGGGGTTCGTATTTGAGAATTCATGGTGGTCATATATATCTCATCGACGGTTAATACACATCAGGGGAAAACAAACATCATATATATGTATTTATGTGTTCCCGGTAATTAATATCGATACTGTCTAACCTTCTACAGGTATATCGAAGAGAGATGACGGGAAGCCTAGAGATATTTGTAGAGCCACGGTTTAAAGCTGTCTTGGATATAGATTATTATATTCACTAATGACCGCCTAGGTACATACGTGCCGAGGAATATGCATCAGATATCTCGAACCTCGCCTTAGCAGTTTTAGGTTAGTATGTAGGAATGAGCAGTTCAATTAGCGTGAATACTCGAGAGTTCGGTTTGCTATGAACTAGTTGCCTCAAGCAAAAGCTCGATAAAGCTCGCAAGCTCATAAGCTCGTAGCTATCCGAAAGTCTCACTAGTCGCTGCCATGTGTTAACTAAGACGTTCCTATGCAGACGATTACTTGATCCGGCGACGATGTCAACCAACGTTGGCTGTTCCGAACGCAGCCAAGATGCAGGCGAGGATCAGGGACCAGATATCCACTTTGTGCTATGAAAGGGGCTTCTGACTCAAACCAAGATCTACTAAATCGAATCGACCGTTCCCTCGAGGATATACATACACAGTACATGTACCAGAAACTAGCGAGTATACTAGTGCTATAGTGTGTATCAGAAGGACCCGTCCCAGTAGGCATCAAGGTCAGGCTGTTTGAGTGTTGGAACAGATTTTGCGTTGGGACAGCTTCCAATGGCCCATTTAATCACCAAGACAAAGACATTACCGTATTCGCCGACATCAATCTGGGTATGCATATGGGCAACCTCAAGGCAGCACACTTTAATCCAGCCTCATTAACGTGGTCTGGTATAAACGAGGGGTACAACATCCTGAATCGTCACGAATGCCTCAATCCAGTAGGGCCTCAATCGAATCGAGATCCTGTCTATTGGCGAGGTCATCGTATGATTTGTGGCCTGGGGTTAGGATGAAGGAAGGAAAGGGCATGGCATGGCATGGCAAGGCATCTGAGGCGGAGACCGTTCTGTTTTATCACTACAACAGCCCGCAAATGAAATCACAAGAAGTGATTATCAACCGAAACATCCCGGCGACCCGCATTTCAAATGTCCAGCTCGGGCAATTGGGATGACATTTTAAACGATAATGCACGATCAGGAACCCCACGAATCTTGCGAACGTTTTGTTTGGTCAGCGGATGCGGGATAACTCGACCTACCAGGGCCTCGATAAACGTCCTCAAGATGGACGGACAAAGAGGTTGTTTCTTCTCTCGACAAGGTTGGTTTCTGGAATTGAATGACGATGTGAGTGGGAAAGGATGAAGATGGTTTCAGATTCTCGCCTAATGAAAGAACATGCAGGTCTGGGTATCGTATTTCTTCTGAACGACACTGAAATATTCTCCCTAAACTTGTGTGAGAAACTTGCCGTCTTTCAAGACGGCTTGAAGGTGTGGCAGCACGAGAAACCACTGCTTTCGAACGCTGCGCGATTGGGTGATACACCCTTTAACGTTTCGATTGCGGGAGACCTACAGCCTGATATCTATCAAACTTACTTACTTTCTCTCTTAAGGGCTCCACTCCCTGCGGAAGATTTCGCAATTGACCAGCTCGATGAAGCGAAATGAGAGGAGCTGAGTCCGTTCTGAAGCTTCAGAAAACGAAAACCCGTGATGATAACGAAATCGATTGGCACGGTGAACCGGGTCATTGATGACGGCACTCTTGGTTTCGTTTAATAATTATAATGGGGCCGATCACACCGATTTGTTACGGCATATTGCGCGTAACAGCAAATTTGATGCTCGAGTCTCCGGCTTTCCCGTTCCGTAATGCAAGAAACAAACGGGCGTGCGCGCACTGACATTTGCACGAAGAACAATTGCCCCTCCTTTAGCGAAGGACCAAAGTCGAGGGAAAAAAGGTCTTAAGAGTCGAGATATTATACAGATAATATCATTGATTCCATTCGCCTCTTTCGAAAAGCGGCGTAAGATGTATGGATTTGTGGTTGGGGCACCTTTTTCGAGAAAAAAGAATTTTAAAAAAAATAAAAAAAAAATAGAGAACCTTGGGGGTGAACAGAACAAGGTTGGATTTCTTTACCCCTCGGAAGGAGTGACCTGGGCTAGGGAGAACTCGAGGCGGATGAGGTCGACTGCAACCTCTCTCACTCTTCTATGCGGTGCGGTTGTATCCATGCTTTCTTTTTAATGGATCACAGCATTCAAAAATCTGCGGGCAAGGATTAGAACACAGCTTGATCCAATTGGGAGGCCGAGGCTGGGATGCAGGTGAAAACATAACCCCAGCGCCTAAGCTAAAGGTTCCCCACCATCATTATTATGCTGTCCAATCCAATACTATCGATTCTGCAGAGGGACATCTCAGACACGCAACAGAAAAGAGAGCGTGATTAGCCTGCCTTGGGGGACTCTTTTCTTTTCTTTTCTCATTTCTTTCCCAGTATAGAACCAGGCATTAGCAGAGCTCAAACCAAACGAGCAGACGGACGCCAACCCGTGATTGCTTTGGGGTCTGAACGGTTCGTGCTCCGATGAGGGTCGGTAGGAACATGTCCATGGACTTGTACAGTGACCTGCCAGGTACTGTTCGAGCTGCGACCCGTTGAATTGCAGCCATCCAGGAAGAGAAAGACCAGATATAGAACCAATTCCAAGGCGCCAACCAGAACTTCGAATCTCAACCTGCTTTAGATGGTCTTTTCCAGGAGATGACCTAAATGCCCATGCCCACTCCAATCCTAACTGTCATTCATCTATTTCGGGCTCTGAGCGTTGATTTCCAACAGCTGCTCTTCATATTCTTCCTTGCTCACATCGCACTAGACAAGTGGGAAGGTATTTTGCCGTTCCATCTTGCTATTTCCCGCCTTTACAGGGTCCGGCCACACTCTAGCTTCGGGCGAAGCAGGAGAACAACCACCACCCATGACATTGGAGTTTCGAGCGTCGAGTTTCATCTTTGAACCCCTCGTGAGAAAAAAAGGAATGAGAAGGATGCGGTGAGAAAAAAAACGACGACGCAAAAAGCTTAAGCCGGCCTACCGCAAAGAGAAAGAAGATTACAAAAAAAGCTTGAAGCCCTCGCCCACACGCGAGACGCAGCCTCCTCTATTCCTTTTTCTCACCCACTTCCCTGGTTACTTGGGATATATCTTTCCACCTCTGTCATCATCGTACCTGCGGGTGACTTGGAACTTGCCCCATTTCAGTTCTTTTATACGCATCACGCCTCAGTTGCAGTATCAACTACAAACTGTCAGATATCAACGTGGACGGGTGGTGACAGCTGTTAGATAACAGCCGGTTCAACTGAGACTCTAACAATAACCAACAGCTCACAGCACACAGACGCACGACATTCGTACCTTTTACTGGTTTGTATCTGATTCTCAGATATAGAAGTATATATCGAGGTGCCATTGTCCGCAGTGGCTCGACTTCCTTAGGGAAGCGGCATTGTCGCCAGCAGCTTTAGACCCGGAATCAAATCACAGTCCTTACAGAGCATCCAAGATGTCGTACCATCAGCATCAGTACCTCCACTCGTCCGTTTTGCCTAACCTGGTAAACATGGAGACCAGGAAATCTCCACGCCCTTTATCCGAAGCGACTTCGATCGCATCGTCCATAGACTTCGAGGATCCGTTAGTACTTCAAATGTCGCACGCCAGGCTCTCAAAGGCGCCAAGCTACCGATACTCTTCGTATGACAACATGGATCTTCCGGAAGATGCAGAGGAGGGAGACTATATAATTGATGATATTCGGGAGGAGGATGAGGAGGAAGACGAGGAATATGAAACTGGGAGAGGCGTATCTCATGAAGACAGCTTATACAATAAGGCACTTAGGATGAACAATTGGCTGTCAGATGGTGCCGCTAGGGATTCTGTTGGATCTGTGAGTGCATTCTCGGACTTGATATCTCTCTCTTAGACTCCAACTAAAGCTAATGATAATATGGAAATCACAGGATGGCATGAAAACCGCATCTTCTTGCGATGAAGCAAAGACTCCGACTACTCCCCCACTGGCCATGGACTTTGGAGCGCCTCAGCCAATGCAAATGAGTATGAAAAGAACGACCGTTGGTCCCCGCGGACCTCATTTATTCAGCACGATGTTCCTCCAACCGCACCAGAGCGAAGAGCACTTGGATGACGACTACCTGTCACCAATTTCTCCAGTCCGCGACAACTCGTATCCGAGTCCTTATTCTTCTAGGAAGTCGCCCGTTGGATCTCAGCACAGCCTTCTTCTTCAGGTCCCGCAAGCACTTCCTGTGCATCATCTCCCGGTCGACCTCAATGTCAACGAGAGGCCCGTCAGCGCCATGTCAATGGCTCTTCATGACATTGAGGAGTCAGAAATTGAGAACTGGTCCCCCATGCAAGTCTGCACCTGGATGTCTGGCCTCGGCTTTGAAGAGACACTTATCGAGAAATTCCGCCAGAATGACATCTCTGGAGCGATTCTCATGCAGTTGAAATGGGAGGATTTGAAGGAATTAGATATTCAGTCTTTCGGCAAGCGTATCGAACTGTGGTCCGAACTCAACCACCTTCGGAAATCGCCAATCATGTCGGGCTCGTCTCCTAAAAGGGATCTCAGCTTTGAGGCTAGCTCCGTTCACTCTCCACCCCTTCTCTCGAGACATGCATCTCGAAAGTCTCGAGAATCGAAGTTTCGCCATTCTCCCAACCTATCCGCTGTCTCACCTTCGTCCTATGCCTCGAGCCCTTCTACTGTCACTCGCTCCAACACTGTAGCAACGAGTAGGCCATCCGCTCCTAGCCCTCGAAAGCATGCCCCCGTCCTAAGGATCAGCACAGATGTCGCTTCGCTTCAACATCGCCCAAGACTTCAAGTTTCTGCCCCTCCCGAATATGAAAGTGAGGACGAAATCGAGGACGAAATCGAGGAAGTTGATGATTTCAGCGACCATGACCCGTACTCTCCACCCCCAATGGAGGAGAAGCGTCGTCCAACTGGTCTTTCAATCATCATTCCAGACTCTGCACTCGCGATTCCTAGAGCTTTGAACTCAGCTGAGTCTAAGTCGTCTCACACGCCTTCGCATGAAAGTCGAAGGCACAAGCCGGCACCCCGATTCACAGCGCCAAACCCCGCCAAGAGAAGAATCAGCAAGCGCCTTTCGACTCCAATCTCGCCCGTGTCTGCTTCCATTGAAATATTCGCCGCACCTTCCGTTCTTGGCTTAACGAAGGGTAAGCGTGTTTCAATGCTTGAGGCTGAATCCCCAAGGTGGGACAATGACGACTTCCATGCCAAAAGCCCATGGGCACCTTCAATATGCGCTTCTAGCGACGTGTTGAGCCCATCAGATCGGGGAGATATGAAGCTGAAGGCTGACGAGCTTCGAAAAGTCAGCGCATTGACTGCCCAAGAACAAGTCAACAAATTTATCACTCTTCAGCACTTACAGAGATTGGAGGAGCGAGCTCCCTCTAACCTGAAAAATGAGATGCCCCGCGAGAGTGAGAGCCCTGTCTCACCGCGTGGCACTTATACAATCAATTCACAGCCTCCTCCTCCTATGACGAAAGCAGTTCAGAGGAGCACCTCCCTTAGAACTTTTGATAGACACAGGCCTCGCGCATTGCAATTATCAACTGAAGCTGTAGCACCCGGCCCGGCAAGTGCTGGCTTCACACCTCGCAATACCGAAGATGTTCGAAACTATCAACCCCCAGAGGTCATGCAACCACCACAACCTCAGGTTGCCACCAGACCAGTGCCACCTCTTCTACGATCATCAACTGCCCCAAGCCCGCCCCTCGGAACTCAGAACCCTCCACCTCAATTAGTTCGATCCGCATCCGTGGCAAGCCCCAAGCCATCCCAGACCAGCAGTGCATTCCGCTCAAACTCCGTGTCTGGTATCAGCCGAAAGCCTTCCTTCAGTGGCAGCAGCAAGAAGCCACCAAGTCTCGGGAAATCCTTGATCGATACCGTCAATGAGGAAGCTGAATGGGAAGATACCTCTAGCCATGGATCCGCTCCCGCATCCCCAAGCGAACGTGTATTCACAGGTGAAATGAAAAAGAGGACCAACCATTTCTTGCGCAACGAATGGGTTACCCATCGTGTTGAGCTTCGTGGCACTAAACTTACGGTCTACAAAACAACCAACAGCCGTGATATCCTCGCGGCAATCGAAATCGATGACTACAGCGTCACATGCACCACCGCCGGATCAAACAAATTTAAGGGTTTGAAGACCGGATCCAAGAAGGACTCAGACGGCATGTACCATTTCCAACTTGTTCCCAACCAGGATACCAAGAAGGTTGGTGACCAAAAGAAAGAACACCATTTTGCTGTCTCTAGTCGAGAGGAGCGTATTGACTGGATGAGGGAGCTTATGCTTGCTAAGGCTATTAAGCAAAAGAAGTCCGGATTTCAAGTCGAGGTCAACGGAAAAATGATGTAAAGCAGACGGTAGCCTTAGCTCCCTCACACCCTGCTTTACTACACGGTCTTCCAATTTTTTATTCACTATTCATTTGTTCATATTCTACATTTCTCTTTGCACATATCAAACCCCGTTCTATACATCTCTCTATTTCTACCCCCCAAGCATCATCTTTAGTGGCGTTATGATTACTTGCATTCGAATGTCTGTTTGCGTATCTCTGCCATGCATTTTCAGCGAGCTTTATTTTTCTTTTTTGGCCATGCCACCTATCTTAGCCTCTGTTTTTTGTATAATTGATCATTTCCCTTCTCATGACGACTTTCCTATGTATGGGTTTTTTTCTTCTATGCACTGGCGGCCTGGAACAAGATACCACAACTAGTACGACGACCACCAAAACCTAACAAAAAAGGCAGTTGCGATATCTGGGTAATTAGCGGTATATACAGCGGGATTCAAAAAAAGACTATAGCACCTACGGAGGGACGTCGGTAATAGCGCGAGCTATAAAGGGTGTTTTTGTTTTGCTTTTTAACTTGCGTCTCTTTGATATTGATTTGGGTTTTTTGTTCCGGGTTTGTTATACCGATGGATTCAGTTTGGACTTCATACCTTTTCTGCCTCTAGCTCACAATACCACTCTGTTTTTTTTGACAAGCATTTGAATAACTGTTTTTGCCAACTTGCATGTTAACTAAAATCTCCTTTTGTATATATTATGGATTAATCTGACAGTGTTTGTCCATCACATTCCCAACTATCATGACTTTTTGGTCTCGTGGTACTTGACGGGTAACCTCAAAGTAGCTTTGATCGACGTGCATCGAGTCCAACTTCCAACGACGGCGCTCAGCCGTCGAACACTTAGTGTCGATGGTATGTTCCGATCTGTCGCCTATGCCCGAAGGGTCCCGTATTGTGAGGTGTCGATACCTAATTTCCATGAACAAAGCTTAAGGGTATACCCCACGATCTTCCCGTGGCCTGGTCATTCAAACCTTGCAATTGTCCACGATATTCTGTAATAGTTTTATTGATGGATATAACCATCTTATCCACTTGGTGATCCCCCACACTAGAAACTAAACCAAGAAGCTAGATAAGTAATATTGAATGACAGATTGATATAATACCCCTCCACATCCTTCCTCCGAAACTAGTGAAACTGTGGTCGTGACCTACGCACGGTCCACGTCGATTGTTTGCATTCCGGATATATCTACGATCAATATATAACGCCAGATTACCGTTCAGGATTTAGGCTAGTTGCGTATTCCCGTACAATCCACGGATCAGATCCTGGCGATACGAAAGAAAAAAAGTTTGCGTATTCTAATTGCATACATACTACTTATGCGGTGCGCCCTGGTCTAGTTAGAGGGGTGATATTATTACGAGCATAAATCGGAATCATGGTGCCTGAATGAAAGCCAGGGTATTGTTCGGTTACAATCAGATTATATTACCTTGCTGCGAAGAAATCCCTTAGTATGAGGCACATTGATGAGGATGATACCGAATTAATTGTGCACCGCCATACTTTAAGTGAAGTAATGCCTGTCGCGGGACGGTTACGTTACCGTAAAAGGGTCAGGGGAAAGAAAAATAAGAAAGAATTAAGGGGATCGAGAAACTGGCCATGGGCATCCTTAGAATTTTCCAGATACTTGATATACTTGGCAGTATAACGGCTCGACGGTTAATATCAAGGCAATCAATACAATATCACTCATAAGCGTCGGCAACACGTTCGACCGAATGGATATTGTTGGAGTCGTAGTCGCACGGTTGGCTTTGGCCCTCTCGAGCTCTCGAAGTGACCTGATACTATTCTATGGGATTGACTTTAGACCAGGCCGGGCTACGCAAGTTTTTTATTTTATTTTTTTAAAAAAATTTTTATTTTTCTACTGCAAGGCTTCAACATTCGCTGGATAACCTTGTCAAACTTCGAACGTTGGAATGGGGCCCTTTTTTTGACCGGCATGTCTTAAAAGGCTTTCTGGACTTGAAAGACTGCAGTTACTAGGTATTCCTGGCCGTCGATCCGGCCGTTCTGTGGTCACCCGCGGGTATAATAATTGTGCGACCATGCCAACTTTTCGGCATGTTCGATATCGTGGGTGAATCTTACCGACGTTCTCTCTTTTTCTAATTTTTTGTGAACAACCGACGAACCACAAACGGAATGCACGTTCCAGGTTACCTTGAACTACATGCATAAGCACAAAATCAGCTGATTGGAGCCAAAAAAGAGGTGGTCGGGGCTTCCGGTTCAAAAGATGTTGGAATTCTCTTTGGCTTCGGCCTCGGGGTTGGATTTGTTCAACCATCTTGCGATTTGTATTTTTCTTCTTCTGTAATTGGATCTTGAGATCTATTTGCGATCTTTGACGTCGAGTCATAAACTTTCCAATTTAAGAAACAAACCCACAAGATTGTTTCGTGTCAACGCCATAATATATTCATGGCGTCTATGCACAGACACGAATTCGACGGTATAATCCGATCAAATCTTACGTAGATCTCCTTTTGACGACGTAGCGCTCTCTGTCAAGATCAAGACCGAAAAAAAAAAGGAATTACAAAACCGCCAGTGTCACTGTAGACGCCCATGTGGTAGTCAGCGAGAATTTGTGGAGGGCCCTGCATGCATGTGCTGTATGTGCTGCATTCAGCTTACTTACTTGCACCATGAAATGAAATTAAGTTGGTCGAGCTGAGAGTGGTCTTTTATTATCTTAGTCCTTTAGGTCGACAGCTACTCATGCAAATGCATTACTAGGGCCGTGGGCTGGAGTCGTGATCGAGGTTGCATAGGTATTCAAGACATGACAGAATAAATGTATCCAAGTTAATATCGGACGTATGGGGTGTACAGCTACTAGTTAAGGATTATTAGTGTCGTCCTCAAAAGGCGAATACGAGAATTACCTTTTTGATTGTGGGGTTCTGACGTACCCGGTTTCTTGAAGGAACTCATGGTATGGAACATGATATTGAGCGCTTGTCGAGGCTTTGAACTCGCACGACATATGATTTCATTCACCCACACTGCTAACATGCGGCCAGGGCATAATCTTACCTTTGTTAAAGAGAAGAAAAAAAAAAGGAACTTTCTGTGCGACATGGGAAAGTTCGTCCCTAAGGAATATTAGGTGTCATTCGGACGACAACTAGAAAAGATATGGAAACATACTAAGACTGCAATGGCTGGGATTCTCGAGAAAACTTTTGCAATTGAAACGGCCGGACCTAACTGTCGGTTCCTGAGGACCAATGGCGAAAACGATGGTATCACATGCTCGTTGCTTACAAAGGTGGGAATCTAACTCTTGTAAGCCAAACTCCATAACATTATATAGCCATAGATGCATAATTGAGCCACTTCCCTCATTCGAAGCTTTCTGATTCGCAAACGAAAGATGTAAGGGAAACGGGATGATGGCGATGCAAGCAAGCCGCGATCAAGCTAGATATTATTGCAATTACAGCTATACGCATCAGTTCCGCCCATCCTCACTAAGATAAACTCCACGGCTTGAACAATAGGGATTGTTTGTCGGGCGGTTAATTGGAACATCTAATTCGTCAGGAGAAAAACCCACCTTCGAAAAGGCCTTTTTGCGTTGTCGGCAGACTGCATTTCGCCTGTGGTTGGTTCCTGAAAGATGGGCGCTGATGTCGGGAAGATAGCGGATAGATTGGATGAACTGCTAGGTTAATGATCCCTTGCCCTGGTTCTTCGGTTGAAAGTTGGGGGTTTTGCAAATGCGAGGTGCTACATGTCGGGTAGACGTACGGGGTGCCTGACAGGTTTGTGCGTCGACGCATTGGACGTGGGGATGCTCAAGTCAATCATACCGACGTCGAAGGAAGCACTGGTTAGGAATCTAAATGGTTAGCTTTGATAACTGTACAGCTGTGGGGGTATCACTGTGTAATTGATTTAGGTAGTTGGACATGCATCCCCGTTAACAGTTGAAGCGTATATAAGTCTAGTCTGCAAATATCGATATCAAGGTGCCGGTGCCATATCCTAGTTAAACAGGTATCGCTATGGGTTTCGGTACTACATTCAGAAGTATCGAGACGGTTAAGCTGGGGGTCACCCACCTATGCCTTGCGAGACGGGACCAGGTTGTATTCGCGAATTCGGCAAGGCGTTTGTGGAACATGTGTATACCGTTCCTGAGTTCTTAGCACTGGTAGCTAAGTGCTTAAGATAATATGTAGATATATCCCGGGCTTGATTATTACGAACTTCGAACTTGTGTCTTCAATCCTTAGATTCATCATTTCTCAAATATCTCGGAACTAAAGTAGGTACAAATCGCCATTCTCCCTCAAGAAAGTCAAATACCAGATCTGGTTGTCAAAACCCTCTCGAGTATAAGTTCCTCGAGTTTGAAAGCTAATCTTCTCCCTCTAGCTCCTTTCTAAATACACCATGAGGTTCTCAATATTATTCTTGAGTAAAGGAGCGTAAGAATGCTAGTTCGGAATCAAAATTTCCAAAACAAAAACCAAAAAAATTCATTGCGATATTTTACTTGCTAAGTGACACCAGAGTTTCAAAAGGACAGTAACCAACAGTTGTAATATGAAAATATAAATTAATGATAGGATATATTAGAAGAAAGTGACTTCGATATCAAGATCGAGCGTGCTCAGTGTCTTGATAAGGAAAGTCGAAGAAATTAAAAAAGGTTCAAGGTCTGACTATATGAGTACATCAAACCAGTACTACCAAAGGATGTAGTAAAAAAACACACACACAAAGGCGCAATCCTATGCACACTAGGTATGAGGATATGAGACGTGAGTCGTAGTCGAGTCGCCATAACTTTAGGTAAATGGGACATTAAAAACAAAGGCAAAAAAAGACAATGGGTATCCACCTGTACAAAAAGGAAATTGGCTATGTTCAAGAAAAGGGAAAAAAGGAACTCGTGAATCCTCATGTAAATTAAGGGATCGACGGTGAAAGGAAAACGAAAGCTTTAGTTGATCAAGTCATCAAGCAGTTTACTTGCTTGGTGGCTTGGTGGCTTCACCGGTATGAGGATCGATAGCCAATCCCGAGTTGGGGTCGATGATTGGGGCACCGACGGGGAGGGCGGAGGGCTGGATGTACATCGAGTATCCGCGTTCAGCGAGGTTGATGTCACCAGTTGTCTTCATTTCGTGTTCAGTTGGGCGGTAGACGTCATCGTCACCATCAGCAAGCTTGCGAAGGTAGAGTTCATGACGAGCCTGGTCACGGAGATCCATCGACTTGCGGAGCTTGGACTTGGAGGCGTATCGCCAGAAAGCACCAACGTAGAGGATGATGGCTAGGGACTCAATGACAATTTCGATGATTGAACAGACAAGGGTCCAGTCCTGTGTAGATAGTTAGATATTTATATTCAGTGAACCCATGAGTTGAGATATATCAATAAAACTTACCAATTGCTTGCAGACAAGGTCGTAGTCAATATCGTCTTGGAAGAGTTCCTTTCGCTGATTGTCCTTGCATGCCCATGCCCACATATCATTTCCGCCGCTGTTGTTCTTTGCATTGGTGATCGTGCCAGCGATAACAGCCCAGAGAATGATCATGAAGAGGAAGCCAAAGACAGAGAAAGCAGTGAACCAAAGACTAGCAGATTCGGCCTTTTCATGACCACCTCTCCAGTACGAGATGAGAACGACGATAGCCATGAGGAGCGAGACACAGGCGATGGCAAGAGTAGCATAAGTAGGCCAGAGAATGGTTTGAGGAGCCCATGGAGGAAGGTTGTTTCTGTTGGTCAAATGCTTTGTTGCGAAGAAGATTGCGAAGCTGGATGCGGCGAGAGACAATACGACAAGAGAGCAGCCAAAGTTAAGGAATCTTAGGAAAAGCTTAGCAGCTCTGATTCTGAACTTAATCTTCATATCTTTCTCCATGATTGCCTTGACATGGGTTTCACGTTCGGCGATCCTCTGCTTCTTTGCTTCGGCATCTTCAGCGTCGTCTTCTGGGAGGGCGAAAGCGGTGGTCTTCGGTCTCTTATTGCTCGAATCGCTAACATTGCTCAAGGAAGTGCCAGGTCTGCTATCAGATCCCTTCTTCTCAGAAAGCTTGGCCTCAGTCGAAGCCATAGCGTTGATCCTGCTTTCTCTGAAGTTGCTCATTCCTGGAGCTGAAGCGGAGAAGTCTACGTTGACTGATTCTCGTTGATGGATGCGTAGTGGTGTTGTGGGACGATTGGAATCCATTGGTATTAATATCCTCGAGGAGGAGGAGGGATGTCCTTTTGAAGGGGGTTGGAGGAGGGGACGTTAGAACCTTGGGCGGCTATAAAATTGCGCTCAAGATTGGAACCTGTTGTAATAATAATGGGAAGGATAAATGCGTCTTCTCTGAAGCCCGCTATCGAATATAAAATTCACTAGTGAATAGGTAAAGAGAAGCTATCCTTTTCGGAGAGGTTGATGTAAACTTCGATCCGAAAGACTGTCCCGCAATATTTCTTCCTTGAAGTATCTTTGTTTTTTCGTTAAACCTCGAAAAGACGATAGCAGAATAGAAAAGCGAAAGCGTTGGCCAAAGTTCAGGTCGTCAAGAGAAACTTTGAATTGTCAGTGTATGCTTGGAGTCAGATCGGTATGTTCGAGAGGAAAAGAGGAAGAGAGATCAGGAAGTCACAGGAGCGGATGATGAGGAGTATATGGGCAAGTTATTTTTGGAGCCAGGCATCTATCATTATATGCAAGCGACGAGGTTCATGGACTGGACTGGATGAAAAGCTAAACGGACGAAAAGGCAAATTTGTTCCTGGTTCCTTGCCGTAGCTTTCTTTCTGTACGATCCCGTTAAATGGCCTATTGGGCCGAAGAGCATGAAGAACCAGATGTATTCTCAGGCGGAATGGTGGCCCATTGGAATTTCTGGCGCCAACATGAAGGCTGCGGTTGGCTCGCAAAGCAAACAGGCCCACTTCCGGGTTGCTGTTTATTGGCCCAGACCCTCACGCTCCTGCAGATGACCATTGTGTCTCTCTTTGGACTCTTTGCGCCCAACTAAAAACTCGCGCTGTGGAGGGATGCGCCCAGGTCAGAGTGCACCATTCTGACGAATGAGGGGTCTGAAGACTTATGATAAGATGGCCAGAAAAGCGCCTTAAGCCTGAAAAGGGAAAGCGACAGGGAACGGGCTTTTAGGAGGACATCCTGGCTGATCGGTGAGCGGGCTCTGATTCGTCGAACGGCCTTCATGCCAATCCTTCTACCCTTGCAGGCCGACATCGTCTGTGGTTGGCTAGCGAGCCCTGTCCTTCGAAGTTGCTGCCCGTGCGAACCGAACAACTGTGGGTCTGAGCCTGGGTGTGGGGAATTTTCTTTAGGCCAAGGCTGCTCCTCCCGTCCAGATAACATTTCTTATTCGCCGAGAAAGTTTGGCTTTTCTGCGCCGGAAATCGTGACTTCGTTCTTTTTTCTAGAGTAGACTTTGCTTGCATCGAGAAAGAGTGGAAATTATCAACCCATGATGGCGCTGATAGCCATATTTGCAGTTCTCATGTGTTCCAAGTCGTCGACAAAGACGGCTCATATTTTTCCAGGCGCTCATCGCTTCAATAATGGGGAAAGGTGGTGTCATGATTTCTTAAGGAGAATCTGTCATCACATCTGCGAATGTTTTCGACATCGGGTTATGGCAAGAACTCGAACTGCATAGGTGTGATACAGGTTGCATTACAGCTGCCTTCTCCACATGCCATGAGCTCTGGTGGAGAGCATCTTTGGTTTTACAATTAATTGGAAAACTTTTTGTTCGTAAACCATGGCCATTGGCACTACCAGGCGAAGAGTTTCCCAATTCTCAATTAACGCACCGAATTCGAATGAGGGCTAAAGAGCTAGCGACTCATTAATTAGATTCCCAGCCTCCCTTGATGTCATTGATCTTGAACACTGGAATATTATTATTCCTTCTAGACGACTTGACTAATGATCCAAATCTAAATATAGTTAGGTGGACGGGCCACGCTACACATATCATTGCTTGGGAATGTGATCTTCATATGCCATATGTACTAACTTTCTATCCTGTGATCCTAAGTATATGTCCAAGATGTACGATGTTTCGTAGTATGCAAAGAAGTGGAGGGGTTTACGACGATATTCAAATCCCTCTTTCTATGGCCCGCGCTCAACCGGGGACTCGTTACACTACTTTTCCTGACTCGTGCATAGTGCAGCTACACCGCAGATAGAGGCGTTCTAAGTTAAGGAAATCTGGCGAGATAACGTTCTTGCCCGCACTACTTTTGCATTCTCAATTTCATGCACCGGCCATCCGCCGCCGAAGATGCCCTTTGGAGCGCCGTAGACGACCGGAATATCTACCTGGCTTGAGAAGAATGTTCTTTCTTTTTAGCCAACTTACGATCTTGACAGAAATCTTTGCCACTGTTTCGACCCAAAAGGCTTTCAGCCTGCTACGTATGTAGATCCACCAGGATTAGGATCTTCATGCTTTCACAGAGAGGGTTTCCTTTTTTATCCATCGAGAGAAAACTGATTTTCTTTGATATTTAAGCTTAACTCCAAGAATAGCACCAATCAACCAAGCTTGTTCAAGGGTTCCTCAACTTGTCAAAGCAGAATTGATTTGAAGTGGAGCCTTCAGGGTTTTTCCCATTATGATCCTTGGACCCGACCCCCTGCACGACTCTTCGGCCAATTTTTTTCTGAGCTAGACTTAGTGGCCAGTAGAAGCTCAGAGCGCCTGTTGACACAACGCAATTTGTGACATTCTCATGAGATTGGTAAAGTAACCGCCTAGGCTTGGTGCTTCTAGAAGACGAGTTCTGTGGAAAAGAAATAAAAAGGTTTCTGATTTTTAATATTTCTTTCACTGATAATATCCCGTCGGCATCTGTTTAGTAAAAAAATTTTAAATGAAGAAACATCTCGGATATGATTTGAGAAGCGGAAAGTGTTTTGTGCTTTGTTGAACTGAGCTCTTCTTGAAGCTTCCGAGCTGAAGGTGCCCAACTCGGTGATATAATTCGCTAACTGTCTGGAGTCAAAAAAGGACTTCGCCACTCTTCGCCACAACTCTTCAATGACAGTTGAAAGTGAAGAATGGCGAAGTCAAAAGGCTTTGCGTAGTTTCATGTACGTACGCCTCATGTTAGTTCATTTTAACAGCTGGAAGCTGGAATTGCCACGAATCCCAACGTTTGCCTGGAGTATCCTTCCAGCGAGCCTTGTGGCATGCATGTGAATCAAAAGGCGAGTGTCAAAATCAATCGCACCCGGGCTACTCCCATGGGTCTCAAGATTTGCAGAAACTAGTTCAAACGTTTTTTGGCAAAAAGAAAAAGGGTTTTGATAAATTTGATTCGTATTGATAGTTCGTGCATCTGTTCTACGTAAGTGGGTTTAGTTTAGCGCCAATAGTTGATCCCAACTTATTGTACACTGCACCCCGGACAGCTCTGAAATTTAATGAATGAGAGACCAGCGACTATAAGAGTGGTGAGAGGATCGGATGTTATAGATATGACTCGAACAGTCTCATGATTCTTGATTCTCTAGGTTTGATAGGATGGTTTTGGGTTCGCTGTGGGGATTTTTGAATCGGCTGGCTTGAATCATGATACTATAGTTGCTGTCTTGCCAGCTCATCAGAGCTATTAATTTGACAGAACACAGGATCTAAATGGAAGTAAATATTGTCGATCCATTGAGATACTAAGAATAGATCGTTTTGACAAGGAATGACATATGGAGCTTTGACAATTGTGACATCTATAGCTATAGTTTGGTCGATAATTGAATGAAATCGTGTCAGAGTCGTGATAGAATCATCAGTCGAGTCAGGGCTATGCTAGTGTTCAAGAGACATATCCATCCTCGTGATAGAATCATCAGTCGAGTCAGGGCTATGCTAGTGTTCAAGAGACATATCCATCCTCGTAGAAGAGAGCCTTGCATGCCTTAGGCCATGTAAGCTCTTGAAACTTGATTTGTAACAACTGTACATTGAGGTACGGCGAGGGATGTAGACATCAAGGTTAGAAGTTTGATATCCTGCTTTTGTGATTGCCACCCGGTATCCCTTGAGACCACAGTGATTTACTGGTAGGTTCGGTGTATGAGATCTTGCTTTTTCTAACAGGTGAGCAGAGTATCTCAAATGTCAATGAAACGGTATAGTAACAAAGACGATATATAGTAGACATATAAATTGCCACATTGGAAGAACTCAAACTCAGCCACATACGCCCTCTAACGACTCAGTTATATCAACAGACACGCAAGCATATCCGGATATCTCAGTAGTCATGTCGTTTGATATTTGACCAATCACATACTATACCATACTAGAAAGGATCTACGGCAGCATCTAAGATACATGGTTATTGTCTCTAAATCCCAGTTTCATATCATATCATAAGCCTAGCTAACTTCTACTGATACATATCAACCGAGATATATATCCCCGCCTTTGGGATTCGGACCCCAGTCACTTTTGCCGATATTCCTTCACTATTCTACCGAGCCATCCAACAAAGAAGGTAGTGTTGGATGGCAAGTACACCGGATGAGACGGTTCACGTTTTCGGCTGTCTCTTGGGGAAGTTATTTGTTGGATTTTTTGGGTGTTGGGAAAGTTGGTGGTGTTAGGCTTTTGGTCTAGATTGTAAAGACATTTAGTATTGGCGTATTGGTATTTCGATATAACCAATGTTTAAGTGTTATATACGTTATATGTTTTTACTGTGCATCCATGTATTAGATCGGAGGGGTAAACGTCTATGACGCAGTTGTGAATGTAAAATTGGGTAATTGCGCATGATTAGCTAATATAATCGATCGGTGTGGATTGGAAAAGTTTGTTCGATAGTTTTAGATATCTGGGGCAAGATGAACTAGAATACTGGTGTAAAATGCCCTATAGGCCTAGCTAAATGAATTTCTTCATTACGTTTCTCAATTGATCAATTGGAAGATGATAATCCTTTAGATCAATCCCGTCCCGAGTCAATATCAAAATCTCGAAATAGCAAATTGTACCCCATAATTAAGATGTACACCCCAGAATCCATGCCGCAGATGTATCAATCGTTCTAAATCTAGATACCTCATCGTTTAACTTTTAGTAGCATTAATGCTAAAATCCGGGTTAAATATAATCCTTCCTCCACATCTTACATACATACCCGTCCTGTCACACAGACCAAACCGCACGTCAAAAATACAACAAAATCAACGCTAATTCTGACGCTGTGCCACCAAGCTACAGTGACAGCATCCCGGGGAGGGCGGTGCACTCGTACTCGTCCCCCGTTTGCATATATGCATGGAAGGAGTCTACAGGTCTACCTTACATACATGAATAGAAAAAAAAGAGGGCATATGCATTGCATCGGCTAATATGCCGTCTGCCGTTCCCTACACACATACCTTGCGAAATAACATAATCCTGGTCTTTTACCTGCATCCGTAAAAAAGAACTTTTGCTTACCGAGGTGCATGCTTGGAATGTGAGATGCAAGAGGTGAAACGATGGAATAATGCTATTGATGCATAATGGGGTAGATCTATAGATGGAGACAAGGGAGGAAGGGAGGGGTATATTTCGGGGGGATATGTACTTTGGGATTGTAAGATTTTTTTATTTTTATTTTTTTTGGGTGGGGAAAATTAATGTGGGGGGTTTCCTGTGCCGTTTGAAGGCGTCGTAAGTCTGGGAATAGTAAGGTATACTTGGGTCTTACGGCAGGATTGAGGTTGTGATTTGTGTCGCTGTGATGTTGAATTGATTTTAATCATGAGGTTTTAGTCGACTTCGAGGGCATAGACTGCTTTGTAAAAGATGTAACAATAGATAGATGTTAGGCAAAGGGGCCTGGGCTTTGAGGTCTTTATTTCGATGAGCATCGGGGTCATGATGTGCTCTAGTATAGTGTAAATGCATACCATGCGCCGGGGCTTATCTGCATGAATCCTGCCCATGAGGGGTGGGTAAGATATTGAGTATCTGTGGCTAGAGAAACGAGGCTGGAGAGAAGTGGCTGATATGTGTTGATGTGTTGATGTGTTGTCGCCGTCTGGCCGGATTTGTGCCGAGGCTCGCAGTAACGTGACGCGAGATCGCCAACTGGCCGACGGCCACGAGAACGTGCAGCTTCAAGCCTCAAGCTCAACTTCAAACCTCAAACTTTCACGTCACAAAGCCCCGCGCCGTGATATATATCTACCAAACTATCACAGACTCCTAACAATGCCGTCTGCTCGCCATATACCGTCTCTAATGACATCGCGTCGGGCGTTGTCCTCAATCTTCGTGCGCCCCACTTCGCAACCCCTCCTACCTTTCTTATACCCCTCCACCCGAGGGTTCAGTAGTACCCCACCACTCCGTCGGGATCACCACTTTGATACGCTTAAGTTTGTTGAAAGGCTTAAGTCTGAGGGGTTTACGGAGACACAATCGGTTGCTATTATGAGGGTTTTGAGTGATGCTATTGAAGAGAGTATCCAGAACCTTAGTCAGGCGATGGTATTGAAGGAGGAGCAGGAGAAAGTTACTTATGCTCGTTAGTATTCCAAAACATACCCATATTGTAATCGGGATTACTAGATAAAACTAATTGATGTCGTTGGATTGCTATAGAAAAAGTCGACTTTGCCAAACTCCGTCATGATCTTTCAACGACTTCCTCTTCAGAACTCCTCCAAACTTCTGCACAATACGAACATCTCACATCTGAGATTGATAAATTACGTTCAAGGCTTAGAGAGGAGATTAATCGTACACAAGCCAATGTTAGACTTGACTTGAATTTGGAGAAGGGAAGGATAAGGGAGGAGAGTAGTGTGCATGAGTTGAAGATTAAAGAGACGGATACTAGGATCGAGACGGAGTTGAGTCAGGCGAGGGCTCAATTGGAGTCTGTGAAGTTTAGTACTTTACAATGGTTGATCGGTGTGACGACCGGTACTAGTGCTATTATTCTTGGTATGTATTCTCATATATCTCCTCGGGAAGGTTTTAGGATCGGTGCTAATGGTATGATGTGCTAGGTGTGTGGAGGCTGTTGATGTGAGACTGGCTGGATATGTTGTGGGTCTGGTCTGGTACGAAGGAGACCGACCATATATCGTTATTTTGGGTTCATGGATTGAATGGTATTGGCATGCATATAGACGGAGTTATATTTGGGAAATCTGGAGATAAACCACCACTCTAGCGCTGCTTTATTAAATATTGGAGTTTGGTTCAAATGACTTGGGATGACAAAGGCGGTATACTAAAGAGCAGCAGGAAATCTGTACACTCTACCAGATATTCCCAATCATCTGGTAGTATGCTAGTATTTCTGGGAATTGAAAACTAGGAAGTCTTGGGCCCTTCAACAACGTTGGCACCGGAGCCTTCCCTAAGCCCCAGAATGCTGACGTCGAGCGGTAACTTCTCGCCTAGCCAGACGGCACCGACGGTATGGTCGTGAAGCTCGTGACCGGTGTTCGGATGGACTAAGATACTGAGGGGTCCTCGATGGATCATAAGCCAGGGGATAAATGCGCCGAACTGGGCCGGGGTGAAAAGGTTGACCTTGAATTGGGTCTTTAGCAGTTTATACCTTATACTAAACTGGAGAGGGGGGACTTACTTCGAACATGGCGGTTCTTAAATATATTGGATTGTGAATTAGCAATCAATGTAGAAGATCTAGAGGAGTATCATATATATACCAATACTTACAGATGAGGACCTAGTAGACACTCAGCCTGCATCAGTATTCCATAAGATGATCAGGGATTAAGGTGGATCCGGAAAGACATACCGATCGGTCGTTCCCAGAATCTGTAAACCCTTAATTCGGGAACTAGATTATAATATAATAATGATCCTTAGTACCGATTCGTTATAATAGTATACGCAAAGATGCATCGAATATGTTATATCACTGATGTATTATGATAGTTAAGTTGCACTCCCAAGCGGACCAGGCATATATACCTAGGTATTTAAGGTATATGCAATTGAAGATATAGATATAGATATAGATATGGATACATACACTCATATCGAATTCTTTCCCAGAGACTTCTGGCGAACTCCTTTTGTTTCCTGTTCGGCTCATGGTAATAAACATGAACGTCGAATGCAGCCTTTCCGGGCCTCTTGTCTAATGGATCTGGAAATTCATTGTAGGCAGTAGAAAGCGACTCAGACGGCGGGTTCTCGAGAGATTTCCCGTCTGAAGTTACTGTGGTAGGTAGAGGAGGGGCGTCTGCGTAGGAAGTCCCCTCGATGAGAGTGGGATATGAGATCGGGAACTGGATGCACGACATCTTAAATTGTGTATGGTATTTGATTGAATTGGACTGAAGGACTATAGAATATGTCTACTGGATAGCCTGTCGTAGAATATTATATCCAGTTGAGTTATCCAATAAGTCTTAAGTATTGTTGTATCTGATATAATTCTGTCTGTCCCTCGAGGCTATCTTGGATCTTGGACGTGGACCAGCTTCCTGAACCGGTGGATGGTGACACACGTCTACGGGACACAAACCGGTGGTGCAATTCTGGCACGTGACACTTTCGGCCGTCAAATCTGTCGACGTTCAAATTGGGAAGGTCACAAAGACACAAAGACACAACAACAACCTCTTTGCGATGTCGATTCATTGCAACAGTTAACTGCAACTTCAAGACATTGTCGGCACTATCCACACACATCCCACACTTCAATTAGGCACTAGCATGCACCGTACGTCATTCACTAGCACGAGTTGGTCCACATTCTCCACCGTCTTCAGCTCGTCGATGAACTGCAAACTGCACTAGTTACCCTGTCCATTTCATGGCATGCATGCCTTTCTTTGGCTGGTTCGGTTAGTCAACGTTGGATTGCACTTGATTTTAAGATATTTGGCTGTCTGCTTCGTACTGACTTATCATCTATCACAGGAGTTTACCACAAGATTCAGCTCAATATCCTATACTGTTTCATGCAGAGATAAGAAGATCTATCATATTATATATCAGATATTCGAAATGTGCATAGAGAATCCATCTTTTGGATAATCGCAAAGGTCGAACGTGACCTGATCTCGGAACCACCAAGCCCTTCAAGGAGCTAAGACCTGACAAGCTTCCGGTTCCAATCGGACGGATTTGGGGGCAGACCCACTTCAGCCCGTTTTTGGCTGAGTCTCGCGACTGACGGCCAATTGACACCCAGCCATCCCTTTTAGCTTCTTCGCCCACAGCTGTCCTCTTTTCGATCTTCCATTTGCCTTCTTTTTCTTTCTTAAACATCATCCAATAATCATAAAATCACTTTCGATAATCTAAAAGAGACCTGACCTATATGTTTTCTTGCCTCGTCGGTGAGGCGTTCAACGACGCCTGCTGACATCCCTCAAGCCAGGGGGGCGCGTGCCCCAGAATTAACATCACCACCATCAATAAACAATAAATATCGACATTATCATATTATACACGGCATCGCCATCACAAAGGCAACGTCATCGACTTTATTTTTTTATTAGAAGGGCGGGGGAGCTCTAAATCCTCACCACCGTAGCAATGCGTGAACTCGCGGGTAACATCATCCGCTTTTCCAATAACACTGGTACGCTCTCGTGTCAATCACCCATGTGCTCTCTCTTTTTGTCAATCACAAAAACTAATCCACTATGACTTCTTTTGTATATAGCGGGCATGGAAAAGATCCTCAAGGGGCTTCTTGGCCTTCTCTTAATTCCTGGGACCCCAACCTTCAAATCTATTTCATCAATCTCTCATGGCGCTAGGTGTAAAGTCGACAAAGCATCTAAGGAACTTAGTATTGCCCGGAAAGTCGTCAAGTTTCTTTACGTCCTCGATGCCGGCCTCAAAGCTCTCGAGGCGCGGAAGGGTGCCAAGGGTGGTCCGTTGAAATGGTTCATTGTTGGGAAATGGGCGTGTGCATTCGTATATGCTGCTAGTGAAGCGGTAACAATAGTGCGAACCATCAATCTGCGAATGCCTCCCATGAAAATGGCTAATGCGTAATTCGATATAGCTGCATACGATGCGAGTTCTTAACATTGTCAAATCGAAATGGGCCCATTCCGCCAATCGCAAGGGACATAAATTTTATTTCTTCTCAATCGTCTTTTCCGTCCTGGCCTCCGCCTACCAGTTGTATGAAATCACTATCGCGCAACATCAATTGAGGAGGGAGAAGAGGCGGGTTAAACACCAAAGGATCGCTATGGCGGCGTCGGTCGGCGTCGCTACTCCATATGCAGCACATGTTCGTTACAGCAGCAGCAGCGACTCGTCAGACTCCTTTTCCAGCAGCGACTCTTCTAGTTCTTCAGAAGATGAACGTCGTCGGCGTCACCACCATCACCAACACCATCACCATTCTCAAGGACAGCTACCAGTGGCAGGATCACCAGTATCAAGCGCATCGTCTGCAGCGTCTCCAACCCTTAACCCCGCTGTTCTCGCCGCCGAAGCCCGTCTTGCCAATGCCGCTGAATGGGAGCGTAAGAAACTTTTCATTGACGCGGCTAGAACTTCTGGAACCCGCAATGAGGATAAGCCCAAAACCGGTGCCATCGTGACCCAACTTTTGGCTGATGTCTGCGATCTTGCTATCCCCGCCAGCAAAGTCGGGTGGTATAAGAACAAGGAGGCCATCAGCTTAGCATACCTCCTTAGCAGTGTCTTAGCAGGAAGCGTCATTTGGGGCAGAGTCAACGCTAAGACTAGCACACACGAGAGGAGAGGAAGCCATCCGGGGATCAAGATGGTGCGGAAAGATGAGTTCGATGTCAAGCTTAGCGAAGAGGATAGGAGGAGATACGAGCTCCGAATCGAGGAAGAAAGACGAAAGCACAGTGGCCACAGTACTAGTCAATTGGCTACAGCGGCTGGCGTTGGACTCGCGGCTGGATTGGCAGCCGGTGCGATCCATGAACGCAAGAGCTCTAAATCAAAGTACGAAGCCACCTCCAGCTCCACACACTATGAAGAATCGAGAAAATCTAGCGGAAGATCAAAGTCTGAAACTGGATATGATATCGTTCATCATGAGGATGATAGGAGGAGGAGCAGTAGCCAGGGAGGCCATGGTCACGGCCATATGGCTGCCGCTGCTGGTGTCGGGCTCGCTGCTGGTCTTGCGGCTGGTGCGATTGCCGGTAACAGCAGCAGCTCTCATTCCGGGCGGACAAAATCTGAAGCTGGACTCGTAAGCTCGACACGCCTTGAGGAAGAAAGAAGGAGAAAGAGTACCGGAAGCGGAAACGTTGCGGCTGCTGTTGGTGCGGGTGCTGCTGCAGGATACGTAGCTGGCACTATCGCGGAGGGTAGCAGCAGTTCAAGAATCGACTACTCCCATCAATCTCAATCCGAATTCTCGAGCTCAACACGCATCGAGGAAGAGAGGAGGAAGCAAAACTCTAGCTACAACCAAGGCAATGTGGCCGCAACAGCTGGTCTTGCCGCAGGACTCGCAGCTGGCTACACCGCTGGTGCTATCGCTGAAGGCAGCACTAGCTCGAACTTCGGCTACTCCCACCAATCTCAATCTGAATTCTCGAGCTCTACACACCTCAACGAGTCCAGTAGCTATGCCCAAGGAAGCAGCAGCTATGCGCAAGGAAATAGCGGTTACACGCAAGGTAGCAGCTATGGCCAACAATACGCTGGTTACGGACAAGGAGGCAACAGCTACGGGCAAGGTTATGTAGCTGGAGCCGTTGGAGCTAGTGTTGGAACCGGATTGGCTTCTGGAGCCACAGGCTGTTCGGAAACAGATGCAGGACGTTCCCACAGTGTTGCCGGTAGAATAGAAGACTCCTCTTACCAACGTGAACTAGAACAGCAGCGAGAAATGGAGTTCGAACGGTCCAGCCGCGCCGCCAGTACCGCGGACGTCAGCACCATCGTTGACGTCGACGTAACCGCCTCGATGACCGAAGCCGCCGCGACTTCGATCGCGAATAAATCCAAGAAGAGAACCGGATACGGTGGCTGGTCCTACGACGACGAAAACGGTACCGGCGGACTCAACGAAACCCACTGGGGCCAAAACGGTCTTGCTAGAACGAATAGTATACCAAAGGCAGAGGTAAAGAACCCCGGCGTCCTTGAAGGAAGGACGGGAGAAATAATCAGAACTTTGGGAATCGTTACTAATAGTGACTCGCCACAGGAGGACGAGCATGAATTGAGAGCGAGAATCCAGGGGGCGAAGGATGTAAGTGATATGGATGTTAGCACTGGGGGGACGGGACAGTTGAAGCCTTATTCGACACTTACGTACGCGAAGGTGGCGAAGGATGGTGATAAGGACGGGGCTACTGTGGATATTTAGTTTTGAATATCATTTTTTTTTATTTTGAAGTACATATAGAACAATTGACTCCAGTCATTTCCGTTGTTTTCTCATTTCAAATTTTCTGTCCCCGTTCGATTTTGTTCAATTTTCTTTTTGGTCTGTCACTATCATTATTGGGCAACATAGCATCGCATATAACATACCTTTTCTTTTTTGGAGCGGTTGGGATTTGCAAAAATTGGGGAACTCTTTACCATTTCGAGAATATCGAATTCGAAAAGACAAAGAAGTATGACGAAGGGAAAGGGATGGGACGTTTGTACAATCGTAAGGAAAGGGCGGGGGTATTCTATTATAGGATGTATCTAAAGATTTAGTGGATTGAAATGTATTCTTCATTCAGTTCTTCTATATGACCGGGCTGGCTATCTATCATATATTATATAGGGTATTATAATATTAAAATTAAATTTTTTTGGTATGTGAACATGATGAGCAAAGATTGGAAATAGTAAAAAGCCTGACCTGTACGCAGGTTCATCAGGATGGACATCAGTAGCACTCATCTTAGCTTTTGTACGTAGTATATCATCGGCGATGTATTCGTAGGTAGTTTGCAGATTTGCCTTTAGGTAGCACTGAGGAGGTAAACTACATCGAATAATAATTTTACCCCAGTTCAAATAGCGTTAAGTCTCTTGTTTGAGCTAGCTGGAGTCCTGGGGTTATACTCTTATTCCTTAAGACTGGTATGGTTTGTGCGGCCGTTTGGGAGGGTCTTACTCTGCTGGTATTGCACACGCGTGTATTTGCAGCAGAGCTTGTGGTATATATATCTACGCCTGAAGAAGAAGATATAGAAGCCGATATATATATATTATATATATGTATATCAATCGGGTCATAAATTTATTAAATTTGCGTTTGGTGTACCTCTTGTACAATTATTTTTTCATGTGGGGTTTCTCTGATATCTCGTTGCGAATTCATCGCGAGAGAGATGTGTAAATGAGGCGGACTAGCCCACAGACGACAGCTAGGTGCGTATGTAGTTCATAATTATTGCTTTGAAAGAGATACAGTTTTCGGATGAAATACTTGTAGCTTCGGTCGACGCGACGGCCCCACCACTATAGGATGATTGAAGAGGGGTCGTCGTATCTCATACAGGACCATGGATATGGAAGAGTAATTCTGTAGAAAAGTTATAAATGACGAAGGTATCGATATATCTAGGTATCAATATTGTCTCCTGCGCAGCCTACCTCGCAGTATCAATACAATATCAGTGACAATGCTCGAAGCTAGAGTTTGGACTTCTTTCTCAGTGTGAACCTACACTTCGGTGGGGCGCCTGGGTTTTTGGGAAGACATGCGTGGTATCGGCGTTATATTTGGTGTATGAGCACCACGTGGGTCCATAGGATGGGTCTCGTTCAAATAAATACTGCAACTTGAAGTAATATATTGATTGGCGTTAGTCATTCATCGGGATTTTTTTCGCTTTTTTAAGGTACATGGCTTGTCTCAAATCATACTTTGTATATGGCATATGTAAATAAGTATTGGTATGCGTTTGTATCGTAAAACAATTAGTGTGAATTTTTGGAGGTAGCAAAGCTTCAAAGGTGGTTTGGCCGAATCTCATCGAAACCGAAAGACGTTGACGTTTGGTTCGATAGTGCTGGGAGGGGTCTATGTATGGTCTTGAGAGGCCATGTGGTATGGAAGATATATCATCTTCAGATTTTTGATATGTGGAACATACGCTGCCTATGGTTTAAGTTCCATGGTTGTATGTACCGCAGTCAACGGGGGTAGATAAATGGTTAAGAACCAATTCGTCATGACAGCAGGAAGTTCATGTCGAATATATTTGTTATTTCTCGTAAAGTCGTATTTATCTAGAAGGACTTAGAATTAGCATTAATACTAGGTATATATATTTCAACGAATACGTACGGTAACTTGCTGCCTAATCCAATGTAATATCTCATGTAGTTGTTGTACAGTTTACGAACAGCTTTTTTAGTGCTTGTACTTTCGTCGGGAATATATAAGAAATTTGACACTTGTGACGAAAAGGGGGTTGTAGTGACGTTCTCCTCAACAAAAATAACATCTCTTCTTTGGGATATGACACCTGAAGCTGGACCATATAGCATCCACATCGAATTCAACCTCGTGTAACCAATAAATATTTCCGGTCTGCTTTTTGGTTCTAGCTTAGACCTCTCTTTAACTTTCCTTAAGATATGGCCCAAGCCAAGCACCCAAATATTTTGAGATGAGAGACATTAGGACGTTTTCCCGAAGCCATTTCATAAGGCGTTTTGTCGACAGCCTTACCCGGGGTTCTGTTCCTGAATATTGGTATGAAGTTGAATCTAGTTGTATGGGCGATATTGTAGGTCATAACACATAAACATGATTTTTGAGTGGCAGAAATACAGAAATTGTATTTTATAATGGCCCTTGTTAAAGGCAGGTTGTGTCGAGACGACTTTTGTTGATATGATGGACCATGGAATTAGTTAGCAATCTGTAGATCTATAGAATATCTGGAAAATTCTAGATATATCTGGTAGGGATACAACTTACCTGGAACTTTAGGGCGTACAATTAACAGGCATAGCATGCAGGTTGATTGTGAGAAATTTCGAAGAGTTCGAATTATTGGAATATGTTATCATAGATGTATGTGGTGCAATGATTTGCTGCTAGAATCTTATCCCAGCTAGGTAGAGTATGGTATTCTGCGCGGCAGATGGGAAGGATAAATATTGGTTGGGGTATATTAATATATTCATTGATGGTACTCATCCTGAGTTTACAATCAGATTTTTGGTTTCTACTCAAGCTCAGAAATATTAAATAGATCTAGGTCTCATTTGCATATGTTTTGTCTTTACATGTGACCTCGGGTTTTTCATAAGAGCCATTGTTCCTTCGCTGTCGTTGGATATGTTTGCTGGCCTTAGTTTTGGTCACATTCTTGGATTTGCGAATTGCTGTTTGTTTGAGTTTCATACAGTGGTCTTCAGAGTCGAGTTTGCCGTTGTAACCAATGATTTGCTGGAAACCTGTTCCGTATGTATCTGACTAAAAGCCCATATCCAAATTATGGCCTGGTGTGTCATATGCATTGGTGACAGATGGTTCGTTGTCGAAGGCTAAGGATGCATCTAGATATAGATATATATCTGAGTTAGAAGAGGCAGAGTTGGAACTTGGGAGATTTACTGAGGTCCGTTCTTTGTGATGGTCCCTCAATATATGTTTTATAGCACCCCTATATCTATAGTTAGCCCAAGAGTTAGCTATATTAGCTCACGACTTTATATATAGTGGGATAGTCCATTTCCAGGATCCAAGCAACATAGGTTAGTAATTTCTTACCATAATTCGATTCCGGACTTCGTTGTCGGTGCCGGTGACTAGTAGTAATATATCCTAATATTTACTCAGAATATTGTATATTCACTTGAACGTATCTGCAACTGTTATGTTATCGAAGCCAAAACCATGGGCTCCGGCTCAGATACCCGTTGTACTATTACACCGTGCGCCAGTTGTGCCTTGTCTCGTCGCCAGACTCCTCAACTGTGGTTGTGCTTGGTCTCGCGGTGCCAGTTGTGCTGGGCTCTGGCTATATCGGCGTTCTGGTAGTTTGGAACGCTTCTTGAGCTTATATGATACCACCATGTTATGGAATCTTCACGCCAGCTGTGGTGTAGCACGAAGTCAGAGTAGTGACCGTACGTCATGAATTTGTAGAAGAGTATATATATAGCAAGAGGGCAATGTTATTTTAACTGAGAGATGGCTTAGTAGGTACCGACTAAGATTCGGATCGACAACCCGAAGGTCTAATCGCAAGATAGGATATTTGTGCGGTAGTTCGATCCCCAAAAACATCTCTTGGCCGCCTTCTTTTTTTTGCACTTTTTCCCTCCATCTACAGGCACTTTTTTGCGGTCTTTCGAAGTTTTGGAGTTCATCTACGCTAGTCTCGGCCATGCGTATACGGGATTCTTGTGTTGCCGTGTTGTATTTTAGAAGACACGCTAACCCCAATCCGGCTAGACCGCGCCGAGCGGGTAAGTTTGGAGCCAAACCAAATTTTCTGGAGATCTTTTTTTTTAGTCCAGCGATAAAGACAGCGCTGTTACTTCGAGGACTCGCGAAACATACTTCATATCCCACATACACCCTCTCCCGTGGCTTCATACTCTCATTAACCAGTCACAATGGGTCTAGCTGGACCATCAAAGAAGAGGTATATTCTCGCGATCCCAATTCCCAAGCTCTGCCCTTCCAATTGGGCGCCCGCCCTGGTCAAATGATCTTCGGACCAGTCAATCAAACTAACTTACAATCGCAAATAGAAAAATCTCCCACGATCCGAATAACACAAAATGGACCCGTTCCACCGGTTTCGGTCACAAAATGCTGCTGTCTCAAGGGTGGTCACCGGGTACAATCCTCGGCCCGGACCCAAATAATCCACATCACACCGCCGCTTCACAAGTCGGTATCAAAGTCATGCTGAAGGACGATAATCTCGGTCTGGGCTGTAGAGGGAACCAGGAGGATACTTGTACGGGCCTGGGAGACCTACAGAGTTTGTTGGGGAGGTTGAATGGGAAGACGGATGACTCCGTTAGGAGTGAAGAGGATACCAGGAGGAAAATGTGGATTGAAGGGAGGTATGGGATGAGGTTTGTTAAAGGGGAGGTTTTGGAGAGTACTTGGGTTACTAAAGAGCTGAGGAAGGATGTGGAGGTGGATGGAAAAGATGGCAGCGATGAGGAGGCGAAGGAGTCAGATAGTGAAGATGAGGAGGAGGATGAATCAGAAAGCTCCGAAGGGAGAAAGGCAAAGTCGAAAAAGGAGAAGAAGCGGAAGGATACAGATAGTAAAAAGAAGAAGCGGAAATCATCAGATTCCGAAGATGATGAAGATGCCGACTCCTCTTCATCTTCATCCTCCAAAGACCGTAAATCCGACAAGGCGAAACGAAAAGCCGGCAAAGCTCTCCGAAAGGCCGAGAAACAAGCTAAAAAGGAAAGAAAGGAGGCGAAGCGACTCCGAAAAGATGAGAAACGCAGAGCAAAGGCCGAAAAGAAGGCCCTCAAATCGGCAATTGCAGCGTCTTCAGCGCCGTCATCTACAGCATCTACTCCTCCCGCAATGCCTTCGGCGGAACCAGAGCCATTACCGAAACTTGACAAGAAATCGAAATCGCTACCTAACTCCTTACATGGTTCCGGAACTTCAACTCCTATAAATGGTCGTCAGGCGCTTCGGTCGAAATGGATTGCGCAGAAGAGAATGGCGGTTATGGATGCAAAGGCGCTGAATGAGGTACGTGTATTTTGAATTTTGGGTTGAATTGGACTATAACTAACTTTGAATTTTCTTAGATCCTCATGATCAAAGCTGCTTGATATGACGAAGCCTTAAATTTTTCTCTCTCCATAGCCTTTTTCGAAAAGTAGATGTCGTACTATTGTTAGATATCAAAGCTTATTTGTGATAAAGCGGGTTTTGATTTTGGTGTATCTAGGATTCTGTATGATTTCTCAAGAGTAAGATTATATCTTTCTACAAATTCATAGAGAAGGAGAGGCTAGATGACAAAAAAGTGACTATTGTAAATGGTATACTGTCACTAGTAAACTAGGACATTCACGAAATTGAATGAATACTGAACTAGTAGTTATACAGCTGCTCCTATCTTCACATTACACCGACAATTACACGTGCACATCCTACTCCGTATCAACTCAGCAGATCAGAAGCCCTCAAACATATGCCTCCGGGCGAAAGTCTGCGCAATTAGCGAGTAGAACTGGAACTTATTATCTGTCGACACGATGCACTGACTCCCATCCAATCCATCAACGTCTACCAAGCTTCTAAACTCAGAATCAGATATCTTATCGAGATCGATATAATACAAAGCCCTAGAATCAACTATAGATTGGATAACATCAGTTGGATCCCTGTATTAACAAGAATAGAACTTCCCATTTACAGGCCCTCCTCTAGAAGTGTCCGGTGTCCAGGTATATCGTTCATCTTCAGGAGCGGTGCTTAACGGATTGTAGTTGAGATAGAGGGCATCGAATTGCCGTATGGTTGCGCTGGACGTGCCCACAATCCTGCCGACAACATTATCATAGAAATTGAGTTGAATAGTCAGGTAGTATCGTGGGGTTGCTTTTGTAAATCCGGACTAGAGATTCGAGAGATGCCGGTCGTCGACCGGGGTAATAGTATTGGTTAGAGATATTATATCTCACAGTCCATTCCGCATAGGCTTGTAGGCCTACGTCATCTGCGGATTGAGTAGTTTGGTTTATGGCAACAACTACGTTAACTTGGAGTCTCGGCTGGCGTTACGAAGATCTCCGTAACCATAGAGAGGCTTCATGTCCTTCATAAAGGCTTTCCGGAACCGGAAAATGTGCCTGTTGAAGTTGGGATAGGTTCGAGGAACGTTCTAGTAGTGGTTAAGGGGATGCCAGTGATTGTATCAGCTCTAGAAATCGTATTATAGACTGAGACTGGTCTCGTTCCCAGACTGAGACGCTGGTTGATTCCCGATCAGTGACGATGACATGGCTCGTTTCGGTTTTTGTGATTGGAGCTATGGCCTTTCCACAAGCTTCTGTGATTACACCTGCTTCAAAAGAAGATAGCGAAGCTGGGAGTTTTGGCGTCCTATAGATCTAGGGCGCAGTGTTTCAATCTGGCGCTCTGCCCTGATGACTTTCATCCCTTTCCTCCATCCTGTATCCGGTACTGTGTTTTGAACGGTAGTAGCGGAAGATGCTATACCAGACGAAAGGATATAGACCGTATAATCTGTATCAGCGGGTGGCTGGTAGGACGACGTCGAAATTTGAACTACAGTCGAGACATCAATCTGAATACCAGGCTTTGTCGTGGAGGTTTCATCAAATGTGGTAACTGAATCTAAGAGACTTGAACAGTACCATTGATAACCTAGTGATGCGATGATATGATATGCGTCATTGACTAAGGTTATCAGCTCTTGTAGTGTGCTTGAAGAGGAACTTTCGTCCCCTGTACGCGTTGACGCTGAGGTATTGGAAGGGTTTGGTGTTATTGATGCGGTTTGGGTATTGCTTGTGGCTGTGATACCAGCTCGTCTTGAAGTCGAGGTTGTTTGGGGGGTGGAGCTAGAGGTTATTGCAGTAGTAGGGTTGGATCCTGTAGATGGAGAGCCTTTCCCAGTTTCTGTTACCGAAGATGTGGTAACGTCGGCGACATCAATTCCGTTTAAACCCACCGTTTCTAGAGAAGTGGGGATACTGTTTGTATCATCCCTTTGTTCTCACATGTATAGATTGAACACTCCTCTATCATCATCCTGCTTTTCTTTATAAGATGAATATTGCACACCCCCATATTAATATTGTAATCTCAAGACATCCCCATCGCTGAATAAAAGGGTAGATTGTATATCCGAAGAACTCGTATCTGTTTCACTACCATAAAACCAGCATTCTGTCGCTTTTGGGAAAAAGTCGAATCGAAGAAGCCGTGATGTTACGTTAGGATGTACAAAGATCACTTCTGATAAATCTTCGGCATTAATAAGTCTTCCGTCGGTCGTAAGCGTTAAAACTTATAGCCAAGCGGGTTCCAGGAGCGTCAAGAGGCCCTAGAAGAAAACTTTGGACATTTTCTTCGTCGAGGAGACTATATACGTATATACGTTTTCTCCATCTTCTAAAGCATGAAGGACGAATGTTGACATCGGGCCTGGGAGCTAGCGTGAGAGTCGTAGTAGAAGTACTTGAGGCAGTTGCGGATCCCCATTGGAGAGATTCGCATCTTGGGAGGGGACTCGTTGGGCAGTTGAGGGTTATGACTATTGTTTCTGGGTTCGGGGTTTTTGAAAAAGAGGGTGCTTGTTGTTATTAATTGTGAGGGTAGTGGTTTGGCAGAGGATCTGGGGGCTATGGAGGAGGGATAGTAGCAGTAAAAAGCTGCGGTTTGCGGGTGGTCGGATAAGAGCTCGCATTTTGGGATAAATTGACTAGATGGATATATTGAGTGGAACCAAGACTAAGATTAATTGTACCGAAGTAGCCAGAGTATGTATACTACATACAGAGAATAATAGATTGTACAATTGTGGGCTACCCGGGTGGGTCACTGTTAGCTTGCTTAACATACTCTGTACGCTAGTATGCTAGTATAGTGTTACAAATTTGAGATGTTACCTTTGAAATTTTTTGATGATACCATACTTACCAGCTTACCTACTATCGTGAAAAACATACCTATCAAGAGAATATTTATTTTAAGGAGGGATTAACTATAGTTGAAGTGATGGGTTCGAGCTCCTGCTCGATCTGTCGATTTTTGTGTTGACCATGTTGTTAAATTTGGTGACGTTGATACCGATTATCACCTATTTTGAGGTCGTCTATCTACGGATCAGAGCAGCCTGTCATTATTGATAGAACGAAACTAGCTCTTGAATTCGGGGCTTGCCGATTCTTTCCGAGAGTTTTGATCTCGAAAAGTATCACGTGAACAGGCGTTTTTTATATAATGGGAGTTATTCGTAGAATAGAATGGAGTCTATGGGACGATAGGTGGATGAGGTATTAGAGAAGACCTCGTATGCAGCTTCTTGCTTGCATACATGCTATTAGTTACTTAAGTAACATGATAATCTAGAAATTATTCTATCATGGTAGTTCTGAAAACGCTCATCAGCTAGAACTGTTGTGGTCCTTGCAAGGAAACCCTGAAACGCGCGCGCGAAAAAAGAGATATTACAAGTCGAAAAGCTTCTTGACTTGTACCAAAGTATCCTCCGGGTTCTGAACGCTATGTCCATCAACCCTTGGGTCCGTATAAATCTCAAAATCATTTCCTCCTTCCATAGTCTTATCTCCGAAGAAATGGACTTTTGTAAAGTATGGCTTCCCATCGGCATCAAGCTCCTTCTCAACGTGATTCAAGCAATACCTCTTATCCCACCCAGTAGGGAAAACATCAAAACTAATTTGTCCGCCGATACTGAATGTCAATCCAAATTCCGAAAACTCCTTTCTCAAAACCTCAACAAACTTCTCGCGAACTTTGGCGGTCTTGTCGTATTCCCAGAAGTCTAGACGTTCTTGATGGGATGCGTTACGGCCGATTGGCGAGACATTGATCATTCCGTTGCGGAATTCGATGAATGTACCACGTTTGATGGGGATGTCGAGGTCGGCGATGTAGTGGAGGATGAAGCGGGAGAGTTTTTTGTATTTTTCTTCACCAACGTATTGGATGAAGGAGGTTGAGGGGAGCTTTTCGCCGAGACGGAAGGCGGTAAGTCCGTTTTCGGGGAAGCAGTAGTCGAAGAGGGTAGTGACTAAAATAGAAGAGATATTAGATTTGGGATCGATATTAGGTGTGATGGCGCGGGGGTAGTCGGTGGAGTACCGTTTACACCGTCAACGCCGAGCTGTTCTTGTTGCTTGCTGAAATCGCTGCCACCGACGTACCCGATGACAACTTTTGAGCGGAGGTCGGCAAGAAGCTTGAATACCTCTGGGCTGACGAGCTGCAAATAACAAAATATTGTCAGATAAGACATTCAATTGAGATTGGGGAGTGCTGAAGAGGGGGTATTACACGTCGAGCAGGGGTTAGCGTCTCGTCGACATCGAACAAGACGATTGTGTTCTTGATTGGTCGCTCTTGGATTGGAATGATATCTGCCATTGTGAAGTATTTCGGTGCGGAGTATCTGGGTACTGTATTAGGATTTAGAATTGTTGGTGATGGTGAGGGTGAAGTGTAGATCTATAGAGTTTAAACGGGGGTACTGGAGTATAAAAGAGGAGTAAAGTAACTTGAGACGTGTCGGTTCTGAGCTTGCAACTGAGCTAGCAACCAAGCTTAGCTCTGGCGAGATCTGATCGATGCTGCCTGTATAGTGGGCTGGGGTATCAACCAGGCGAACATCATATCAGGGGCATTGCAATCAACCAATCCCGCACGGCCTGGTGAGCTCGGGGCGGTTCCATTCGGCTGGCAAACGACAGACTGCCCCAAAGTTCGGTCACCCACCGAGAGCTTCATAAACCCCCCAAAATTAGATAATATGATTAACCATTGAATTATCTGAGCTGGGAGAATCCTATAATTACAACACTCAAAACATTGACCACATTTAGTTGATACTCGGCTATAATTGTAATTTCAAATCTTGGAGATATCCTAAATATTAAATCAGTGTCTGCAGGCTGCCAACGCTAACATACTAGCTATGCTGGGGTAACCAAAAATCGTCAAGGCTTCTGCGTTGACTGGGGTCGCACAAGATCACAACGCAAAGCTATCGTGACACAAGCTAGACGACGTCGAGGTCGACGTCTATGGCAACCGGACCCTAGGCTCGACGAATGAGGAAATTACTACTTTCGGAGATCTTTAAAGGCCTCGAGACTATGCCGTCAGCTGGTGGGCGACCACAGGGAGTATAATGAATTCTGTGGTATCTTCTAACTGGGGTGTATTGTCTAATGACTGTAACTCTATAACGCCGCCTAACGCCATTTCCAACCTTACCAATGCTTCTAATCTATATATTTACGTCTATTTCTATTTCTAACTGACCCTCTTAACCGCAATGGCATCCTTGATATCTCCTTCGTGATAATCTAAGAACCCACCATTTATGACCTTCTTCGTCCATTTATTACTCTCACCTCTAGCTAAGACAATCGTCATCTTAAGAGCCATCCCTCCGTCCTCTACTGAATTTTCTGGGAAGGGTGTAAAAGTCCACCTTCCAAATGCCCAATTGAATATATACCTTCCAGCACCATCCTCACTGCTTCCCTCCGGTGGATTGGCAAACCAGGCTATCCCCTTGATCCTATAAATTTCGTCCCGAGGCGCTTTCTTCAACAACTCCAAGAATTTCCCACCATCTAAGCCTTGTCCCTTCTTTGGAACCCTAACACTTAAAACCTCAACTTCATCATTATGACTCCCGTGTTCGTGTCCATGACTTTCATGACCTTTCTCCTCTTCGACTCCTTCCAACAGGCCAATCCTAGCTCCGTCGATTCCAAACACTAGATCTACACCAATAGACCCTTTATCACTCCTAACCCACGGCGTCTCTTCACTAACATCCCGAACCCTATCCACACAATCATCCAGCCGTCGTTCATCACAGACCTCCCATTTATTCATCACAATAAGATCCGTATACTTTGCTTGTAATTTAGCAGTATAACTAGTATCCTCATACCCCTTCCAATTTTCAACATCAATAACACTAATAACCCCATCCAACGTAATCCTCTTAACCGTCGAATCCGTCGCAGCCTTCTTTTCTAAATCTTTAGCAATACGGTTTACTTCCATCGCCAATGTTGCAGGAAACGCAGATCCGGATGTTTCGATTACTATTCTGGAAGGGTTGACATCTCGAAGGATTTCGAAAATGGCGTCGGAAAGTTGACCGACGAGGTTACAGCAGATACAGCCGTTTAGTAATTCGGTTACTGATGATACGGATGAGGAGTTGGGGTTTGTGGTTGAGGTGAGTAAGGAATCGACGGCGACATCGCCGAATTCATTCTTGAGGATTGCGAGGGTATACTTTGGCGGTGGTGGTAGTTGAGGGAGGAGGTTTAGAATTAATGTGGTCTTTCCGGAGCCGAGAAAGCCGGTTATTATACTGTAGTACATAATAGTATATGATAGCTATAGTTAGTTTTGAGAGTTCATTGTGGTTTTCGTAGGGAAATGTGAACTTGCGTAATTGGGATGGGTGGCGGGATGGTCATCGCGGATGTAATGCGCGGGGTAGTATCAATTATATAGACGTGAAAGTGGTGACTCTATTTAATCGAAGCGAATGTATAAAAAGCTAGCTATCAACTGGTACAAAGGGCACGATAGCAGAGAATGAAGGTTAAGGGAAACTAGAGGCCTCGAATTGAAGTTCTTAGGTTCGGGATGAATCGCGGTTGCCGGGGAGTGCCTCGTAACTAAGCAGGGCGGGAGAAAGCCGATTCGGCTTGAAATTTAGACAACGCAAAATAATACAACGCTGCCTTTGTGTTGTCGACAGTAGACTAGCCATCCTCGTTTTCGATCGAGACCACCATACTCCCAATGTGAGACCATCATTTTGTCTCCTAATTGACCAAATAGCTCATTCTTTACCATCGATCCCATCTAATACCCTTCTTTTACTAGTTAGTATTCACAGTCCACTTTCTTATCGCAGTATCAATTTTACATACCAAGTTTTGAATACTGGGCATGAAATTGACCACTTGGCGAAGCACATGTGCATCGTCTGGATACGAGACTTGAAAATAACTAAATATCATGATATCGAAATGAGACCATGATGAACATCGTTTTAAGGGTAAATCAAGAAAAGAACACAGTTTTGTAGCCAAACTATGAAAAGAAAAAACCATCTTTGCTCAAAGATTTCCGAATCAAGACCAAGTTTAATACTCTACATACGAGACCATTCTATATATACCATGGGGCAGTTCTGGCCTTGAGACTAATATACCAGACCCCGGGCTTAATGTCGAATAATGAGATGACAAAACAAGTGCTTGAATCTAACAACTTATGTACATTGAGTAAAGCCATTAACTTGTCCACTTTGAAGTTCAGGGTACGGCTGCAGGCCTGTTTTCGCCTTGATTAAGATTAATAGTTAGACCTAATAGTAAATTACATCTATAAATTATATACATGATGAAAGATTTTTCTTCCATGATCATTCATCAACCATCCTTTAGGGTAACGGTACCGGCTAAATTTTGATTGCGGATACATGTGCTCTGCCCGGGCCGTTACAATTTCTTACTCGCTACAAGCTTACGCAGCGCCCTCTTAAGATCTTAAGATCTTGTATGATCTGTAATGTTTTAAGTTCAGAGAAATGATGCAGTTCATAATTATAACCACAATATGCGTTGGAAAGGTATGAAACTAGCAGATTCTCACGGGACAAGGCAAGTCTCTTCTTGTAACCAGACTTTACAGAAATTCCCTTGCAGGTAACCCAACTTCTTTCCAAATTCTAGAGTCGGGGTTCGCAACCTCATTTATCGTATTGTTGGAATTTACTGGAAAGGCATTTAAGGAACGTGTTGTCAGTAACTTGCCAAGCTAGCTAGCATAACATTGGGTTGCACCAGCTGCCCCACCTTAAGATCTTGTCGAGACTGCGGTCTACACAGTATGTTGCTTGAACTTTGGAGGGTCGATTGCGAGCAAGACGAGCACGAAGTTCCATAGCGCACACTTGATATCCCTCGGCTCATTGGGCCGAGCTGGTGAGCTCTTGTAATTGCTTCGGTACATTCCGAGCTAGCAGGGCCATCGATCGAATATCATCTGCCAATGCTCGATTGTAGATATTTCTATCACACTGTTCGACTTATGTGGATTACGTTTTTCTTTCGCACAGAGCGAACATTCGATATTCTTTGAGAGTCCAATGGCTTGCGTCCGCTTTGTCCCATAGTTTGAAAGCCAAACTTCTTGTGTACCACTTGTACCGCAGTTTTCGAATCTTCTAATGATCTAGTCCTGTGTCTAACGACCTAAATTCTGACCTGTGAGGGACACGACATGCACGTTTGCCCTAAAAAGGTGTTATTTGCAAGGGTTGAAACGAAAGTTATGAAGGGGCTCGTCGCCCGAAGAAATCCGTCTATTTTAATCGATCTGATCAAATTGCACGGGAAATTTTATAAGAGGAGCTTGAAGTACTCTTAAACTTTGGGGCTGAAGATGTTGAGCCGCTAGCTTCTATACAATTCATTTTCTTCCTTCTAGCTTCTTTTTCTACTTGAATCTTCATATTTCGAATTTCTTCTGTATCTTGATCATATCATACCGACAACAATCGAAACCAAGTCAAAATCCCACATCCGAAGCCCATCACGCTAATTAAATTCCACCACTTCGCAGTCCCCGAACAAAAGTACCCCGCAATTGCAATTAATAATTATGGGCGTACCCGCCGACCCCCCACCACCAGATTCCGCCTGCTGGGCCAAGGCCAAGAAAATCTTTCTCGAAAACATCCTTTCTTCCAAGAAGCGTCCCAGCCAAGAAAGCATCGATCGTTTCCTAAAAGATGATTTCCGTCTCGATAAAGCAATATCAAAATGCGAGACCCTAAAGACAGCAGCGGAAAATCAGTACAACAAGGGGAAGGGGTCGCGGTTTGTAGGGAAGCTGCTGGAGGTCTTGGTTATGGTTAAGGAGGTCGCAGATCCGTTCTTGGAGTTTGCGCCGGAGAGTGTTAGTATTGCTTGGAGCGCGGTTTCGTTTTTGATTCAGGTATGGTGGTCTCCTACATCAATTTTTATATGCAATTGATCGGGTTTATAGATTAATATTGAATTGGGGGGGAGTTTAGGTTGGTGCCAGCGACCTCGAGAATTGCGGATTGATTGCAGAAGCATGCACCAGCATAGCGACAGTCATCCTAAACTGTCGTCTCTACGAGAATCGATATTCTCAATCTAATAGATTCGAAGCAGGGGATAAAGATACTGAGTTGGAAATCATGAATGCTATTCCTAGCCTTCTTTCATTGGTTTTGGAGTTCTCGTGGTATATCCAGACTCGATTGGGTGAACACAAAATATGTAAGTGATTCAGAGCGCCTAAAGCTAACTGATAATTATAGTGGTTATAATCATGGGGTTTTCCATGTTACTAACATGTTTGAGAAATGTAGTAAGATCGTTCAAAGAGACTTTTAACCCGAAGTTAAAGGATAAATATGAAGAACTTCTCGAGGAGTATAAGAAGTTGAGGCAGATTGCTGGTGATGCCTTCCAGGAACGAGTAATGGATATGATGGATCGTAAGATGGCCTTTATGTTCATCAAGACTAGATGGTTTGCTGATAAATTATAGAATTAAGCAAGCACGGCGAGGATCTACGAACTACACTATTCCCAGCCTTGGAAGGTAACTAATATATATTCCACATCAGTCTTCTAGGTTTCATGATGTTGACATATCTTTCCTACAGACATCAGAAGCAAACTCGAAGAAATCTCAGAAATCAAACAGATACTCTCTGAATCCCAGATCCGCGACCAATTCCTTCGAAACCGCGCCTCTCTCGCTCCGAACTCCATTCACGAAACACAACTCAACATCGTTCTAACTCCTTTATCACATGAGACAGAACATCTCTGCCAATGGCTCTTCGAAGACGATTATTACCTCCAGTGGGAAGCTAATACAGGTCTAAGCCCCGGTTCCGGTGCACCAGGAGCAGCAACTGCATCTGAAAATGTTGTTACTAGCACCTTCGGATCATTCCAAAAGCTAGAGAAAAACGAAACACTCCGTCCTATAATTGAGGTCGAGGCGGTGGAGGAGGAGGATGAGGATAACGACGATTCCACGGAATACGATGAGAAACCGCCAAGGATATGTTATATCAAAGGCAGGCCTGGCTTCGGAAAATCCGTGACAGTAGCCTGCGCCTTAACCCGTCTAGCAAAGCCCGAAAAGAAATCTTCAGTCTGTTATTTCTTCTTCAGGAAGGGCGACGAATCTACACAAACCTCACGGGTGGCGCTGTTATCCTTAACTACTCAGATATTCAGCGAAAGATTCGCAACTACTAAGTCTGAGATGGAGAAGTTCAGCACTTTGGTTGAAAACGCTTGGCATACCGCAGACGAAAAACTTACGGACGGGATAGTGAATGAAGGGATCAATGCTGCTCCGGGGCAATTGAGTATGCTGTCTAATAACATTCTCAAAACTTTGGTAGAGGACTTGAGTAAAGTTCATAGAAGGCCTATTTATATCGTTTTGGATGCCATAGATGAGTGTGTGGATTATGAGGGCGAAGAGTTAGTACCATGGCTATTAGAGCTAGCGAGATCACCGGAGAGTAATATTAAGGTTCTGTTTTCGAGCCGTGATAGTTTGGGACTTGAGAGCCTGTTGGCTGGTGAGAATTGGAATGCGGAGGATGAGGATGAGGATACAGCATCGGAAGGTGGGGATGTGAGCGAGAAGAATTCAAGCACCGCATCTCAATCATCGAGTGCTACTAGTCAAAGCGAAGATGATGACAGTGGCGGTAGCTTTGTCGACGAGGATAGCGAAGAAGGTGATGACGAGGACGAAGGTGGAGAAGAAGAAGCAGAAGAAGAAGAAGAAGGTGAGGAAGAAGAGGAAGAAGGAAAGAGTATTGCAAAGAAATTCGGGGATTCAATCATTCTCACTGTCACCGAGAACACAAATTCATCAGATATGGACGCATATCTTCGAAGTTCTTTAACCAAACTCGTCACCAGAAGAATGGTAAACCACAGATTCGGCCGTGGCAAGACCATCGATGTCTCTCGAATGGTAGAAGGTATTAAAAAGAAGGCAAATGGCATGTTCACTTATAGTGCCATGGTCATAGCAAGTCTGGGACAACCATCTTCGTTGAGTTTGGCAGAGAGGTTAAAAAGATTACCGGACGGCATGGATGAGCTTTATAGACGCCGTTTGGAGTCTTTAACGACTGAGGAGAGAAAACTTGTTACTCTGGCACTTAAGCGCATTGTCTTTGGACTGGGAGATATTGGAACAGTTGAGATTGCTGAGCAGTTCAAGCAGTTCTATGAAAACGAGGAGGATGACGAGGATGCGGATAGCGAATCCCATTTTGACCTTGTCTCACACGCCGCCACGAGTACAGCAGAAGGCGAAGATGAAGATGAAGATGAAGCGGAAAACGAAGAGGATGAGGTCGAAGAAGAGGAAACCGATCATCTGAAAGTTACAGCAAGAGATGAAGACGCCGTTATCTCAGTCATCGACGAAACCGAAGATGAAGAAGACGACGATGTACCAGTCTGGCAAAAATCACACGATGAAGCCCTCAATAACCCTGAAGTCGCAGACACCATCTACCATCTCGAACAAGCCGGCCGAGACTTCTTCCAGTTCTCAGCGGAAAAGAAAACAATAGATGTAATCCACAAGTCTGTCAGAGATTGGGTAGAAAACGAAGCATCGAAAGCGGCGGAAAGGGATAACAATAAAGTTTCGTTGAATTCCTTGTTCACTTGGGATGATAAAACGCAGAGTTTGAGGCTTTCGATGCCGATTCCGACGAATCTGATGCAAGCGAATGCATTTGTGGACTTCCAGAGTGAGAGGGATACACATTTAGATATTGCAATCTATAACTTGAAGGTTTTGAATAATAAGAAATTCCAGGAACAATATATGCCGGATCCGGAGGAATATGCTGGGGAGGAAGAGGATGAAGACGGTGAGGGAGAAGACAAAGAAGGTGAGGACGAGGAGGATGACGGAGAAACCACAGAAAACAAAGAAGATCAGGGCGAAAAAGATGGCAATGCCGACGCTAAACCAGAGAATGAGGCCGACACCGTCACTAGCGAAGAATCGAAAGGGAATACGAATGCCGCTGCTGCCGCGGATCTAGAAACAGACAACGGTACCGAATCTAAGAAAGGAAAGGACGAGACATACGAACCCGAAGACTCGGGCGACGATTCGGATGAAGAATCAGAGACAGGAACCGATTCAACCGTAGAGCCAAAAGCCTCGGCCGATGACCGCAAAGCCCTTGGACACGTCATCAAAAACACGCATCGGTATGAAGTTGTTCGTTGGGGTGAGCACTTGAAGAAAGTCGAAGAACTCTTCCCTCCAGAAGAACGAGTCGGCAAAAAGTGGGAAGTTCTTTGGGAGGAGATCACAAAATTCCTTGATCCAGACACTTTCAACAGATGGGCCCCACACTGGTTTCAATTCGCTCTCGGTGAAAGCATTAAGAATAGTTTCGGTGAAGACCTCCTACCTCTTCAACTGACAGCATGGTGGGGTCTATCTATGGTGATGGAACACTTGTTAGTCGTCGTGGGAGTCGACCCAAGCCAAGCTGATTCAGCCGGAGATACACCCCTTCATGCAGCATTTGTACAAGCGAATCTGGTTGAGTTACTTCTTAAACACAATGCAGATGTGAACCGCCGAACTTCGGACGGGAGGACATGCTTCCAACTAGTTTGCAGTTCTTCCGAGTTTTCCTACGATGATATCGACCTTGACTCCCACGTTGTCAAAAGCGCTATCAAAGTCTTAAAGATGCTGATGGAGGCTGGCTCTGATGTCAATGACAAAAAGGCAATGCCCAAAGAACGGCCGCCGTTCTTTTCTGCACTTGCAGCTGGAGATCTCGACCTATTCAACCAATTTATCAAACATGGTGTCGACGTTCAAGCGGCGGACCTCAACGGGTTTACCCCTTTACATAAAGTCTGGGCTACAAATTCCACAGCGACGAAGGAGGACCGAGCAAAGATGGCAGAAGAATTGATAAAGGCAGGGGCAGACGTAAATGCCGAGGACATCGATAGTGCGATGCCATTGTCGCTTGCTGTCCTCTTCCAAAACCGGCGTGGAGTAGAACTCCTTATCCAACATGGGGCCGATGTTATGGATGAAGACACTCGAGGATATCAAGCTATTCATGATGCAGCCGCGCCATTGGAATACGAAGACGACGAGACAGCCTTAGCTATTCTTGGTATGCTTTTTGATAAAGGCGTCAAAGTGAAGTGTATAGCGAAGTCTGGCAAGACGCCAATACTACTAGCGTTCCAAGACCAGCGTATCACTGTTTTCGATCGCCTAATCCAGAAGCTAATAGAGCAGGAGAGCTCAGGGACGGAGTTTTTGGTAAATTCTCACTTCGAAGGAGAGAACTTGTTCCATTCCGCCGCCCGAGTCGGGTCATCCGGCACGGTCGGCGTACGGGGCGCAAAGGCTCTTGCCAAATATTTATCCAAGGAGCAGATACTCGAAATGCTGAGCTCTAGGGAACCAGAAAAGTCCAAACCTCCACTGCTTTTGGCGGCTTTCTTCGAAAAATTAGACCTTGTAAAATATTACCTCGAGCTTGGAGCGGATATTTCCGTGGAAGATGTTGACAACCTTAACGTCTTGCGGTTAATCTTTGATGATTGGCTACTGAAGTCCTTGCTCATTACTCCGCCAAAAGACATTCCCACTCGGGCAGAAATGATGGTCGGTTGGATTAAATCTAATCCAGAATTTATCAAGAGCGATGGTGATGAGTTCCTTCGAGGTGCTGTTTCACGGAAGGCGGTGGCACTCGTCGCAGCTCTTGTGAATGCGGGTGTCAGTCCATTGACCGAAGATGCAGCCGGTTGGAATTGTCTAGACCTGGCGATCGGAACCGGGTTTACAGCTGAAGGATACCCAAGCATTGAATCGGCCATTTCAGAGTATAGGAAGTCGACATATGAATCTAAGGCTTTTGCATCGCCAACAAGGATGAGCAGTACCAAGAAGAGCAAATATATTGAAGTCTCAGAGGATGGCCTAACCATCACTGAAGGAGACCTACCGGACGAATTTTGTAAGTATCATCTTCACCCCCATTCGAAATCATCGGGTTTCCAGCTAATCATTGATAATTTGCAGCCGATATTGATAAGGAGATTGTTGCTGCGACTGTATTTGCCGATTCACCTATATCCCCCAAGGTTGATGTGTTCTATTACGAAGTCACATTGAAGATATCTGATCCTGGAAGCCCGTACGTATTCTATCACCCCAGAGCATCCTACTGAGATTCGACCCCGGATATAGCTAACAGACGATATTTCCTGATAGATACGTCGCTATTGGCCTAGTGGCTGATCCATGTCCTACAGATCGTATGCCCGGCCTAGCATACTCGAACACCACCAGCTATGCCTGGCATGGCGACGACGGGCGACTGTACACCAGCCGAGCTCCTGGTGCATGGTATTATTTCAACAACCAAGCCACCTTCAAAACAGGTGATGTTATCGGATGCGGTTATAATAAAGTTTGGAAAGAGGTATTCTATACAAGAAACGGGGATTATGTTGGTGTTGGTTGGGGTCTTGAGATTGTCACCGGTGAGAGATTGTGGCCGGCAGTCGGTTCTAAGGCGATGTTTTCAGCGACTATCAATTTTGGAGCCACGCCATATATGTGGACGGGGCTTGAGGAATTGGTGACAAGGACTAAGGAAACAAGACTCGAAAACCTTAAGAAGGAATAGGAGACATTCCAAACTCTAGGGTGTACACGTGTCTCGATCTCTGAAATTTTGGCCATATGTTGACAGACTTAGCTCCCGGTATACGCTGTAAACACTATACTTATAGTGTGAGTTCAGGACACAACCATACATACTTTCATAACGTATTTATTCAAGCGTGCATACGCAACTGCATATGCCTATTTGTACATTCAACTACGGTAAACAATCCGAAGAATACATGTATACAGAAGGGATACTAGTTATAGAGAATACCTGAGCCCTAGCCTAGACACAAAAATTAAATGCTTGAGGACTCGAGCACGTAGGACATATACTAGCACTTTTTACAATCATGAGATTCAAGTTCTTGCCATACCAGGTATCTTATTTTTGATTGTTTGTGCGGATACAGGCAAACCCCGACATCGTAAATGACAGGTACAATATACTATGTTACTACAATTAAATTTATTTTCGCTGGAAGAAATGGAAAGGAAATGCAACACAAAGACTACAACAAAGTTCCGGCACCAAAGACCGAGGATATGCAAGAAAAAAACAAATGAAATGGACAGAAAGTGCATAAGATGGAAAAGAATTATGCTAAAGAGTTCATTAAGTGTAGCCTTTGAGCATACTAGTAAAAGTACAGAGAAGGGGGTAGGATCATATACATTAGATTAGGAAAATGGCAGCAATGACGACACTGGCGAAAGCACCGAAGCTGTAATGCATCTTAGAGGCAGCACCAGTATAAGCTGGTGGAGGAGTAACGGTAGGTGATGGTTGGCAAGAGTAATCACCAGGAGCACAGACGGAGAGGGTGGTAGCCGGTGGGCATCCTGGGCCGCCGTAGCCATCGCAGACTGGTTTGGTCTGTGGGCACTCTGGACCACCTTCCTCCCAGCATGCAGGAGTGGGAATTGGCTCTGGTGGGCACTTTGGACCACCTGGCTCGCCGCATCCTGGAACTGGCTCTGGAGGACACTCTGGACCACCTTCCTCCCCGCATGCAGGAGTGGGGATTGGTTCTGGTGGGCACTTTGGACCGCCTGGCTCGCCGCATCCTGGAGTTGGCTTCGATGGGCATTCTGGGCCACCTGGCTCACCGCATCCCGGGGTAGGAGTAGCTTCTGGCGGAGAGTATGGGGTTGGTGTAGGCTCTGGTGTTGGTTCTGGAGTAGGCTCTGGTGTTGGCTCCGGGGTAGGCTCTGGAGGACATTTCGGTCCACCTGGCTTACCGCATTCTGGCTCTGGCTCTGGAGGACATTTTGGTCCACCTGGCTCACCGCATCCTGGGGTAGGCTTGGGGCATTCTGGCTGACCTTCCTCGCCACATCCTGGGACTGGCTCTGGGGGACATTTTGGTCCACCTGGCTCACCACATCCAGGGGTAGGCTTCGGGCATTCTGGTTGGCCATACTCACCACATCCCGGGGTAGGCTTCGGGCATTCTGGTCCACCTGGCTTACCGCATTCCGGCTCTGGTTCTTCTGGGGGACATTTTGGTCCACCTGGCTCACCGCATCCTGGAGTAGGCTTCGGTGTAGGGGGAGTCGTCTCCGGACAAGGAACGGTCGATGTCAGCGTGGTTGGCTTACAGTCATCACAGTACTTAGTAGTGATAATTATTGTAGTATACTGAGTATGGGTCCTGACAGAAGTGACAACCTCAGTGGTGGTCTCTTCGGGGCATGGGATGGTGGTTGTGATCGTAGTTGGTGCACATTCGTCACAAGGTTTAGTGACATAAGTCGTTGTAGTGACAGTTGGCTTAGTTGGCTTGGGAGTTTCAGGGCACGGAACCACAGTTGTGATGGTAGTTGGCTCGCAATAATCACATGGCTTGGTAACATAGGTGGTGGTGGTGGACTTGGTGGTGGTGGCGCCAGGGCACGCTGGTTGACCATAACCGCCGCAAGTTTGAACTGGAGGCTGGGAAGTTCCTGGGCAGTCTGGCTGGTTGTACCCACCACAGTTTGGTTCTGGTGTGGTTTCTGGACATGGCTGGCCATATCCTCCACATGTTGTGCCATCGGTGCTACCTGGGGGGGAAGTAGTCCCAGGCAAGCAGGGCTCGTTCGAGTAAGGGCCACAAGTGGCAACTGGAGGCTCCGTGGTAGCAGGCGTACAGGTCTCTGTACCAGAGTCACCGCAAGTGGTTACTGGAGGCTCCGTGGTAATTGGAGGTTCCGTGGTAGCAGGCGTGCAAGTCTCTGTACCATAGTCGCCGCAAGTGGTTGCTGGAGGTTCCGTGGTAACAGGCGTACAAGTCTCCGTACCCGAGTCGCCGCAAGTGGTCACTGGAGGCTCTGTGGTTGCTGGAGGGTCTGTGGTTGTTGGTGAGCAGGTCTCTGTACCCGAGTCACCGCAAGTGGTTACTGGAGGCTCCGTGGTAGCAGGCGTGCAAGTCTCTGTACCATAGTCGCCGCAAGTGGTTGCTGGAGGTTCCGTGGTAACAGGCGTACAAGTCTCCGTACCCGAGTCGCCGCAAGTGGTCACTGGAGGTTCTGTGGTTGCTGGAGGGTCTGTGGTTGTTGGTGAGCAGGTCTCTGTACCCGAGTCACCGCAAGTGGTCACTGGAGGATCCGTGGTAGTCGGTGAGCAAGTCTCTGTACCCGAGTCACCGCAAGTGGTCACTGGAGGATCCGTGGTAGTCGGTGAGCAAGTCTCTGTACCCGAGTCACCGCAAGTGGTCACTGGAGGATTCGTGGTCACTGGAGGATCCGTGGTAGTCGGTGAGCAAGTCTCTGTACCCGAGTCACCGCAAGTGGTCACTGGAGGATCCGTGGTAGTCGGTGAGCAAGTCTCTGTGCCCGAGTCACCACAAGTGGTAGGAACAGGAGGATCCGTGGTAGTCGGTGAGCAAGTCTCTGTGCCCGAGTCACCACAAGTGGTAGGAACAGGAGGATCCGTGGTAGTCGGTGAGCAAGTCTCTGTGCCCGAGTCACCACAAGTGGTAGGAACAGGAGGATCCGTGGTAGTCGGTGAGCAAGTCTCTGTGCCCGAGTCACCGCAAGTGGTAGGAACAGGAGGATCCGTGGTAGTCGGTGAGCAAGTCTCTGTGCCCGAGTCACCGCAAGTGGTAGGAACAGGAGGATCCGTGGTAGTCGGTGAGCAAGTCTCTGTGCCCGAGTCACCGCAAGTGGTAGGAACAGGAGGGTCAGTGGTAGTCGGTGAGCAAGTCTCTGTACCCGAGTCACCACAAGTGGTAGGAACAGGAGGATCCGTGCTCGTTGGTGAACAAGTCTCTGTGCCCGAGTCACCGCAAGTGGTAGTTGGACAAGGCGGTCCACCAGTATAACCACAGTCCGACGCTCCGGGTACGGGAAGCACAGGAGCGCCACATCCTGCTGGATTTATAACGCACGGGTCATCATCGGCGTAATCCCTCCTGACAAGTCCACCCCGCGGGAGCACACTAGAATGCCGGGGTTAGCATTAAGCCATCGGTGTATTCAATTTGAAGGTATCAATACTTACGCAGCAGATACTACTGGCACCAGCAGCAGCGCTGGTAGTATGGTTGAGAGGACTTTCATCCTGATTATGAAGAGTACCTAACAATCTGGCTACCTGGCCGACGAAAAGAATGTCGAGTTTATTCCACGCGATTGATCTTTTGTTGTCAGATTAGATTGGTGTGTTTGAACCTTTTCAGTCGAAGATACAATATATATCTCAAGAATAATACCGTGGCGCAATTAATCTTTGACAGTCGATGGTGCCAAAGAAACGAATGTCGAAAAGACGAAACGAAAGGATTGATATGCAATAACTAGAACCCAAACTGGGATCAAAAAAGCTGCCCAAAACGAAAGGACACTGCGCTGGTGAGGAAGGGAAAGGAAAAAAGTATCACCAAAGAACAGGCAATGAAGAGTATTTGTATGCATCGCTTCTGTACCTGCGTAGAAACCCGGCACTCTGCAGCCTGAGGTCTCTAATGACGATCATAATGCAACAGAACTTTGGGAAAGGAGCCCAGGTGGTTGGGCACGTTGCTTCTTCACAAATCATAAACAGGGGGCTTCTACCCGCTCCCATGTCATCGACGAGGTGAACATGCTTTTCTTCTTTTGTCGGCTGTTTCTTCAATCTCGATAAGAGAGACCTGTGAATGGTCAGTCATATCGTCCATAGACTCCTTTCTTTGCAAGCTTTGGTCTTGGAGGTCTCGTCGCTGTTGCTTTTCCTTAGGTGCGTTACAAAACGGAAAGCAGGGATCAGGGGTACACTGAAAATAGTTAATGTTCCGAATTCCATCTAGCGGGACCTCAAAAAGGTCAAGCGAAGGAGCATGGACCCATGCTTGCCGTGCATTGTGGGGCTCTGAAAATTCCGTGGAAAGACGCTCATGTTGAACTTGGAGTCGAACAGTCCCCGGCAAAAGAATGCCGTTAAGCAGCTTCATCATCTTTCCTCCAGGCTGGAAAGTCTTTTGTGCAACATCTTCAGTAACAGTCGCTGGAAAGCCTTTTTGCAGGCAGAAAGCCCTGAAGGCTGGTTCGATCGAGGCCCTACTTCGGACCATTCGGATATCATAGCTCCCAGAATTCAGAGCCTTATATCCGAGCGCGTGAAGGCATGTGGAGCGAGGGACTGAATGTCCCCGATTCGCTGCTGGCCAGAGAAGTCTGTCGTTTCATAGTCGCCAGGGGTTCATCGATGAGAATCGTCCGGGGAGGTTGAGTTCTTGGGGAAGTTCGCTTCGCCTGCGAGACTGGCGCTTGCCCACCAAAAATAGGCCCCAAGAAGTGCAACAGCAACACAATCTCAACGAAAGAAAAAATCTCCATCTTGGCGCTCCAATCGATCCAGAACTTACGGAGATAGGATCAAGTCAGTTCGAGGCTTAAGGCTGCTGTTGTACACCTCAACCATCTCCACATAACTAGCATATGTTTAGGATTGGCGTCTCGCGGGTCTGTTCAGCCGCTTTAACCCAGTTAAGGATTAGTAGTGAGAATTTTTAGCTTGAGTCGAGTGTTCGCCTCGACCGCTCGGGTCTGACCCTTCATTGTCACCACAGAGCGCCCGGCTCGATTTTATTCATCTCAATTCGATATGATCGTCCTTTCAGATTAAAGCCAGCCGTTTGGAGTTAGAGTTACACTAAAGCATCCGACAATCAGGCCATATCCGGTCTGTTATCCCATGGCCAATTGCACATACGGAAGAAATTTCGATTGAACCATATTCTTCGTGGGAATATCCTATCGATGAATGTACTGTTGAATACAGCACCAATATGGACCCTACTCATCGTCTTAGAACTCCTTAAATTGATTGGTATTTAATTAATTAATATTTCACGGAAGTTGATGCCAATGGGTCGATATCTTATCAGTGGAAAATAAGGAACTTCCCACCTCCTCCGCAAACTCTCGGGCATCATAAAGCCACAACGAATGATAATTTTCAGCAGACTATAAACTCCACATTGGTATAATCAGGACCCGGAGAAAATCTAGGGAGCATTGAGTGTTTCCAGGCATTACATGAGACACGGTTTGCCGACGCCGTTGTATGCATGACAAAAACCCTCACTCCCTGTAATATAATAATATTCTTCGACACCCGCGTCGGTGTATCCCGTCTGAGGTACCTAGGTGACGGCTACAACCTTGACAGGTAGCCCCATAGCTGTCTCTGAGCGCAGTGTACTTGGACAGTGGTACCAATACTCTACTCGGGCGCTAAGATTATGTCTGCTTCCACCATTGTAATGTCTAGGATATACGTAGTACCTATACGTAATACATGGATCTTTTACGTGCGTTAGCGACCGAGAAATCTATATATGGTCGAAGCGTCTACCGATCTATGCAATGCAAGAAAATCTGAAGTTTCTACTTATGTGGGTATCTCCAAAAACCAGAGTAAAGAAGAAAAAGATGTTCGCGTGGACCATAGATGTACATTAAGTTTGGATATAGGACATGTAGATGCATGAATTCCGAGGAGCCAAAGGTTGAAAAGAAAAATCTTCTCTTTCACTTAGCTAAGGATCCACCCAAAGCTGCCGCACTAATCGTATCGTCGCTGCATGCGCGAGTCCTGTCGACCCGCATGTCCTTAATTTAAATTCTCCTTGGCACACCGTAAATGGAGAAGCAACATATCTTTCTCGAACTATGCCCCATGTGAGTGCGGATGATATATGTCGACCAGATCCATAGCATAGCGCAGGAGTCCCAGCCCCCTAATGTCAACCGCACAGCAAACTGTGAGCTCCGAAACATGTGTTGCCACTGACGTTGAGGACTTCGGTGGAACCAACGACAGCGTGCGCTCCCACGAGACAACTGCATAGCAACAATACTCGCTCCAACGTGGTCAATCCTGGCCAACCTCGAAGCTATTTAAATTTCTTCTGGAGAAAAACCAAAAACTGGCGCATCGACCCGAGCGGACTACATAGATCTATCATGGCGGATGGCATGACTTCCCGGTTTTTAATTGAGGAGGGCGCTATCTCACACTGTCGCCTATTAACCTGCATGCCTCAATTCTCGATTCCCAATAATATTGTTCTGTCATCAGGAAAAACAAGTTCTAGCTGTCCAGTCTAGTCTGCAGCCATGTGCCAAAAAAACTCGTCCCCGCCGTCGGCGTCTCCATGGTTTGGAAACTTCCACATTCCAGTGCCCGATCTACTAGGCATGTACGACAGCTGTCGACGGCTAGCTTCTCCAGCCTTGATTTTGGAAGCTTCGGACTCAAAAATCACTTTACTGACAGCTTCCCAATAGCCTGAATGCTGGCTATCGAGGTGCAGAGCTCTTTTTCAGAGCTAAAAATCCTGTTGAACCTTCCCACATGTCAGCCATCTTCTTAATGGAAGGCATGTCCACCGTGTTCGCCCGCAACTGTAAGAAGAGCCGTTGTTTCGCAGAACTGGGAAACTTGAATTTCTATCGAGGTTAATATAGAAACTAGGAGGCGGGGAGGCTACCGGTTGGAATAGCTTGAAGTGGGTTCCATGATGGGCCTCTGAAGTCATCTGAGAACCTAATATGACCCTAACAGCAGTCGAAATCACAATGAAATAAACCGATCTATTGTATTTATCCAGTTTTCGAGTCCTCGTGGCTAGGAGGGACTAGATAAGAAAGAGGATCTTGCAGGCTGATTACAGGTTTTTGGTTTTCAAAACAAGTCTTTCCAAGGCTAAGCGTTGATACTGGTGTCGGGAAACCTTGAGTTCAACAAATTCATTCGTATCCAAGGGAGTTCATTATCATTCCTCGTAGCCATTATACGCATATGCACGTGGAATGCTGACCTGAAATTTCGATCGCAAATTCCGATTCAAGAGACGGCTAACCAGAGCGGAGTTTTTGTGAAAACTTTCTTCTTACACACAAGACAGGTAGCTAGTTAAAATTTAACGAGGTATTATTACATGCCTGGCCAAAGTAGAACTTCTAGACCAGTCGACCTCGACCTCTTCATAATATAATATATCTCCTAGTTTATACCGCTAATACGAGTATATAATGACAAAGGTACCAGTGTCTTTAAAAGCGCCTTGCATGGCCGCCATGACCTCATATACCAGCATATTCGACAACAAAAGTATTTATTTATGCAAGATAAATTTCAGAATCACTTAATTTCATACAAAGCTAAGACAATCTTGAGATGCCACCGAACATTACATTCTGCTGCAAAACTCTGCGCCACGGTAATTGCGAATATATAGCGGGATATCCCACGGGTTGAAATTAATTGTGTAGCCGTCTGGCCATGACCGGAAACGTTTTCCAAACAGTCCCTCGCTGCGTTTAAATTGGCTTCAATTTCGATTTTGATGTAACATAGTATAGAATGAAGGAGCCAAGCTGATTTGATTTAATGGTCCGTCCGACGCCCCCCATGTTACAATGCGTTGGAAATTAAGATCCGTATATCCACGATCTCAATACAGCCAAAGACGCATTAACGAGTACTAATTAGCGAATAAACTGACACACATAAGCCTCACCGCTAATTAAATGTTTAATTTAATTAGCTCGCTACGTGTGTCCGGACGAGGAAACTAATTTGTCTTGAATTCGTGGATACCGCACATCCAGAAGAAAAAATGCAACAGAGCCATTCAAGCTTAACGTTAAATGTTGTGTAACACAGAACATGACAAGCACCAAGCAGGAGAGAGAAGAAGGTAAGGCGAGCGAATCAGAAGAACAGATAAGACCTTAAAGTGCGCAATACGTCAAATCCTTCTAAAGTTCCGCATGCAGGCTGCCTAACAGGCCGAAGCACTTGTTTGTCTTGACTTTCGACATTATCGGTGCAATGGCGCAACAACAAATACGGGTTACAAGCTTCCTTGGCTGGTCAAACGAGGAATCAAAGTTTCGAAGACTTCGAAACCAACATTTACAACCCTAGTGACGGTTATCTGTGAGCAAAGACTAGGCTGCGAGCCGTGAGTCTATCCAATATATATCAAGTGCTTTGATATCATGATGTTGAAGCTACAGGCTTAAATTTAGAATCCCAGCAAGGCGACGAACGCTTAAGAAGGCTGTCAACTTGCCTCAAATAATTCAACTTCCGTGTTGGAGATGCAGGATCTATCGGATTACCAATGATCTAGCTGGGTTAATTCAGCTGTAGAATTTAAAGTGTGGCGGGGTGAAGGCGGTCAGCAAAATCCTTTTATCTATTTTCACAGCCTCACAGGCACATCGACATACATTAATATATCTGACTGCCCCAGGAATATATACTTTGATATTCCATCTTGGTAGCCGTATTGTCTGTGGCTTAAGTCGGACGCAGTGTGTTGACCAGGGCTCGTGAGGCGGCCAATGGAATAGCTTTGATAACCCATGAAGCTTGGCTAACTGCCGTCCATGATATCGATCTCCACGAATTCTACGAACAGCAGGACTTCGAAATACCATGATCAATGCGCCCTGAAAGAAGGATGACGTTTCGGGCCGGATGAGTGGTACCTACATTTACCCGGATGATACCGAAAAACCATCGACAGCTCCGAGAAACGAGACAGCAAAGGTTGTACCCGGCTTGTACCGGTAGTCCCAAGCACGAACCGAAGCTCGCGAATCTCTGGGCGCACCAATAAGAGGCTTGAAACTCACAACGTGTAGCCAAGAAACGCCCCAGATTGGTCTGTTTCAACGTCCTGTCTACACCGAAAGGTCAAAATTCACTGACACAAGGTCTGCCAGAGGTTTGAATTACAAGGCCGGATTTCCGCAAAGCTGAGCTAGTTGACAAGATGGTGCGAAAGACAGCTATCGCTTTGCTCAGCCAGTTGGGATCCTGTACATCAGTCCCGACGTCTCCTTCTTACTCCAAAAATATCGCGATTGAGGATGCATTGCATTATCGAAATGTGGTAAATGTTATATATACACCAGACAGGTTATTATAAGAGCTTAAGAAGACTCGCCAGAAACAATCGCTCTCTGTGTATATAACTTTTGCCATTTTGAACGGCCTGCTTGCGCAATTGCAACCAGTATCCCGAGAGTACACAACTTAACTGCCCATCGAGCTTCAATTAAGACCCGCTTGTTTTTCTTTTAAATTTTCTTTCATCCGATATTTAATACATCCCGCGCGACTCGAGTACACACATTTTCACTGGTACATCTCTCGAGCACCCCACGAAACGACCCGAGAATTAACCTGCAATGCACCCACCTGCACACCCACGAACCGAACGCACTTATCAACCTTTGATATCCAACCTCTGAGAGCCAGCTTTGCTACTTTGGGTCATACCGGTTGGATTCTGGAACGGATCAGCCAACGGCGAGACCACGTTTCTGGCACCGAGGCATACCCTGGTTCCAAATTCACCATCGATTTTCTTCTGTTTGAGTTCCGGTGCTTCGTGCCTTCGCAGATAGTGGGACCCAAACCCAACCATTAAGACAAAAGGAATTCTGATCAACTGCAGAAAAGAAGGTAATCGGCGGGTGCATGTCTAAGTCTAGCTCCGTCGGCGGAACGTGGGGACAGCAATCTTGCATACCAACCCTGCCTTTCTTGTCTTCCAACTGCACCTCAGGCAAATTATTATCCTAGCTACATACATACATCCATCTCGAAGCCATACTTTCTTTCACAGCATATGACAACAGAACCACTTGTCGTCGTCTTTCCAAGAAGCCACAAGACCTCCTTATCCTTTTCGAAGCCACCAGTTTCATCCTGATCATGAGCATGACCGAAGACAAGACTTCTGGGCCAGCCGTCTGTGAGTGCTGATAGCTGATTCTTCCATGCCATAACGCTGCATTCGCACTCTACCTACCTATCTACTGTATACCAATTTGCCCTTTACATATCCGATTATTACTTTTGTACCCACCAGAGACAAGCCGTCTGTTCGAGCTTGCCATTGCAGACAAAGGCTTGACAGACCTCCTAGCTATTTGCACTTCCCGATACAAAAGATACCATTGCTGTTGCCACTCCTCCCGAATCCCCACCTTTTCCAGGCAGACGTCGATGAGCATACGCACAGTTCCTTTGCTTTCTCTTCTCCGACTATGGACAATTTAAACTCGAGGAGTTACATTGTAACTCATCAGAACTACCAACCTGACCGGGTTAAACCCCAGCAGCAGCGGCGCCGACGTACGTCTTTCAGCCGCCGCTCAATTTCCCCCGGCAAGGACCGCAAGAAATTTGTTGATTCTAAGTATGAAACTCACGAAGATTATGCTGCAGCTTCAGCGCATGTTGCGGAGCTCGATGGAACGCCGTTAGCTATAGACACTCAGAAGGTTATGATGACAGCGGAACTCGAAAGTATCATTCCCCGTAAACTATCAAGTATCTCACCGCTTCCCCTTCCCCTTCTCTCTTTCCTTTTTTCGATCCCATCTTCGGCCACGCCATTTATACTTATCCTTGTGAGGTTGATTACTAAATACTGTTGATCGATACTGTAGGAATTATAGGAAGACATAGCAAACGATCAAGTCCAACGACACCTAAATCACCTGAAATTAAAGTTATCGAACCCCGTTTGTTCCCAAAAGACTACGAAACCAGCCATATTGAAGAACCCGGCAATCTACAAATATACCGGACCAATTCTTCATCTGGTGAACTCAAACCACCTACTCAAAATCATTCGGCCGAAGCCAAAACCCGTAAAATGAGCTCCGAAACTTATAGATCAAGTGCGACCACAATTACACCAAATTACGTTCACGAAATTCAGGAACCCGATAGTCCCACTTTACCTCCCATAATGCCAAATCCCAAAGTTATTGCATCAACGCCTAGGCATATATTAGGAATTGTCACGAACCCATTACCGGGAGTTAGCAGTCCCGGAGGCAGCGCTCTGCCAGTTTTACATAGTGACCGAGGACATCCAGGGTCACCACCTTTGTCAGCTTCAATCGGGTTGGGACGAAGGCAATCTTCTCGGACACCATCTTCAGCATTGACAGCGAGCCCCAATCCTTTTCTTATGAGGGATCTACCTGATTCGCTTCGAGATCTTGTTTTGGACCAGGGACTTATTGTGCGGCTTAAGGACGGGAAACGGATAGAGATGGCAGCAGACGATGTACAATGCGCTAAACAGATTCTGAACGCCTGGAATATATACGAAGGCAATCTTGGGGGCGGAATATCTCGTAAGTATAAAGATGTCTTGACGAACTATTTTCCTTGTAGCATATTAATATATTGATATATTAACGAGCGTGGTGTGTAGACGAGAAAGCCTACCTTTGCATGCTTAATTCGAAACTACCAAAAGATCAACTCGCAGAGATATGGGATAGCTGCCAAACAATCAATGACCCGCCAATGCCCCTCCGGATGAACCACTCGTTATTTCCCGAAGAGTTTATCGTTGCAATTAACATGATCCAACAAATGTCCCGCTTGGATATGAATACCCTCCAGCACAACCTAACCGCCAAATCCCCGCTTATGTCCCAACGAAAAGCCGTCACCAGTAACGTTTTGATCAACGGGAACGCCGTTCCATGTCCGAATGATCCCGAGAGCATTATCAAGCTATTTGGTGGGCGGGAAGGCGTAATACCTCCACAAGCTGTACTCAACAAATCTCTTTACATTGCCTCATCGAAAGGCTTTAGGACCGCAGCGGTGACTTTCTTGGATTGGAGAGCGGATATAGATGCTTTGAACACAGCATCAAATCGGAGGGCATTACATGCAGCGTGTGAAAATGGGCATGAAGATGTAGTACGGATTTTACTACAACGAGGAGCCTCAGTCAATGTCAGAGACGAAGACGGCAAAACACCTCTACATCTCGCAGCAGCAGATGGTGGGGAGGGCATAGCGCGTATGCTGATCCAGTCCGGGGCCGACTTAAATGCTATCGACGACGAGGGTGATTTGCCGCTACATGTAGCCGCCACTTGTGGAAGTGCCAATGTGGTACCCTTATTCTTACGGGCGAGGGTAAAAGTCGACACACCAGGGTCAGGAGGGAGGACACCATTGATGAAAGCCGTGATGGGTGGACACAAAACCACGGTGAGGTGTCTTTTGGACGAAGGCGCTCATGTAAACCACCGCGACAATACGGGTTGGTCAGCATTACATTGGGCGGTACGAAAAGGAAACGAGACTTTAACGAGAATACTGCTGGAAGAAGGAGCAAACATTCATGAGCGCACAGCCGACGAGCAAAATGCAATATGCCTTGCTGTGCATCATGATATGAAGTCTTTGGTAAGATTTTTGGTTGAGAACGGAGCCGCTATCAACGGGTATGGCGGTAATGGGATGGCGCCGATTCATCTCGCTGCCATGATGGGGAAAGAGGGGATCCTATCCGTACTTTTGGAACTGGGTGCCCTCGTAAACAACTATACGAAAGGGTTAGTAAACCATAGAAGCTTGTTTGACCGGTTTACCGACCTACTAACATTCTAACTTTCATTCTAGAAGCGCCATAAACTCACAGACAGCGTTAATGGTAGCAATTATACAGCAACATGAAGGAATTGTCCGGATACTACTAAATCATCCACATATCAACCTTGAAGCGGAAGACAGAAATCGGTCGACGGCTCTCCACTACGCGGTCCAGAAAGCAAACATTCCGATAGTGAAAATGGTGTTGGATAAAAACCCACGTCTAGAGGATATGAACATTGATGGAAAGGCTCCAATTGACCTCGCAAAAGATAAGGAAGTTAAGGATTTATTAAAAGCAGCAGCGAAGATTGCGAAGCTACCGAGGAAATTTTCGATTTGAAGGGTTTCTGAGGAACTATAGTGAAAAGAAACCGATCGATGACTTGGGTGCCCTAATTGGATCTTTAAAGGGGTCGCCGCAATTAGCAAAGCGGCGAGGTTTTCACGAGTTTATGAAAAAAATGATTTATGAGATCCGGTCCTGTCAGAGGTGAACGGACTATCTCAGGCAGCGGTTGGCGTTTTTATTTTTTGTTTTTTATATCTATTTCTTTTCCTATGCTCTTAATCTTGAACATCGACTAGAAATATTTTACCCTCTCCCCCTATCTTGGTTTATTTTGAGCGATACGTTTCACATATCAACGATTCAAGTATCGGTCAATATTTCTATCGCAAAGCGTGTACTATAGGCTTGCAACTAGTTCACGAATCTTTGAGGCCAAATTTGTGGTACATGTATGTACCATAGGTTCGTTTCCTTGTCCTTGGGCTTAGCCCGGAGTAATTCAAAAATCTCACTCCTCAGAACACTAGCATCCTTTACTTATCACTAAAATATATATCTCCGACATCGCAATGCATTTAATGGGCGGCTAGCCGTGTTGCTGACAAATGTCGGAAGGAGATCAATTAAAGGGCCTCGAGTTACCTCGATTCCAGGCGAGCCTCGAGTACTCCCAAGTGCAAGCATTCCACAGGCATGCATGCAAGGAGCACTTAATAGAGAGCAATAGTATTGTCTATTAATATCAAAAGATCTCTGTTTATTTTATATTATTAAAGATACATGGCTTTTATCCTCGACTGATCAAAAATGACATGCGTGCCAATGGCTTAGACATTCCGGATTGAAAGCCTCTATATCTACATAGCAGCGACTACGACATGCAATAATGCATATACGCCGGTGTGATTAAGTGAATAAAGATTAAAATGTAGAACTTCGAACGCGCATGAGCTTAGCGCATTCGCATTCATTCTGTACTTCCTAATATTACATACTAAACTACATGTATAATACCGCTAAACATAAATAATACAAACTAGTCGATTCAGATGTTTACGCATCTCCGTCAACTAGACGAGGTAACGCTCGCGCAATTGTTCAATGCGCAGAACCACGGTCGTCGCAGCAATGTCTGAACTTGTTTGCGTCGCGAAAGCCCTTTTTGAATCCAGCCAAAAACTCACGATCCGTGTGAGAGCAACACGAAATTTCCAACAGACCAGCACTCTCTAGCCCAGATTTCTGGCTACAGCTGGAACATGAAGAACACGACCTGGATGATCGAATGCTAGGAGTTGCTGAAAATTTAATATCAAAAAGTCAGCAAAGTTACACCAAGACCAGGACTAACCTGGTCGTGTTAAGATTTTGAGAGTTAATTCTCGACAAACTTACCTTCAGCCCCATTGGTGCTTGAATCGGACTTTGACTTCTTCTTCTTCCTTTTATGTCCTTTGTCGGATTTATGTGTAGAGTGTTTTGCAATAGGCTCAGGTGGCTCTCTAAATGGCTCAGGTACGTTATGTGAAGTTTTCGGGATTCGGTATTTGCTTAAGAGATAAGTTTATATATCAGCTTTTGTTGCAAGCGGCTATGGTGTATTGGCGGGAGTAAGGACTTGATTTCAAGCATACTTATTAGGATTCCGTATCTTCCATGTAATCTCTTCTATTATAGTTTCATCTTCTGGGATCAAGGTTTCTTGGCTTCCAGACCAATGTCGACCGTAGATTTCCATTTTATAGTTTTGAATAATGCGCTTGTTCCTCGGAATAGTTGAGATATTTCAAAGTGATTGGGTTTGTGGTGCAAGAGCTTGGGATTTGGCTTAATCAGGTCTCTTTTTTACAGGGCGGAGATGAGTATTGAATACTTATATATTAATATTAAGTGGAGATGAATTAATGAAGTTGTTGATTTTGGATGATGATAAAACTTTGGAGAACACCAAAAGCACGGCGCTTTTATAAGTGCAAGATTGTTTCTTGAAGCTTTGAAGTGATATAACTAACCGACCGCTGAAGCGCTCGAGGAACTTGACCTATGACATAATCTAGATTGTTATCGTTAAGCAACTAGCTTAATCTAGACTGCAAGATTCTCAAAATGGTTCCACCATTCTTCTGCCATGGTCCTTGCTTTCTACCCCAGCTCCCACCAGGGGCATGCTGGTAGACTGGCCTTATTGCCAAAGCTGGGAAACCTTGCTTGCACAACCAAGGTTCTAGGAATGACAACTGTCAAGCTTTAAAAAACTTGGAATAGTCCAAAAACTCGGAGAAGGAAATGCCGTCACCAGGCAGTATTTTCTAGAGGTTTCTTCTATCTTTTGCTATTGATAAGGGTGCTGAGTCAAATTCAAAAGTTGGCAAGTAGACCTTAACTTGAAGATGTAGAATATACTTTCACGAAACCTAAACCAAAACTTGGAAATATTCAGGTTAAGGTAGTAGGCCTAGGATCTAAATGAGGCTTTGGTTACAGGAACAAGCTTACAGGGCTGCAGAGGTGTAAATAATGTCGAGATCATCGATGCCATCTCATCTTCCCGCTCGGCCACGTCGACAGAAAGTTGTTGATCTATCTCTATTCTGTCATATCTGCACTCATGTGTCAAAAAGGTGGCGAAATTGCTAGCTATAGATGTGCCACTTCTCAATTAAATCGATAGACATTACTCCGATACCTGCATCGGAAAATACTTATACAATTACGACGATCTTGATTGCAATAATACGTGGTGGCTTTAGCGCTGCGCTCACGCCCAAACAGAATTAATCAATCAATTCTTAAGGTCTTGAGAAATGGCAGTTTTGTGGATCTGGGGGAAGCGGTTGAGTCTGTGCCTCCTTCTGATAGCCACAGGAGACGTCGTCCGCACGGCCATCCCGGGTGAAACGTCGGACTAGCTCCAGACGGGTTTTGGTAGCGAGGCACAAATCATTGGCACCATACTATATTCCGGCCGGATCCTTGGAAACTAGGATTCTAAGGCCAACCAAACTTCAATAGCGAAGCTTAGTCCAAGATTAGATGTGGGAACATTGTCTTATGAAGGACAAAAAGCCTCATATCTAGAGAAAGAGGGAGAATGGCCCTTTTCCGCAAGGGGAAGAGGCGAGGAGGCCCTTGGATTAACATTTTTGAGGGCTTCAGCCCACTGATGATTATTACACCATATGGCCATTCGGAGAAGTTGACGGCAGATGGGTAAGGTCCGCCTCGTCAGGCCGGATACAGCGGTTAGAAGATATCTCAAAGTCTTCTGTGGTTAAATGCACAACTTTTGAGACGTGTCTTTGCAGAGATCAACCATAATGTGCATAGTATCAGATAAACAAAAACAGATTGCGTACGGTCCTGTCGTCTAAGCGAACATATTAGCAGACCTCCAACTCCAGGAATTTTTAGCTACACATGATCACGATGTAACTTGTACCTATGATGGAGGTATTTCAGCTAGGCCTGAATAGACTCTTCTCGGGTTTGCGGGTGAACCCAAAACGACTGACGGGGAGAAAGAAAAAAGAAACAGAGCGAACTGATGAGTTGGCAGCCGATTAATTTGCCCCCAGATCCATGAAGAGAATTTGAATGAGGCCTAGCTATATCCTTGAAGTATCGTGCATGCAGTGCATCCACTTTATTTTGAGTTGAGGAGGAGGATGTTGGAGGTGAGGTTGCAGTTGGAAAGTTGCCGAGTTCCTGGCCTTGTTTTTCTCAACCGAACATGAGGCAGCACCGGCACCATAGCTCGCCAGCAAATGCAAAACCACTTCCATTCCAGAACTCCATTCTGCGTATCCATCGCCCTGCCATCCCAGCACAATTCGCCACCCGAATTGTATCTCCAAGGTTAAGATTATCTCCCGAGACTACTCCTGGTAAGGCTTCCAGCCTAACTGCTTTCCCGACTGGGGGCTCGAGTTCAATACTGAAGTTGAGATATGAATTCGAATTCCGGGCAAGAGCCGGCCGGCCTGCGCGTATGATGTTATTGATACACGCGACATGACACTACAACTGCACTGTTTGCTAGCATACTATATACGCGAATCTGCATTTATTGTTGAAGGCGGTCATCACGAACTTCATGCAGCCCTTCGCCATTGTGCATCTGTATTATGAACTGGTCTTCGATACTCGAGCTTGAAGCCTAGCTGGCTATGTTTATCGCGATGTGCCTAGCCAAATACAGATTCTCCACTGATGAGGTGTCAAAATAATGATGATCTCTGACGCCCAAGTTCTCGAAGCATGCAATGTAATGTATGCCCCGTACGATAGTCGAGGAATTTGATATCCCAAGGTGGACGGTCACGACACGGCCTGGCATAGCCCCTCGGCTTCATGCTGATCATATCCTGGGTTGATCTAAACTCTGCATCGACTATTCCTACAGCCGCCTCGAAAGCTGGCTGGATAATTATCCCCGCTGGCAATCGGGACCAGAATAAACACCAGACTTGGATTTTCTTTGGGGGGACGGTTACCAGGCGGTTCAAGGAAGATGTTAAGTTCCCTGCTTACAGGGTCCAGTTCCTCTTTTGGGGGGTGCATTGATGATGTCACTTCGCATCTGGCCGCATTTCCCATATGACCTGCATATGCGGCTTTCTGTCGCGCTCTTCCCAACTTCAATACATTGAACCGCTGTTGCCATGCTGTTAGTTAGTTCTCGGTACCAGAAAATGTACCCATGGAGACAACGGACCAAAAGCTTTTTGCGATACCATACCAGGCTTAGCATTGTCGCATCGATTTGGTGAAACTTTTGTGGTGGATCGTGGATCGTGGCAGCTAAGCCAGGGTGGCGTTATAATTAATCAACTGAGGGTTGTTTCAATTACGCCAAATGCCGTTGAAATCGAAATTTCCATACGAAATCCGATACCCGTTTGATTGGTTTTCTGGGTAAACCATGTCCGCTATGTCAACCTAGAGTAAGTACTCCGTGTATTGTGGCAAATTTTGATTGTCACTCCTCTTCAGCCTAACCTCGAGTCCATCTTCAGCCAGCTGTGCAATGCGAATCCCGAAAGCGATGCATATGCATGCCACCGAAGGATCCTGTCGACGGTAACTGTCAAAGTGACTGATCCAATGCTGTATGTCCTGGAGATTATAACAGGTACAGTTCACCATGAAGATGCCGCTTCAATACTTCAGGATAGTCTTACAAACCTACATGCTAACACCACTTTTCACGTCAAAGCTCAAGCGCATACATTGCAGCTAAATTTTTCCGGATGAGGCGTCAACAATTTTTCGAGGTACAGCTACAGTCTTAGCAGGGTCAATCGCTACGCTCCAACCCTGCTTTCACAGTTCCCCCATACGAAGATCCTTCCTTCTCAAGTCAACTGGCCCCACCACGTGCCGGGAAAGTTTACGACGTGGCAGACATGTCTTCAACGAAAGCTAAGAAGAAATAAAATAATACAATGTCAGTGAGACTGTCCCTGGCAAACCAAGACAGAATGACGATATTAATATTGAAAGTTTGCAAAGATGGCGATGGCGATGAGCCCTGGTGGGTTTTGACCCCACCGCGCACGCTCCCGCAAGAGGGGGATTTTGCTTCTTCTGGCTCAGTGAAATGGTATGATTTTGAAATTTGAACTCCCATAAAACGGTTTCAATTGGTTCTCACGCGTAACGGACCAACGGCACTCATAGAGTGTTTCGGAGTGCCTGAACCTCACCTGCGCAAAGCGGGATTTTCCTCTTGCAGGAGTCTTCTCGAAGCCCCAAAAAATAGAATAGGGAGTTCGGGCTCGGGTAAGGTACGAGCTATACTCCCGTTGGCCACGAGTGCAATGTAATAGTCCGTTATTTATCCTTTGTGAAGCCCTCAAACGGCCACGATAATCTTTCTCGCTTCCTACACCTCCCTCGGTCCAGGTATCCTGACTCTGACGGTGGAGATCGAATACTTCACGACTTCCAAGGTGAGCAGAGAGATCCTTCCAACTTTTTTCGAGGTACACGGTACATGCACATACCTGCATATGCATCGTGCCAATCTCCATGTATCTATTATCTCGCAACAGGCTTAGGGCTTCAAGAGCGCTAATGGTCTGTGAAGTGTCTTGCATAACTAGCGGCACTATTACGATCCAGACGCAACAACCGAACGTCGTCCGTCGTATGCAGCTATGCAGCCGAATCGACTGACCGGCTATATATTCGAGGCTGGCCGCGCTTCTGAGGTCCGATACAATACTCTTTTGCAGCGTAGTCATTCCTACGAACTAGAGGGCTTACTATATCTATCGTCTTCCAGCGCCAGGGACCAGTACCTCAATCTCAAGATTTACAACGAAACACGTTGACCCAGACGTGGTAATAATTCTCATACACAAAATCTACTACTTTTCGGTAGAGAGGGCTATTTAAGTAAACCCGGCCTTAACGATGTTGCTTTGTGACTCAAGGGATATCGCAACGAGTCCTCCTTTCGGGTTCCCAGGCCCGGTTGGTACTCGCCCGCCTCAACGACAGAGCCTGCCTTATACAGCTGCAGCTTATTCTGGACAGTCCCACCCTCAACAGCAGATGCCCAGCGCACGAGCTCCCGATCAGCGGTACAATAATTACAACCAAAGAGTGTATGGTGAATTCTTGATTGTGCTTTCAAAATCATACCCCATCAGTCTACTCAACCCCCAAGTTGTTCAATCGTTCATTGTCATTGCATTCTTGTAGCGTTCATTGCATTCTGACTTACATCTGGTGCGGGTGCGAGAAGATCTAATGCGGCGTCACATTACCATGCTCCGCAAAGCCATCCTCCCGGCTTCCAAATCCCGCCGATGTCCCTTCTTACTCGTGACATCGGGCGATCGTGAGTCTTGATGCAATCCTAGCCCTTTGCTTGGGCCTAGATATATATCTTCTAGGCCACCGCACAACCCTATCCGAGACGATCCGTCTAATAAAGCACTGGCTATTGCATGTGATGTATATCTGACCATAGCCGCTTTCATATCACAAGACACCGAAACTCCGGTGATTTGTCTGCTTCATATACAGGCTTCGGATCAAATGCTGCCGACCTGGAGATCCCGTATCCCCAGCAGAAGCAGAACGTCGGGGTGGCTCCTCAGCAGCCAAACAGCTTCTTTGCGCCTTACGGAAACACTTTCGCTCCCCCATCGAGGGCCCACGGTGCCTCTGCCCCGGTTGCGAAGCCACCAAGTGCACCTTTAGTAGATCCACAACCAACAGATCCATACAGGTCGGGGACATGGAACGCTCCTGAAAAGCTTGGATCTCCCGTACTTCCAACACCTGCGGACGTTGGCAAACCAAATCCTCCAGCGCATGGGAAATCAAAAGAAGGTAGATCTCGGGCAAATATTAACATTACTGGCTCGCCGCCCAAAACAAACCCCTACAACAATCACCGAAAGGCTAGAAAAACGGGAGAAGTTGATGATTTATACTACTATTTGGACTATGATCGCAGGACATCGCCACAAGCCGATCCGAACAGGACGCTACCAGATCTTGAAACCACGCTCGAAGCCGACGATCAAGACCATATCTTTCAAAAGCTCAATGACCTTCTATCTCATGGCATGTTCAATTTCTTCGCGAAGCACCAGTTCCCAATTCCGATCGATCCCGGGAAACGACGTATCCGTAAGCCGTCCGATCGCGAGTGGCACGAGTGGCTCGAGCTTGCAATTGCATTGTGTGAGAAGCGGATGATCCCTAAGACTCTGTTACACAATGAGCGTATCAAAGAGTTTGTCACAATTCTACAAAACTCAGGCATGACCTCTTTCCCAACCGACCTTTCCTCGATGTTTTAAACCTAACCTACGAACTCTGAATCTTAGGCGAAATTCGACATGTCGTTGCGCATCCAAGCCGTCCCCTCAAAAGCGATATGGGTGTCTTCCAACTGATCAGTGCCGGAATCCACGTCGCCCAAATCATCAAGGACTGGGATGGTATGGAGGAAATGCTCAAGATTAAGGAAAACACTGAGAATATTATCGCTAAAAGGCGGCGCAGAAGGGAGAGTATCAAAAAGCATGTTCGTTTTTTAGAGCAATACGCTGAATCCGAAGGTCTCGATTGAGCACTTGCCCTTAATTGATCTTTCCTTTCGCATTTTCTCGGTGTTTGGGTTTCAGTTTTCAGTTCTGCGTTCACATGGGAGGCTAGTGATTTTGTTTATTTAATGCCCTTAAGTTTGGTCTTTTCAAGCTTCCAGAAAGCTTCCTGGAATCTTCTCTTTCAGACGGACATCCGGACTCGAGTACTCTGCCTTAGGATCGAACCCGGAATTATGGACCTGTCGCTCTTCGAATCCTAGGACCCGGATTGGCTAATCAGGAACCTTTCCTTCCGACTCAAAAAGAATTATGGTTTACGGTCTAGCCTCCTTTGTTGGTGTTTACTTTTCCTGGGAAAACCAAAAAAAATCTGCCTTCTAGAAAACCTCTGGATTATTATCATAGGACCGTACATACAAAATGGAACCTCCTTCAAAAGCCTGGCGTGGAAATTTTGGATTTCTTACAAGCGAATCGATACAAAAAATGACAAAAATGTATACTGCACTGGATTTCCTTTACTCTCTGCCCGACGAAACGTGGACTGGCTTGCCTGGGCTTTTATCTGTCACCGCTTTTACTTGTTTTTCATTTCGGTCATTACCCGTTCTTACTTCTAGATCCGATATATATATATACTACTCATGTACTTGTGGCCTCTACATTGATTTTGTATGAATACGCTAGCTTCTGAACTTCGGGAAAAAAAAATATCTCTACACACCTAGCTGAGTATTGCGTCTGTCTGTCTGCCTGTTCTTGTTTAGTCACTTCGATTCACGTGTTCACGACATTATGTCTTTCAGTTACGACTTACCTTGACGAGATGATTAATGCTTGTACGAATTTCACTTCCAGCACTGATATCATGATTTCGCCCGATTTGCTATTATTAATTACCAAGAGAGAAATTTCTATCCTTCAAAAGGAAAGCTCCTGTTGATCGATATCTATATAAGTATTTGTACAGATCGTGTACTCTGCCTTTGAATAGTGAGGGAGGATAATTTTCTCTTGCTTTTGGTGTCAACTACTCTTAGTGCACCGATTACGGATTTTATAATTTCGCAATCGAATTTTAATTATCCAACTATATAGGTTATGCACCGTACAATTAATTATGGTTTGTGGCGAGCGAGTCGAGTCGAAGGTGAATATATTTTTGGAACAATCGTGTTCCTGCCAAGGAGGGTTGCAACCGCGCGTTATTGGCTACAGCAATTTCGCCTCGCATCTCGAAAAGGCAATTGTATTTACTGACAAACTTATGTTCGTGGCACAACGGCACTGCGGGTGAAATTAGGAATGAGTCGCTGCACAGCTGCAGCTGTGCGCTGGATGAATATTCAAAAGTTTTGCATGTTTATGGCTGTCTTTGAGATCTAGATCTCAATTCTATCTGCACGTGCACTTACTAGGTTTACATATGTGTGAAATCAATTAATCTATAGATCTACATAATTATTAGAATAAAAGCATACGGCCAAATTGGCCTAGGTTGAGTTCTACTCATGACAGGCAGCCGTCAGTTGAGAAGGATAGAAAATTCCCGCACTCATGCATGGCTGGATTGGGATCATAAGGCGTAGCATCCATAGACTCGAATGAACTGATCAAGCTGGAAATAGTTCTCGCGGTATATCTGGTTCTGCGTTTCATGATGCACCCACTCGCCCTGTCAGATGAGGAAGTGACCATTCTGAACGATGTGTGGTCGCCCAAATCCCTGCCGAAATTTCCGGAACAAGGGTCCAAGGGCTTCCTGGGACACAGTAGGTACGTGAGTCCACCGCTCATTTGCTGCTGCTGTCCACGTACCGATTTATTGTGGCCCAGTTGACAGCAGGTCTACGGCGTTGGTTTAAACCAGGGTTGGTAAAGGCTAATGCTTTCAACCAGAGACTTTCAACGAATCGCTTGTTGGGGTTCGCGGTATGCAGGCGCGGCTTCATACATTTGGTCCCTGAAGTCCAGCGATTCCCTGCTAGCAGTGGTTTTGCTGTTAGAAATATACATAAGCTCCATGATCGCCCAAAAATTCTGTATTCTCTTGTATTTCTTTCGTTCAATTCTTGATCACGAGTTTTTTTTTTTTTTCTTTCTCTTTTCTTTCTCTTTTATAATTTTACACTAATACTTTCTTTATTTTCTTTCTTTTTACTCTCTTTTACTTTGTTGCGCCAGAGTACGGTCTACGGCTTCCTTTCGTTAACTTGACTAGTAACTTCTCCTCTGCTGCGTGCGGCAAATATTCAAATCTTCAATTCGTCTTAAACATTCATCCTTCCACAGAGCTAGACGCAACCTTTTCCAACTCAAGTTTTCGAGGCAGTTCAGGTAACAGCGTGGAAAACTTACTCACCATATTGATTCTTCCTCAGCTAGCTTCGACCGAAGGAATATCTCAATATACGCCGCATAATATTATCGCACTATATTTATTAAGTGTGAGACATATCGATATAACTTTTGGATATATATACTGTTGCATTTGGACGTTCTCGACCCACGCCATAATTATATTTCTCGCTGCTCGAAGAAGGCTTCTTAAGATCTTCAATTTGCGGCAATATAATCCTATATCCATCTGCTACGCTTACTGGATTTATATCTACGAAGGCATTTCATACCGTCTTTGTTATCGATATTCGAAGTATAAACAATTAGACAGAGTAGTACGTAACGTTAACATCTTCGATTACAATTTAAAGTTTTAAATCCATATATATTTCTAACAAGCTCGTCAATTAACTGGTTATAGGATTCTGCCAACATATATTCTTCCTCTGCCTTCGGGTTAATTGTCCAAAACGTAGAGCTTGGGTTCACATATATAACAACCGGCGCGACCTGTGCAGTTCTAAAAGCTCACAGCATCACTTAGCCAATAGTTCGATACCTGGAAGCTCCTTTCTGGAATTCTCTGGCAGAATTTAGCGTCTACGTATATATTCACAGTTGACTAAGCTTCTGGGGAGTCTAGTCAATTTACCTTGTGCACATCATTTTACCCTGGCGGATACATCGATATTAATCTTATTTACCATACTTTCATTTCGATTTGATAACTTTCGCCATCAAAGAAGCTCAAGGTGGAGTAAAGTGCTAGGCGACCGGGCCGTAGCACCGTGAATAGTATTCACAAAGATGGGTGGATCACGATGGACTAGCTTTTTGCTGGGAGCACTCCTAGTGCTGGGCACTACCTCTGCGGCTCCCGTTAAACTAGACAAGAATGATAATATCGAGCAGGTCCGACGGGGTGGTGGGCTGCTAGAACGACAACTTCCTTCAATAGTGTACGGAACGAAGATACCTGGAGAGGAGACTCCGACTGTTACGACGGAAATAATTGAGCCCACCACTGAAGCTGTCGCACAGCCTATTACTACTACTGAGGAGGAATATACCTTGGAACCAACTTCAACATCCTCTTCTTTGCAGACAACTGAGGAAAATACAACAACCACAGTCTCAGCGACGACACAATATCTAGAGTCAACTTCTACTACAGAGGAGCTTACAAGTACTAGTGAGGAGCCAAGTACCACTGAAGAACCAACCACAACAGAAGAGGTTGTACCAACTACAACAGACGAGATTTCTACAACTTTGACTACACATCAATTGAGCACTTCCACATCGGAACTCGGGGTCTCATCCGAGCCAGCTGAAACTAGTACTGTAGTTGAAACGGCCAGCTCTACAAGGTCCGAGGCACTCTATGGGCCCACTACAACATCTGAAAGCCCTATTCCCACCATCACCACGACAGATGAACCAAAAGTTACCTCAACGGATTCGGAGGAAACATCGACAGCACAATACGAACTGCCACCAACAGCTGAAACCACAATTTCATCCACTACAAGTGGCGATGTGCTTCCAAGTGATTTGTTGACCGAATCCGGTTTCAAAACAATTGATCCTCCAGCTCCTACTACATCGGTGGAGCCTACTCAAACTTCAACGACTGATGATAGCTCGGAGACGACCAGTACGGATGTGCTTCCAACAGATTTGCTGACCGAATCTGGATTTACAACGATCGAGCCTCCAACTTCTTCATCTACCTCAACGGAGCCAGTTCGAACTTCAACGACTGATGATGGCTCGGAGAAGACCAGTACAGATGTGCCTCCAACAGATTTGCTCACCGAATCTGGATTTACAACAATCGCGCCTCCAATGCCGTCTACATCGGTGGAATCAATCCCAACCACATCTTCTGATGGAATTGTTACCACTTCGCAAAGCCTTGAGCTGACTACGAAGACAACTGAAAAGAAAACTACTAGCACCACGAGCTCTTCCATCGAGGTTACGACGTCTGAATCCTCAACTGAGCAAGCATATCCAACTGATCTTTGCGGTGGTTTGAACCAACCTGACTGCTCGGCTGAAACAACTGGAACGCAGACATCACAAGTCCCAGCGACCTCGGTTGAGCGAGCATATCCAACTGACTTGTGCGGTGGATTGAATCAACCTGACTGTCCTGATGAAACGACGGATATTAGTAGTGAGATAGCACCAAGTACAACTTCCCAGGTGATTAATACCAGTACAAAAGCTACTGTTACATCTACTACGGAGGCCGCTATCACCAGCGTGGAAAATACTTCATCGATAGAAGAAACTTTAACATCAGAACCCGCCGTACCTACCGGGACTCCAGGCTTCGGCCCAGGGTTTAGCTTTATCACACCACCCCTGCCGAGCACCTCAGATACTTCTGAAGTCCTTACCGAAACGACAAGCTCTGAGACTACGCTCGAGCCAACTACACTTCTTTCCACAGTACGCTTGACCACTTTGGAAACTGTGAGTTCAAGAACTACTACACAATATGACACAGTCATTGTTCCGCCCCCAGCACCACCTGCTCCTTCTGAGGCATCAACTTCATCAGAGGTTCCAGTTGCTACAAGTACGCCTGAGTACGTAGTTCCGACTACAGAGGCCTCTGATCCTAACCCGGTTCCATCTCAGGGAGGACCAGATATTGTTTTGCCTTCTTCAACTCCAGATGCCCCTGTCCCAGACCCAACGGAGGTAGCTGGAACCTCTACTGAAGTTGTACCAATACCAACTTCCGAGATATACGCAGTTCCCACCACAGAAGTCTTGGATCCTACCCCAGTGCCATCCCAAGAAGGGCCTGGGGGGCCAGATATCGTCCTACCCTCTTCAACTCCAGACTCCTTTGTCCCAGACCCAAGTGAGGCACCCAGTGAGGTTGCCCCACTGCCGACTTCTGAGGCCGTTCCAGCACCAACTACTGAAGTTGTTGAACCCACCCCAGTACCATCTCAAGGAGGACCTGGAGGACCGGATATCATTTTACCCTCTTCGGCTCCAGATTATGCGACACCGGATCCAACTGAAGTCCCATTACCAACTTCCGACGTCGTTCCTCCTCCTCCAGAACAAACTTCAGAAGTTGTTCTATCAACAACTGAGCAGGCACCTGTTCCAACTGAAATATCTCCAGAGCCCACTCCATATCTTCCAACCGGGAACCCTGGGTCCCCTCCTGATCTAATTGTCCCATCTACTGCGACTTATAGCTTTGGTACTAAACCGGCTGGCGATGGTAGTGGTGACCAGGAGACAGTGACCTTAACCTCGGAATTATCTACAATCTTCATTACAGAAACATCTTTTACTACTATCGGCACTGATACGAGTACTGTTATTCTCTCCTCCCCAGCTCCACCCGCCCAGGTCATATCCACAGCAATTCCGGAACCTTCTACCATTTTTGTCACGCAAACCTCTCTAGTAATAATTAGTACTGAGACAAGTACCGCAGTTGTGACATTGCCTGCTCCACCGACTGAGGCTGTTCCTACACTGGTGCAACCTTCTACTGTATACGTCACGCTTCCAGCAGAAACAGTCACTGTTTATCCAAGCGACACACCTGATACGCCGGTGGTATCGACCACTGTGCCAGGGCCTATTCAAACAACAGCACAAGCTGGCTATCCGCCAGACATCGTGGCCCCATCATCTGAACCAGCCCCAACAACAGCGCCTGTTCAACCGACACAAGATATTATATCTTCCAAGTCGACTGTTTTAGAATACGTCACACTCACCAGCACCAATCACCAAATAGTCACTGAGTACAGTACTGTGTATGTTATCCCAGCTCCACCAGCGCAAGAAACGGCAATCATCCCAGCACCGACAGATCCCACCGCTATTATCACGGTATCTGAAACTGCAACTATCAGTGCAAGTGTTCCTTATAAGCCAGCCCCATCGGATTTCGGCAACATTATCTCGGTAACAATAACTGCTACTTATCCCGGGCCACTGATTCCAGCCCCAGTTATGGCCCCGAGTCCTGAACAAGATCGGGCTTCATCAGCTGTTGAGCCAGAAACCCCGCTTCGAACTGGGTTCATTATTACACCCCGTGATAGTGGACTGGATCCAGAGCAGGCATCGACTACGTTATCGAAAGCTGTGAAAACTGTAGATGGTAAGCGGTATGTTCCAACAGTGGTTACAAACGCCGAAAGGGCTGTGATCCAGCCTTTAGAAGTTAGGAGTGCTAGCGCTGCATCGCACAATACCGTTGGATCTCAATGTGCATTATCTCTGTTGGTCGTAGCCATTGTTACGTCTCTAAACTTCCTTCTGTGATATCGCCTAACACTTATCAAGGCACATGTTCTAGCTTTTTCCTTTTATTTTCATTTCTGTCAGTTCAATTCTTGCATTGGGTTTTAACGGCGTCGAATAGGTTTCTTCCACCCCTCAAGGCTATCACTCTAGCGCTATAGCTAGACTTACAAACTACCATATCATATTTCCTTTGTATTGTTACATGCATATGTTGTCACTTTGTTATATATATACTTATTTAGAAGAAGTTAGTTTCCTAGAAACATAATACCTGCTACCTTGTGCAATCGCTCACCAATTAATATATTAATCATATGATAAATTTTCTATCTAATCGAACGTGTCTACTAACTTGATTCTAAGACGCTGTTACAAGGGTAGGTGCAGTAGTATCAATAGCGGGTTCGTGCAGGTTACAATGCATACAATGGAGGCCACGCGAGACCATCTAAGGGGTAATCTGGTTACTACCTAGTTTCGCTGCATCGAGAATACCATGTACCATGTAAGCCGGTCTGGGGTACCGACAACACATCGACAACGTTGGATAATGGTTGAACGCCCAAATGATTACCGCTTTCGGACATGTCAGAGCTTCTAAATTTAGCCTTCGCTCAAAAAATCAGCCTTCGCAACACATACAAGGTCATGAAACATATCCTTTCTTAAGACTTAAGGCCTCTACGGATGATGGGGCTTGCATTTCGCATTTATAGAGACCTCAGGTCCAGCGACATCTATGGCAGCGATGAGACGAGTCTATTTTTGGGGTTTTAGAGAACAGCCTGCGATTTCTTTGTTTCGTTTTGCAGTGGTCCACCTGCACGCTGCAGGTCGTTCTTTCCCTAGCTCTATTCTTAGAGTACGGATGGAGTCTGCAGGCCAATTTTGCGAGCTGCGAGGCGATGCACCTAACAAATATTTAGCTCAGCTAATCGAAACAGGCTGATGCCGACCGAACAATTACTAGCCCTACGGTAAGTCTTTCCGTTCTCATTCGATCAAATCAAAATGTAACAAGAAGTCTAACGGCCGTTATACTTGTCACTAATGTTACCGATATCACGAAGCGGGAGCATCTGAAACCACTGGAATATTCGAATGATGACTGGCAGCTGCCAACACGTATCAGAAAAACGGGAACCTCAAAAGTTATAAAATCTTCAACCTGAAACCTGAGAAATGAGAATCAATCAGGCAGCAGTGCGTGGAATCGCTACTCAGCTTCGGAATTCTTTTTCCCCCTTCCCCAGTCATTCAAATCTTTTTCCTGTGCGGAGGGGAAAAGGAAAATTATGTTCTTATTCTCCTAAGCGCGCGGTCTAAGCACCCCTCCCAGTTGCATTGATCAGCTGGGGGTAGAATCAACCAATGAGCCTGAGTTCTCATGGCCAATGAACGGCCTGCTTTGACCTCTCGCGTCCGTTCAGTTGGCGCCCACCTCCTTGAAATGGGTGTGGAGAAAGTCTGTCTCAAACGGACCAATCGTAGCAGTTTACCGGTTACTTGGTTCATGGGTCCCCTTCCTTCCCTTGAGCGAAAAATGGAGAGTCCATACCCACACCAGGGTCACTCTGGCAAAAAGTGACGTTTGGAGCTACCAATTTCGCTCGAGAACCAGAGTAGAGATACCTTTGGACGGGAAGAGAAAATATGCACTGATGAGTTGTTCAGACGGGACCAAAATGGCATTTGGAGGTCTCTCATTTTAGAAAGTTATCATTGGTCTGTGGGAAAAGGATCTCCTTGAACAAGAGGAAATCTCACAGATGCGGCTCTTTTGAGGTTGGTATGCAGGTCTCCAATGCCTTACATACATGGCTGGTTGCATGTTGTGCAGAGGGGTATGGAACCCTTCTAAAGGAACCTTGGAGATAAAGACTTCGAAACGTTTTGTTCCGATATCATCATATATCTCGGCTTTGTTTCGCATCCTGCAATATTGCAATTCTATCTTGTAAGATTGAACCTGCATTTCGCTAAGGTAAGGAGCCCGATGCCGAAGGCTTCGTTTCACTCTTATGGGAATTGGGGAGTATATTCGTTTGGGATATGGCTATTGTTCTCATCCGAGACTTATAGTTGTTCCCCGAACCTTGCATGTTGTTCTTCCTCTGCCGTTGTTCTGCTGGTCATCTCCTTCGGAGAGGCAGGATTTGTCGGTGCTGTTAAGTGCTCCTGTGTCCAGAGCTGTCATGGCTTAGGCGCCTGGGCTCCCCGGCCCGGTTCGATAGTCCTAGTTCAAGATCTTCGAAACATATCTTCGATGTTGGGATTGAGAGGCGCAATAGCTCAATACATGACAGCTAAAACCATTTTTCGGAGTTGGACGACGTATTCCAACATGTTTAAGTTATTGGCTTCATCTCTCAGGGATGGTTTTATTATTCAATTCAGACCCTTTCATTTGGGTCCCTCGGCGTAGTGGTTTTGCGCCATCAGGTGATTTCCAGCGTCTTGGGAGGACACCCTCATTTCACCTGATCTCCACTTTCCAGCTTCACTCACTGGGCTGGCCTCGTGGGCATTTGCGTTCATACATCTGTTCGAGATGTCTGCCGTCCCCATTACTCGAGTGCACTCAATCTGAGAATGGGCTTGTTAACATGTTGGTGCCTGAGATCGTCTACGATAAATTTGACCTATCAAAACCGACCCCGGAACTTAGGATAAGGCTCGAACCCCCCCAAGCGTTTTGACCTGATAATCTCTCCACACATTCCAGAACCCTGTCCGGCTTCGTCATAGGGATATCATACCTGTCTGTAGATATTGCATGCTGAGCGCATGTTATTCTGCATTGTTGCCGCTGAGAACTGTCGTATCACGGGCGGATAAGACATCTGATTATGTAGAACTGACGGCCGACGAGATTTTGTGCAGAAGTTTCTTTTATTTTTTTTATCTTTTTTTTGTCTTGTCTTCGAACTAGTCTCAGCTATCCATCGATGTCCCTTTTTGTCATAGAAAGTGATTTTTGCCGATGGGCCCACGCACACCCCGCTGGCTCCGCTCGAGACCATCTACGGGCCATCTGCTCTCTCTCTCTTTTTTTTTTTTTTGTCCGTTCGTTCCCTCTCTCGTCCCGCTTCCAAATCCTGTTTGGCGGAACCGTCGAGCGGGCTTTGTGTCCTGAGAGCCCCACCACACATGGCCTTTTAGTGTGTCTTCGCTTTGATATTCTGATGAAATTTCGGAATTTCAAAATTGAATTGGTTTGATTACATTGAGAGAACCGTTAACTTTGTTTAAACTTAGGTCATAAAACATCGTATTTCCCAGATATTGCAGCAAATTTCAGACTCCGAAAGGCCCTTGTTCCGATGAAAGGACGTCTCATCCGCCCAGCGTAGCCCATGTCCGGTCATGGGCATGCAATGCCCACCACCACCATGCGATCCTGAAGATTCAAGGAGGGTGAGCGGAGTGTCTTGCCCTCAGACTGGGTAACCAGTCAGGTGTCAGACCGTCTGCCTCACCCGTCAGTCGGGAGCAACAAAAAAAGAAAAAGAGCCAGCGCCGGAGTGTGCTACTAAAAGTGGGTGTGTGAAGTGTGAAGTGTGCATGCTTTTTCTTGTCGACTCGACAGAGAATCCAGCCAACCACATCACAGCCCTCCTGCTTGGGACCATGTTCTGCCCATGCCTCCTTGCTCTTGCTCCCGTTTCCTTATTCTCAGTCGCGCGCTAGCTACTTCGCCATACATAATAAGCACCTTCTACCCTTTCCTATCGAACCAGGGAAAACTTTCAGATCCATTCCTCCCCAATCGATTCATCCACCGTCATTTGTAGCAGCATAATTTTTAAATTTTCTTTCTTTGTTTCTTTTCCCCAGCCTGCCGAGTACAGTTTCCACCGATCGTTTCTGCTTGCTTGCTTGCTACTACATTATACCATACGTATTATACTATACTCGAGTGCTCCAGACTATAGTTAGACGGGAAAGTTAACCAAGAATTAACCCGGACAAATCACGACTCGACTGGAGTGCTTCCCACCCCCATTTGCATTTGGTTGTCCACGTTTTCCTTCCCGCGGGCGCTTTCTTTTTCAGTGGTCGGTTTGCCTGTCGCAGAATCAGAGCTTACTATCACATTCACTTCTATTCCCACATCCCCCCCCATCTAATCTTCCTGACTTGTCGCCCGACAGCTGAAGCCAATATATTCTACTTGTCGCCTACTGCTTCATCCAAACGTTTTTCTTTTCAAACAGTTCAAACAGTTTTTGCGTTCATTAGCCACCGCAGCCGAACAAAGTTTTCCCTCTTGCGAGCTAGTTCCAGCAACTGTTTGCACTCTTTCTATCTTCTATTTTTCTATTTTCGCCCAAGTCTAGCCTGCGACTCCCGGTTTTACCTTGTGCGCTCCCAATAAGCACTGAGCTAGCCTTAGGCGCCTGTGCAAGTTCCCATCCAACAATCGGCGCTTTCGATTCTTTCTTACAACAAACAGGATAAGGTCAGTTCCGCCAACAGCCCTTCCCTTCTCGCCTCTTGAGCGTTTCCGTGCATATGCAGCATGCGCCTGTACATAGGCACTAGTTGTTTGTTCTCTGGTTCCGTTCATCTTCTTTTGTATAAAGACATTCGACCTCCCATTGTCATCCGTCCAATCCCATTCTTATACATATACATCCATACATCCCCCCATCCATCCACAACTTGACTACCCTTTGTATTCGAACACCAGGCTTCAAATACTTCCCTTCAAGATACCCGAGTCCACTTGATACCCTTTTACGACAGTGACGTTTAAAAACTTTAGCCTAACCCGCTGTGGCTTTCACTTCGTCTTTATCTACTTTCCACTTGATACCCATTACGTGTTTGCCCAAAAGAGAAAAAAAAGTCGAATTTACAAACATTTCCAAACATTTACACACACACACATATACTGCTTTCGAATTGCGAAACTTGAATCATATCCAACATATCCTAACCTTCTGCGGAAATACAGTCAATTCGATTTTAATTTATTTATTCTACCGACAAACTATCTCTCTACAGCTCTGCGAGCGGGGATTCCTTTTGGACTTTAACAGCATCCATACTCACGATCACATCGACGCACAATTACAATATGTCTCCTTCACCACTCCTTCCTAAATCTGCCAATGCAGTCTCCCTTCCACCTTCCCGACTTCCGGATACTCCGCAATCTCCATCTTTCCCTTCCGAATTACCGACACCGAAGTCCGCAGGTCTCAAGTCGCTATCCCTTGACGATGGCGTTAAGACTCCATTAACTCCACCATCCGCATACTTGGACTTCTTGAAGACATCTATTGTCATGAGAACACCCACATCCGCTACCTTCAGAGACGTTCCCCTCCCACCAACCTCAGCACCACTCTCCGCGGGCTGCACATGCCGCGGACGACGAGTTATCAAGAAGCCGATTAGCCTTTCGAAAAAGTCGGGCAACGAAAGTGGAAGCAACAACAGCAGCCGAGAGTCGTCTTGTGATAGTACTGGTTCAGCAACTGCCTGCTCAAACTACTGTTACTTCCCACCTCCTACTCCATATACTCCAATGACTCCAGGATCTCTCAGAACACCTCTCTCCGCAGGAACTAAGAGATTAAGGATCCCACCTTCCCCGGCATTTTCTCCAAACTATAATGCAGCGTTTGAGAGCCCCTTCCCGATCTATTCCTCTGCTACGCCGAGGACACCGATCACTGAAGAAGACGAGGAAGACCTATTGGAGGCCGGAATCCTTAGCGCCAACGGCGAGAGGTCAAAGAAGACAAATGCTTGCCGTCACAAGAAGATCGTCACAATAAGAGCAGATTCCGCTGCCTTCTCGAGAACAGCACGGATGAAGCTCATGGCCGCCCCGAAGGGTAAGAAGAGAAGGGTAGACTAAATCAATCAAAAGAAAAGAAATAAAGAAAAGAAAAATCACTACGACTTCCAAAAAGACAGGATCTTTTCTTCTGTTCATGTTGATAATATAGCTGCTCCTCTTTCTGATACCTTCTTCGTTAATAATTTTTTATTTAAATAAACGTCTTGTCGATTAGCTTGTTAGGGTTGACTTTGGGGATATCATGACTGCAATTAATGGAGTTATCATTTTTTATTTCTTGTCTATTGCTTTACATCAGATACTCATATACAATGCTGTCATTTCAATTAACTGGGTTGCCGGACTTTTTTCTTTCTATATGATGAAGACATCTCTCACTTCGCTCTTATCTAAAAAATTCTTTCTTGAATTTCCTTCCTTCCATTCCTACCTTGTTCGTTCTGGTGAGCAGGAAATATTTTCGAACTCATGAAAATTTAACCCAAGTTCACACCGCATGTCTTCGTTATCTTGTCACAAGTCGGGAATCTAATTTCCTCTATATCTATGTTATATATTAACACTTCCTGTCCTTACAGCAAATGGCCTGTCAATGGATAGCATGCCTGAGAAGGCCACTATACTTCAATCAAAAATATCTACTTCATTAGAACATCATCTTCTCTCTTTCCTCCCGAGTGAAATGTCTACTAACATTTAATATTTTCCCATGAAGCTCACGATCAACCAACATGATGGGGGAAAACCCATTAATCCGACTCTAGTACACTTGTACGCAAACGTGTGGCATTGTCGGTTGGGCAAGCGGTTCCCCGACCACCTTCGAGCCGTGCTGCATACATGGCACCAGCCAAACTGTTCGATTCTTCCTTCTTCCATCAATGTATGAACATCACATCCCATCCTCCCATATCCGTCTCACCACCGACGCCGCCGACTGCGATGATAAAAGGAGCAAACTTAGAAGGAAGCTCCTCAAGCTCTTTCCCCATTTTCTTTTTCCGTTCTTTCTTTGCGCCCCACAACAAAAGGTAAATCGATCCCGTTTTTGAAACTAGGCCCAGGTACCAGCCGAAAAGGCTGGAGATGCATGCGCCTCTAATTCCTTCCAATCGATCCATTCGACCCCAGTATTTTTGCCCGTCTTCAACCGGGGGCGGTCGTGAAGCGCCGGCGGAATATTTTGTCTTTGCCCTTTCCCTTTTCCCCTTTTGTTGGATTATGGTATGACACTCGGCGCCGTTATATAATTATCAAGCTTGAGGTGTTAGCAGCTTTAACGACGATCTCTATGTCCCTTTTAGGGGGGTGGTGGAGAGTTGTAGTTGGGAATATATCTCCGTTGAAGTTAGAAAAAGAGTGGAGTTTTACGGCCGGCGCTTGCGGTGGATGATGCATTTTAGTTTCTACATCTCTTTTCTGTGGAGAGTAATAGCAAGCGGGTTTCCCTTCTATTGAGTAGATAGCTGCCTGCTTGTTTAACATCGGAATTACTTATATATTACATAATGTAAAGGAGCTGTTCGTATATTCGTGATGAAGAACTAAGTTGTGGCTTGTGTAGATCCTCATTAGAGAGGTAATTATATTACCTACTGAAATATTTAGCTTAAGTACTTATGTCCGGTCATCTGCATTTGGTTACAATCGGATCAGGGGAAAAGAGAAGCTAGCTTCTATGCTCGAGTTTTTCAATTTGGTGGTGTTATGATTATAGTTATACAGTATAAAAATACATTACGCTATATCGTACAATGCTAATATTATGAGGTATTAATCGAGAAAGGTCTAATGAGGCCTTTGTCTGTGTAGCCAGAGACATGGTATCTCATGAGCTCATGGGGGTATATGATATGCAGGCGAGGGAGGGCAAAGATGGTTACCATCTTACCCCCTCTTTTACAATAAAGAAAACGCCATATAAAGATGCAGTAGTGGGTATCGGGTTATTATAGTTCTCTAGTAATATCCCCAAAAGAGTGACGTGAATGTAGAAATGCCTGCAGATTGAAAAATTGGTGGACATTCCAGTGTCGACTCAGGCTGGGTTGTAAGTAACAAAGAAAAATCAGATAAAAGAAAGAGTAAAGGAAAGAAGTAAAGAAATTAACGTAAAACTATTCTGTCGATATGTTTAGAACTTGTTTATTTCCATAGTCTGCAAGGTATATCTGCCGCCGGTCATTGCGCCGCCAATCCCGATTGTGCGATTGGAGCCGGTGCTGTCGACGTGGTTATTATTTCTCCAGTTTGGAGCAACTCCGTGGGTTGGATCATCGATAAGGACGGTGATATCAACGCTTTCACGATCGATTGGGGAGCCCACTCGTTTATTACTCTTCCTTGAACCGCTCGATTTGAGGTTTGGGTGGGACTGAGCGAGATGTTCAAGTGGCTTGTTCTTGTGCTGGAACAATGGGGGGATGACAGGAAGGGATGGGGCCTCTCTGAGAGTCTTATTTCCATAGTTATTTGAGTCGATAGGCGAGATTGGGCTTATGTTGTTATCGAAATGGATGTCAAGGAATGAAGAAGGGTATGTACTGTTGGCTGCTATCGAGCGACGGTCATCGTCACTGTAGTCAGAAGGTGATGAACCTTCTTCGACGTAGGTACCGTATTGGAAGCGGTCATGAAATGGAGAGCGGTAACCTTCAACCTCGGTCATCTCCGTAGCCACTGATGTTCGATCACCGATCTTCAGGGGTTGGGGAATGTTCAAGTATTGCTCGCGAAGCTCAGGAGAGGTGAGTTGTGGGCGGAGGGCGTGTTCATGAGGAGGGATCTCGATAACTGGGAGGAGATGAGAATTGGGAGCCGGTGGAGGGTTCGGAGCATCGGAGTTTGTGAATGCCCTTGGGTTCGATGGTGTGATTGGTGTGTATTGGTCATCGAGATTGGTGCTATCAGTGGCTGTGGTATCGGATCTCTCAAGGGTGACTTCATGTCTAAGGCTTGTTGGAGTCACCTGTGAGGATCCTTTGGCTTTACCACTGGTTTGTACAGCGATTGGGTATCGATTTCCACGAGACTGCCTTTCACTGCCGGTGAAGACACTCGAGTGAATAGACGAGCCGACAGATGTTTCTGAGCCTAAACTTCCTCGTTGCTCCTTCAAGTTCTCATGGGAGAGTAAGTTACGGAATTTGAGTCTAGAAGCATTGGCGAGGTCCTTGAAACTGGGGTTCGAGTTCTTGCGCTTATGTTTCTTTGAAGAAGTGACTGTATTCGACCCGGATGGATCCAGAAACTCGGAACTCTGACCTATAGCGGCGGAATCGGCTCCATGGATAGCTAGAGAAGGCAGGGGTGGCGTTTCTCCATGGGCTCGATGGTGGCCGCGACGGTTGGTCTCTTGATCACTCGCGTCGTCATATTGAGCGAACATTTGAGTGCTTGTATTACTCGCGGCGTAGTGTCTGCCTCCGATTGAGACACCTAGACCATCATATGTATCAGACGGGGCGGTGACGACAACCTCTGGTTGATATCCGATGGTGACGCTTTGCTTAGACGAAACCTTAGATGTAACCTTTTCATTTGAGGCGCTTCGGCTTCCCTTGCGAGACCCGGTACGATTAGATGGCATACGGCTCCAGCTTCGGCTACGTGCCATCCTTTCTCTCTTACGATTCCTCACAAAGAAGATAAGAGATGCCAAAGCAGCTCCGATGACCAAACCGGGCGCAAATCCCGAGGCAAATCCACCTGCTGTAATGACGGGACAGTCGTCTTTCGCTATAAAGCCAGCGAGCTTCTGAGCTTCTGAGAGTGTAGTTGAGTTTCCTCCATCCTCAGATGGTAGGGAAGTAGAGATTGGCTGTTTTTCGCCTACACTTGTCGGCCAGCTACTATACTCGAGTTGACAGTGGTTGCCGTCGCAAAGATAACCGGGAGGGCAACATTTTCCGCTACTGCATCGGGTAAGCAGCGACGGCGAGCTAACGGCGCCTTCGATGCTACTGCACTCTGAAGTACCGATCACGCGGCAATCTTGGCCTGTGGGGCAGCATCCGACCGCTTTATTGCCGAGAACCGGTATGCAATCGGTACCGGTTGGACAACAGAAGTTAGAAACGTTTGGGTTTGTGCATCGTTTACTTCCTGCTCCACAATTATCATTTGTAGCTTGTCGGGCGAACAAAGCGAGCTCCGGGTACAGTTGCTTTGATGTAGGAGATGCCGATACTAACAGACATATCTGGAGAAGTGTCGTAAAGACGACGAATATTGTGGTCGACCTTGCCATTTTGTTGTATTTTGTGAGTTGCGAAACTCGATGGCTGGATCCGAGCTATGGAATGAATGATATAGCCCCGACGACGTAAAATATATTTCAGTCGAAAAAAAAAATTTTGCACCAGGCTCAGTCGTAAAAGAAAGAAACGAAAGACTCTTTGTAATAAAAATAATAGAAACTTCCAGCCTTGAGTTTCTTCCAGGCCTACTATCCGGGTAGGCGAGAAATCTAGGAATAGCGTAATTAATTCGAACGAGCGGGAAAATCTTTACCCAAGGCTTAGATGTGTAATGATCGACTATAGCAATCTATTATACTGCCCTAGCCTTGTAAGGTAAGAGTAGTGCTCGCTATTCAAATTTGATATCGTATTTTAATTGACTAGGTGCTCTGTGCCCGATTGTGAAAACGGTTGCGGCCCAAAGATTGAAGCGGACGTAACAAGTCACGAGTACTTGTACTATAAACCTCTACTGGGTGTATGAGGGCACAGAGTTGCGATATCAAATGAAGAGCAAGGCTTTAAGGAAGGATACTGAAATCAATCAAGAAGTCAAGAGGAAAACTGCTTTGCTTAAATCAATCGAAAGAAGTGAACCTCAAATTCGCGAGTATACCAATTCAAATTAAGAACTTAACGGTCCACGTCTAGATTATAGCAAAAGTTTCAGAATATTAAAACAATGCTGCGATAAGTCGAAAAAAAGAATCGAAAAAAAGAAACAAAATTCAAGAAGATAATTAAGGAAATTCGTGTCTACTGCTTTTCGCAATAGTATTTGTGAAGAATAAAACAGTGCGGAGAAGATGGAACCTTTAAGAAACCGTCAGCGTGGAAACACCATTGAATATCAACAAGTTATCCCACAAGAACAATGCGCTGTCTGGCCCCTGTTTAATCGCGTCTTCGGTCGGATCATCCCTGCGCGATCTGTGGTCAATAGCTATTTTTGCTGATTCATAGCGTCAAGATCTTTAGTGAAGCTTCCCTTAGCTACTGGAACGACATGCTAGTAGAATCACAATGCTATATTTGCATCTTGCATGAATGACTGGCCAGGGCAGGTTGCAAGGTTAGGGCGAGCTTTAAGGTTCAGCAGACGTGGGTATCAGCGTGGTGACACGAAAATCACAAACACTGGCTGAATTTTTGACATTTGGAAGAGGCTCTATTCAAATTAGGCAGAGTTGCGGGCCAATGAAGTCAGAGATGGGAATATGGGTATGGTGAATCTCTCTTGTTGAAACTAGAGTAGCCGCCTACCATCCTTGTGATTGGCTGGCCTGTTATCTATCCAGGGTAGGATGTGATTACCGTGTGGACTTTTTGAAAAACAAGCATGATATATCTAGAAAAAGGAATACAAACTAGAATTTTAGTATACTCTGTAGTTAGTAAGTCTTTCATTGCAAGTTCACCGAACGGACTGAAGGTTCGAATTGGAAGGCTAAGTTATTAGGAAGAAAAACACTTATAGCAAGGGTATACCACGAGTCGTAGAATTGTGAAAACTTCGGTGAGACTAGCCAGAAATCCAACTTAAGTGCCTTTGGAAATTTTTTTATTAAGAATTTCAAGGCTCACCTTCGTGGTGCAAGCACCACAACCGGCTCAAGTTAACTAAATCAAAGGGAAATTCCATGAGCTCGTGAGCCAACTATTGATTTTGGAACGAAGGCGCGTAGACCCCATGGCAGATATTTCGAGACTCTGAGCCAATAAGATGACAGAGTGGTAGCTGTGGAACTTGGCGTTCGCCCCATCCTGTGCGTGTTCATGCCCAGCGCTTCTCCACCCACTATGATTCGCTCAAGCCTTCGATACAAGTTAGACGCCCTGTTCAAAAAAAAAGAGGGCCTCTTTAGCGTGTGGTTTTACACAAGGCGGGTTCGACTCGAATGTAATCTTATAGCTTATCACATTAAATGCAAGCTACGATGTCTTAGAAACAAATATTCGCTAGCAACTGCATAGACCTTCCTTCTGAATAGCAGCTCCATAGCGTTTAAAAGAATAAGGACCTCAGGTCTGGCTACTCCATGGCCATTGCTTATTTAACTCCAAGCCGGCCCCGAGCAGGGCCAGAGCTCTAGAGGCTGATGTACAGATATACGAGCCATTTCCCTAAATACTTGAACGCATACTTCAAATAGACTTCCTGCTATGCATGTTTGATGATATGATATAGAATCTAATCAATCCTTTGGCCTTATGAAATGAGGCCTTGGAATAGGAGAAATATATGGTCTTCGGATTTTGCGAAAGGAAAACGCGCGCTTCAACCCGTTCGAGTCTATTGTTAGAACTAATTGAAGGCATGTGCCTCACTAATAAGGACGCCTGAGCACCAACAGGCCCTTGACTTTTAGCCATTCGAACAAGGGTGACGGATTCCTGAGCCACACTGACTGATTTGCGCAATAACTTCGTGCATTCCATCTTCTCGAACATTTTGTTTGCTGGGCAGCTTATTTCCCGAAGCGACCAAGTTTAGCCATGGCTGTCATGGGCCCACACCTCCATCATCCCGTCCCGCCTCTCTATTGGTGCAAAGAGGGGGCATCTACAACTTCCAAATCCATCTTTTGCGGGAAAAGAGCAAACCTCGACGGGAAAAATGAGTAAACTTGGTAAGCCTCCGGATGCACGGGTAATCCCTACCCACCATCTCCATGGACTTGCATTATAGGGATGCAGAAACGAGACTTGTGCTGCAGGCACATGCGTTAGAATCGAGAAAAGGGAGAGAATATATCTTCAACTCTTTTGCCGCCATCACCGTTGTTCTCTTCTTCCCTTTTGATCCCCATGCAGCAGTTTGTCAACCCAGTCTAAGTGCTTCATCATTTTGTGTTTTTGCTTTCTTTATCTCGTTTCGTTACCCTTGCTCAGGTAAGTGACGTCGAAGTTCGACAGCTGTAGAATGTCACACAAAGACACGTACTAACTCAAGCTATGAAGTTACGCAGGCCTGGTGCTTGATACTATTCATTCTTAATCGATAGCGACATCTTATCTCTACAGTTCCACTTCCAACGCATCGATCTTTTATAATCCTGCTAAATCGATATCAATATAATCCTCTCGACGTTATTTCGGTTTTCGACTTGGTAGTTTCGCTTTTCAACTTTTCATTTTACTCTGCCCTTTGTATTTTGTCTTTGTCTTGAGCACCAGGTAAGCTTATATTTCTTTATTGGAAACTCATATATATACACCACATATATAAGCCGGATTACTCTCCATTTACTGCGTACCCCCTTTATTTGAAGTTTCGCTGTATGGTTGGCGACCGGAAAGATTTGGAGACCGTGGCGGCAAAGCTAAGGGCTACAAGAATATAAGAGCGCTTAATGCAACATCAACACTTTTTTCACCTTAACTTCTCCATGCTCTCAAGCTCGAGCGTTCAAACTTAAGTACTTTGACATGGATATCTGGAGCTTTGTATTGTCGGTGTTACTTTTATGCGCTCCAGTATACGCCACTCTAAACAAAAACTTCATTTCCCATTTTATGCTGGATGGGGTTTGAAACCCAGTGCTGTTTGATGTCTCGATATTGGAGCTGGGCCATTGAAATGTATTGGATGACTTGGACTTCGTCGCTGGTTGACTCAACCGACCAGCTAATATTCATTTAGCTTCTTGATATGTCTGCTAGCTTTGCAAGCAGTCATTTAAGCTTTAAACCTTTGATATATTCCCAAGTCTTTCCTATCTCTGATCTTTTGGCCTGTCGGTGCTTTGGTTTCCTACCCCGCCCATAACTTTTAATATCATCCCAGATATTTAGCTTGGTCCATTCACACTTCAGCGTCGATAGCATCCCTTTGAGTCTGGGGCTGTGGCAGTATTGTACCCAAAGCGGCGCATATCATATCGGGTGTCCATAAGCTTTGTTCTTTCTCCCATTTCGCAACTGCCTCGCATGCTTGGATGTTACTTGAGAAGCTTGGTCTTCAAGCACTGAACCGATCCGTTCGTTTCTAGATTTACAAAAACTAATCACTGGAATCTTCGTTAGATATATCTCCAGGTCGAGATTGTCAAATAAATCCTGGAAACAGTATACTTCGAGTAGACCTCGCTAAATAACTCTTTATATAACATTCCAATGGCGACTACCACTACTCTCAGACGGTCTCCAAAGCCAACCCTTTCCGCCATTAACACGTCATTCACCTCACCAGCTCTCTCACACTCTCCGTCTGTATTCTCCTCAGCTACGATATCCTCTATGGCTTCTTCCGTATCACCTGGTATTGCCATTCTTCAGCATCCTTCCCCACGCAGGCTTGAGGCCCTCAATTCACCACTGTTGAAGACAGATATGACCTTGCCGCAATTCTCCACGAGTCGTTCTCGTTCTATTGGCTTGACTCAGAATCGAACTTTCTTCGATATTGAAACTTCCCCAACAGAATACGACAGCCCAGCTTCATCCAACAGTGATTACTACTGTCTACGTCAAGGTACAGATTTTAGACAACAATGGAGTAACGTTCAAGACGCCCCTACTCCACCCCCAAGTTACAACGTCTGCACTCCACCAAATGCAGCCCAACTCAGTGCAATCAAGCTTTGGGAAAGCCGGGTCTCTCGCGGAACCCCAGCTCCCCCAAGTCCACCACCTGCGGTTGCGTTTGATCACGCCACTTCTAAGCTGATTTCACCTATTGAACACGACCTTGAGGAATTCTCATCCCAGATCAATGAGATTCACGAGCACCTTGCCCATTCAGATTCGGTTTTCAAACAGGGCATGATGTCTGTTTATATGCAACAAAATGCTGCTGCTGCTCGTCTAGCTAGCTCTCCAACTGAGGCACTCTTCACTGAGGCATATCTTTTCCGCCCATCGAGCGTGGACTCCGTTTCTTCGACTGCAAGCTTCCATAAACGCGAACGTGCATGTCGCCAGCGTGCTGTCGAAGCTCAAACTCGAGCCATGGTCGCCGCTCAGCAGCGCGAGGAGCAACGCAAGGAATTTCTCAAGATCACATTGGTGGACAGGATCGAGCGTGAGGTCGCTGAGATCGAGCGCCGCGCCATCCGTGATCTAGAGATGGTCCGTGAGGCTCGTTATGCTCTTAGAATGGAAATTGAGCGACAGAAGGCCCGTGACCGTAGAAGGGCTCTGGAGGCTGAGCTCGCCATTGAAAGGGAGCGACAGGCAGCCTTGGATGCTCAGAGAGAGGATGAAGAGGAAGCTTGTCGTCTTCTTGCCACGCTTAGTGCTGCCACCGAAGCAATCGCATTGGAACAATCTACGGTAGAGGGTCGCGATGAGGACCAAGACGCTCAGGAATGCGTCTTTCACCTTGCCGCTGATTTCCTTTGCCCAGAAGGCCCTTTCACTGAATGTCCCTCGTCTCCATCCCTCACCCACTCTGTTTCCACTCGTCCATCTACCTCACACTCTCATCAAGCACCTCCACCTTTGTCACTCAAATGCGCAGCTCTTCCAACTCAACTAACGCTTGCTCCTGCCTCTGCCACATCCTTGAAATCACCATTTATCACATTTTTGTCGTCGCCAATCTCTCCTTGTTCTCCAATTATTCAAGGGGGGTTCACATTTACGTCTGCGCGATCGAGTCTAAACATGGATATAGGCCTTGGTTTTGAGCTTAACTTCAACGATCTCGGCACGGACATCACCGGCATCGAAGGTACCACAGGCATTGTTGCGGCATGTGCATAGAACACTCCACCTGTTTCCTTTTTGTCCGTTCCATGCACTCTGTTACTTACGATCTCAGGTTTTCTTTTTATTCTCACAGTAGTTCATGTTGGTTCAGTCAACATACATTCTTTAATGCCCAACACCTACAATATAATATTTCTTCTTGGGACTATATGGGATCGATCGACCGCTGGCGTCCGTTGTTTGTGTGGCTTATCACGAAAAGGGGAAAATGAAAAATCATTCTTTTGCACTGAATCCACAAGTTTTTTTTGCTTCTTGCCTCCTTCTGTTTTGTTTCAGCTCTTCCAGCATGGGTGCCTGGAGTCAGATCTATATCGACGCAACGTCTATTCTTTTAACTATCCATTCATTATAATTTCCCTTTCCAATTATTCCCTTTATTCTTTGTACACATATACCTCTACCCACATACTATATACCCCACAGCTAATATAATGCTGCACACTGTCGTTTCCGATTGAATATCACACGATGGGGATTGAAATCCTCGATTTTTAACAGCGTTTGTCTCATGCCAAAGCCGGCGCCTCCCGTTAGTGATCGAATAAGCTCGTGTGCCGTAAGCGTGTTTAGTAGTTTGTACATGAATCATGGAAAATGCATGGTCACAGGACCATAGACCGTAAATGGGCAAACCCTGCCGACGAACTTGCAAGATTTTGGTGTTTGTTCGATATCAAAATGTTGGATTGCTCCATGGCCAATGTGCGGAGTTGCACGCACACTTGCATCGATTTCTATATTTAGGAGCCAAAATTTCGACATCTAGATCGGAAACACTCACAAGTCGATAGTTAGCTTGTTGGATATTATACACGCAATAGGGAACATCACCGATCGGGCATATGGCGACAACCGGTCGGTTTAGCGCAGCTCACAGGTGCATCGGAATCTGCCGCCGTCAATGTGAAGACCGATCTTCATTTGATATTTCCAATTTGTACCATGTTATGAGAGTTCCGAAGATCTATTGGCAATTGGCGTCTCGATGACGAACTATACCTTACTCAGCTAAGCGCTATCAATAACCAGGCCCATAGATTGGTCGTGTAATAAATGTACGTCTACGCCTGACGTTACATTCGAGTGAACTGTGCGGCTTTCTAGAACTGCAAGCCTCGAGAGAGAAAAAGAAAATGGATTCCAACAACGTCCGGTTTTCGAGTCCAACATGCGCGACAACATGGCAACTAGGAGAGCCAGTCATTTCGGACGGATAGAATAGCCACATGGTAAACCGTGCAATATATCTCGAAGGTGATCACGCATTGGGAATTTACAGGAGGTTCCTGTGCCGTGTTCTCCGCGGCTGCTTCGGTGGAATAGGCAATGGCAGTTTTGATTATTTTTTTTCGGCGTTCACATGATCCCATATATCAAACATTTAGTCTCGAATCCCGACCTCAAACATCTAAAATATGCATAAGTTGATGCTCTGACTGCAGGATGATACATACCTCTACAGACTAATATGTGAATTCGACTACATATCACCAACTTAACATCTGTGCCGTTGACGTTTTGCTCCTGTCTGTTCCGTATCAAGACATCCTGCATCATGAGAGTGTGGGACGGGCTATTGGGGCATGACGGTATGATGATATGATTTGTTCTGGGAAAGCCTCAGAGTCCCATTGGCTTTGATTGCAGCGAAAGACTGATGCAGTGTTTACAGACAGAATGGAAACTCCTTTGGCGCCCTAGTAAAGGTTCTTGGAATAATTGATATTGATTGATGATTGGAAGTATTCACAAAGATAGGCCCAGCACGATGACAAAATTTGAACGAGGCGCTTTGTCCAGAAAGCACGTTGACCAACCACCCTTGCGATCAAATTACGTACAGGAAATAATAAATGAATGATAATGGATATCTCTACAATAGCTCCTCTAGACATGTTGAAATCAAAAAAAAAAAAAATCGGGAAGACAGAACACCACAGGAACAATATGCAGCATGACAAGATCATAAAACTCTATCGATCAACGAAATAATCCAGTGCATAATAAAAAAAAAAAAAAAAAAAAAAAAAAAAAAAAGTCACTTGAAATCAAAAACCATTTGGCTTCGTAGAATGGAACTAATTGGCCGCCTCCCCTACCTTTTCCTGGTGTTTCCTTAGATGGGCTCTATAGTTATCCTTTCTCGCCGCCTGGAAGGTTGTAGCACAGCCAGGCCACTCACACTCGATCCTTCGCTGCCTGCTATCCGCATGGACAGACTTGATGTGGCGTGTAAGGTTCATCCTTGGAGCTGCAATGTCGTGTTTGCATATGGGACATTTGAACAGCATAGTCTTCTTTTGACGTTTTGGTGGTGGTGCACCAGCTGCGCCGGAAGTATTGTTGCCCTCTTCTTTGAGAGGTGAGCTTCTACGCCGCTTTCGTGGCTTTGGGGGAGGCACTGGAGGAGGGGGTGTCGGAGCTGTGGGAAGAAATCGAGGTGTTTCCTCGGGGTTGGTGTAAGGAGAAATTGGCGAACCAGCAAGATTGCTTAAAAACGGGTTAACGAGTCTGTGCATTCCCTGGTTTGTTGGTGTGATTGATGCTGCTATTGTTGGTTTCAGGTTTTCGGCGTATGTTGTAGGGATGGATGTGGGTATTGAAGTGGGCGGAGGGTAGTAAGCGTTAGAAGGCGAGTTCGCCGAACTTAGAAAGTCCTCCGTAAGGTTCCAAGTACCAGAGCTCGGAGCAAGATAGAATCCGGCGTGTTCTGGTAAACTGGATACTACAAGCGGATGACCATGGCGGTTCAAGGCCCAGAAAGAATCGAAATTATTGCTGGTGTGGTAGTGTGCGTGAGAAGGTTGTGAGTATGCTTTGGAGACTGGTGTCCCATAATGAGACTGTGACAAGGCCAGGAGGTTATCCTGATTTTCAAGTGTTAGAACGGGATCCAAATTTGGTGCATTGATGATCGATGTATATGTGGTTACAGGCCCGCCGGAGAGATCCTGATCACTGTTTTCGATCGGGAAGTATGATGCTGTATCAGACACAAGACGTTCTTCGGGTGACATCAATGACTCGTCTAAAAAGTCCGACTGAATTCTAGCCCTGATGCTTCTTGACGATGCTAGACTTGCTGCTGCTGGAGAAAAGGGCTCTGATAGAGGGCCATTAGAAGAATTATTGTATTTTGATTGAAGTTTAGGGCTTGGGGTTAATGTTGGTAGCCGGGTTGGTATCTCATCTTCATCTGCAACCCAAGATTGCATTTCCTCATTAGCTCGAATTTTCCTATATGCACCGGCGTACGATGCTGGTCTCTTTTTTGAGGCCAGCCGGAATGACACCGAGCCAGTCATATTGGCAGCGCAGACAGTGCATAGGTAGAGGACTTGCTGAACAAAGGCCTGAAATTCGGATTTGGTGCACTCGACAAGCTAGGAGTTAGATAATGTTAGCAGGCATTTTTAAAAATTGAAATACTCGAGGAAGATGCACGACATACTTTTGCGAGTCTAACTAATAGGAGTTCTAACGAGTTTATTGTTGAAATCCAGCCGCAGCTGAGACTATCCATAGCGACATCTACTGCTTGACCGAATATATTGAACTCCGAGCTTCTCAGTTTGTCGATTATATGTCGTTTTACTTTATCAATGAACATGATAGAAGATGATGAGATCCAAGCGGCATTTTTGGGAAGCAGTGCTGTTGTGTTATCAAGAGTTCTTGTTGAATCCAAAATCTCTTGATCACCACCAGTCAAATAAAGCACCAGAGCATTGACTATGCGGTGATTTACTAATTTTAAAGTATTTTGGTTAACATCACTTCGTACAAGAGGGTATAGTTCATGGGGTAAATGGACTTACATGTAAAATACGCTGCAATAGTGGTGAAAACGATACCAGCGATTAGTTGCATCCAAAGCAGTGCTTTCATCATCGGACTTCGATCTTCCGGTGATTGATATGCAATAGACTTAGATGCAGCATCCATACTTGTAGATAACCCCATATTGTCTGTAGCTGCCATTGATTCCCTAATCGGAGATAGCTTCACCCGCTTAGGATTCGGCGACGATGATAGATTTCCAGAGGCTATGTATCTGGACGGCCATCGTATTTTGACGATAAGTTCGAAGGCTGATCTTTCCCAAGCAGCTTCGATTATATTCCTCCAGTCTTCTAGTTCCTTAAAGAAGGCTTCTATTTGCCTCCTACGTTCATACTTCTGTCGAGGAAGTATTTGATTGATGCTATCGCACAGGTGAAGGATGCTATAAACCTCCCTTAGTGCCGTAGGATATGACGCCTTCTCATTACTGAGTTCGATAAAGGTTTGAACCCCGAGGCTCAGGAGGTCGGCATGGTTGGGGAAATTCAGAGAAAAGTCGTAGGTATCGGTGAAATTGCCATTAAAGGCTCGTTCGAGTGTGTTGTAGCCATAGAGAGATACGTTATATAATCTACGGATAGATCTCATTCCTTCTTGTCCTATCTGCGACCTTAGGATTCTTCTTCTAGAGGGCGAATTCAAGTATTCGTCAAGTTTCGATACTGGAGCCGGCTCTGTGTTAACCGCAAGGAGCTCTGTAGGGCGGGACTGGCCGGAAAAGAAGTGATAGTCAACATGACGATAGTTGTTCGGGGCCTTTTCGAACGACCGCTTTCGCTTTGGCACCCTCGTGTGATTTATGGATGTTTTGTCATTTACTCCTAGGACGGAGCTGATGATCCCTAGTGATCGGACTGCCAGAGTTTGAAGTGGTGCGGTTTCGGAGAGCGAAGTTACTGAAGGGGTTTCTGGTTTGAATAAGGGAGTAGGCTCGCTTTGAGTGAAAGCGAGAAGGAGACTTCGGACGGAACGTTGTGATACTTCCAAAGTAACGTTCTCATAGTCCCCAAATGTTGCTGTAGCGTACCAGTCGATAGCGAGGAAAACTTTTTCAGCAAGCCCCATTCCGAGTTCGCATAGTGATGTCTTGTGTTTGAGGTTCACGAGAGCGGAACAGCAGCTTGGGCACGCCTCCGCATGTAAATCATACTCTTGAAAGGATTCCAACATTTCGGCCTCACAGTTCGTCCGTTCATGATGAGTCCGTAAATGCGGCGACAGTTCTGTTTCATTTGCCTGTATTATTCGACGCATTATTTGTAGAGCGTTATAAAAGGCTTTAGCAGCTTGCATTTCTGGATTTTTGACGTATCTAGCACGTTCGAGCTTAACGTCTTTAGGAGGGGCCAGAGAACTAGTTAACGTATAACTCTTAGTACGATACCCTTACTCAGAGGACCTATAGATTAATTTAATTCGAGAGACTTACGTAACCTGATCCGTTTCCACTGCCTCTGTTTTCCAGAGATATATCCAAGGGGTAGAGATGATTTTTCCTTGCTTGGTTTTGAGCTCTGTGCCGTCAAGTAAAATTACATAAGGATTTCGGAGTTCTAGCTCGTCAAAATCCAGCTGTCCAGGGACTTCTTGGTAGGTATAAGTATCAAGGCTCTGAGAATGTGACTTTGATCGAGTAACAAAGAGATTAGCTCACCGACAGACCCTTTATAATTATGTATGTATGTATGTATGTAGGTAGGTATGTATGTACGTATGTAGGGGGAGGGGAGGGATGTGATTGAGTGATCGAATCACAGAATTTTCTGCACCCACCTGTGGTACGCCCTGATACCCGGTTGGAAAATATTGTTGGATCTCTGAGTTCATATTGTTGTACTCGTTGCTAACATGTCCAGACTGACTTGACCAGGGGTTCTCCACAGACTGGTTGTCGTCTCTATTCGGAGAGTTCAATATCCAGCTAGCCATACAATCTGAATTGTTGTAGTAGTAGTAGTCTGAAATTCGGTCTGTGCTCTCGGGCTGTCCGTGCTTCCGTGAAATTTCCTGACCATTATGCTGGTACATCTTTCCGAGTCGAGTCGATAGTTCAGGACCAGGTCGAGCTATCTGTCGAGCTCGACACTGCCAACCGTTAAGATTTCCAACGTTCTTCTTAGTAATCTCTTTCCGTCGTAATGTTACCGGACCAGAAATTTTTTTTTTTTTTGTTTTTTGATTTTCCCCTCTCTAGAAAGGTTCTCTCAGGGAAAGGTCTTTGTGATAAAGGGCTAGAGACCGCGAGGAAGCCTTCTGCAAATTGGTGGCCTAGCTTAGGGATTGCCTAGTTTTCGGTTCGTTCATGGAATTCCAGTTTGCAATTGCACTGTCGAGATCCTTGTTGGCGAGTTGCTGTTGTGCCTTAATATTGTTCTTGCAAATGCAAAGAAGCATGACCACACGACAACGCAAATCAGGGAAAAGAAAATTTATAACAGCTGCGAGGAAGCCGTTAGATGTAAGTGTAATCAAGAATGGGCTCGAACACAGTTGGGGGCGCTCTTCCTTATGTCAGACAAGCATCTATTTTGATCACAGAGAACATATTGCTGCCGGGGGAAGCTTCTTAATTAACAGGTATTTCTCAAAGCTGGGCAGTGCTAGCTAATCTATAAGATCGTTGCATGCTCCGGCAGGTATGTAAGTACACTATTAACCATTCATGTCAAATGAGAACGAGGCTGACGCTGCTCCCGTCACCCCAATTCCGCACTTCTGCGTTCTGCGTCTAAGTAAGTCAGTACATACTTGGCTATTGAGATCATGGATGGCATGGTCTATTCACAGAATACGATGGCAGGGCTCGTTAAATCTTGCTTCAATAACACGCGTTAATTACGTTAATGTGAAAATCGAAGCCCCAGGTGCAGATAGTTCCAACGGTCACTGACACTTGATAGGTATGCCGATGTATAGGCACGTTCGTATACAGGATCGGAGTAGCATCGACCTCCCCTCCAAGACCTGCCAACCCAAGACGACACAAACGGTAGCTTTATCGCTGCCAGGCAGAAGCAAAACTTTTGTTACAGTTGAGAACCTTGAAGTGGCTGTTGGATACATCTGTCAGGCACAACAATACATTGCGGCTGCTTGGTTTGGGGCTTAAATCGGTGTATCAAATAAGTCGCCTTGGCGCCAGAGTAATCACACAACTGCATGGAACCTGCCACATGCTAGCTAACAAGTTTGTGCAAACTGAATTAATTTATAGGCTGGTGCAAATACACACTGGTCTTCCGCTTGCATGCTGTGTGATACAACGAGCATTTCGGTTTCGCACCGCGCATGACTTTTGAAATTTCCCACCCTCTTCCTCTCTCGATGAATTCGTAATTTTCTTTGTCTGTTTGATATCTCCACCCGCAAAATGCTCTTGCAACACAGGAGACCGAAAACTAAGATTGAAAACTGGGGCATGACAGTGCATCTAAGGCTCCGCCCCAAAACTCCCGCCCGAGAGATGGATGAGCCGCAAGGTTAGCCCCCAGAGCGATGCAGAGCATTTTGTCCCGCAATATCGATCGGAAGATATAAATAACAGTATAGTTTGGTCTCGGTGGGGATGCCAGTTCAAGTCAGCAAATGATTGGACGCAGACACGTATGCAGTGCCCTCTCCCCGCAATGAGAACCGGTCGCCCTCAACTGACTTTCTTCGTAAGCTTAAGCCCAGGCCGGCCTTGGGGTATATGGGAGTCGAATGACATCTTCCTATGGAGCGGCACAATCCGTGCCATGATTTTCGTTTGTCGCTCGCTGGTATGGCTGTAACACACGAATCAACAGAATCGGGTTAGCTGCGGCTCCACTGCAGGTTCCAGATTTAGCACACATCTCTTGTGATTCCAAATTCAGAGTTGTTTGACCTCACAAGAAGTTCGCAACGGAAAGGAAATGTCATTTTACAAGTCCTGGCGGTTTGCTTTGTAAAAAAGAGGGCTTATCCGGCTTATGGGCCTGAGGGTCTATTAGTCCGATGCTGAGGTACTCATATAGTCACGAGACTCGGATATAGTATCAGGCCAGGAATTCCGTGAGGATTAAATCACATTTTAGTTTTCAAGACGACATGCGCAAGCTAGGCCAGGGTCACCAACACATAATATTCCCATTATAATTATATTATCAACATGGTTCTAAAGAATTGTATTTCGAACTCCGGCGTCGACTGATCCTTTAAATTCCTTCGCGGGCCGCGGTACAACAGAATCTGTCAAATGATTACTAGGGCGGTACTATCGATAAGGGATAGGACTCGAGACTTACGTGGCTTTAAGTTCAGATCCTCGTCTAACTTGGTTAGGAATAGATTCGAAAGTATTCGCGAGGCTACAAGATAAGGTATAAATACCTATGTACTTTATAAAGCCGAAATCTATTCTCGGGGAGACAATTTATGATCACTGCGGGGCAAGGTGGGGCTTGTTGTTAGTTAAGTCTGAGATGGATTTATAAAACTTCAACGAACCGGTCGCTAGCATTGGTGACTCCGCGGTTTGTGCATGCATCATTCCTCCGCATAACAAACGCTTAAAATATACGCTACAAATACGAGGCATACGCACACAGTATTCCTGATCTCAGATATGAGTACAAATTAACACACCCATCGCAAATATTTTAACGAGGCGGATTGCTAGGCCAAACGGTTGGGGCCCACGGCGGGCAAGCCAATACACTGGGCTCATGCGTTGATTCCTATAGAACTCACTGTTCTCGAAGAGTTCATTTTGCCTCTCAATTGCAGTTTAATTCGAGACGGGTATTCACTGGATCTATGGTGCCAAAACGATACATACTACTGAGCTGTAAGCGACTCGTAGAGGTCGAGGCCGGTACACCTGACCGCAAGTTGAACGAACGAAATTTCGGGTTTATAACCCTTCGCCTGCCTCGACGATAACATCGCCACACCCTTTCCTTGGCGTAATATCACAGAGGCGATAGTCTTCGTGAGCTATGGAGCCTGATAGCTAAAAGAAGGACTATGAAATGTCCAAATGATAGGCACAAGGCTCTATGGCACAAAAACCAACTTATGGCCATGGGACATTGCAGCCGTCGCCCAGTTTCAAAAACAAAAGAGCAAATTATACCGACGACAGCGTATCAATCGATAGACTGTTGCAGATATGCGGGGTATTAAAAGTGGCTTTTATGGAAGTTCTACATCTTAAAGAGGTGGGGCGCATAACACAATAGCCGTTAGACCCATGAACTGGGTTTTATATCGAGACGAGGCTTCGACAAATATGAAATAGCTTCTAGGCTCGGTGCTCTAGAAACCTAATCATTGAGCAAGTTTCCGTATTGAGATGCATACGAAGAAGCGCGAGTTGCTAAAATTAGGCCCATATTTGCCATATATAGGCCAACCGAACTGCCCCAAACCTATCAGATCGGTTCTTTGAATAGAATTACACTATTGCTCTCCACTTCGCGGCACGTCCCAAGCGTGGATATGTCGTTGGCGGGATGCTCAGCCTCATATATTTTGAAACTGTGCTACTTGGATTGGCGGTACCTAGAAGGCTGTGCATGTGCACTCTACGGGAGAAGAAGTATAAACTCGTAATACTAGAAAAGCAAGGCAGGGGAACGCATAAACAACGAATTATCATCCAACCTAAAAGCCGTGCTTGCAAATTCAGCGGCGCGAACGGCGCAGTGTCATCAAGAGTTGGGTATTCAACATCACCGAGTTCACGAGTTCGTACCGAGTTAGCTTTTCGGGATATGCCACCCGATATTTGTGTTGTGTTGGAATTCATACCCAACTCTTCCATTGTTACACCTTAAAAGACTGTTACACCGCGAGACCATGTTACACCAGTACTCCGCGTGCAACACACGACCAATTCGCCCCAGTCCGCCGCCATGGCCACGAAACCTCCGCCACCAACAAAAGACCAACAGATGTCAACTCGATGATACATTACGTTTACTCGCGCAAACTTTCGATGTTTCAAAGACCGGGTTGCCCTTGCTCCCAATTCACCAGTTGCACCCCCAGGTATCATATGGATGCAAACGCTCAAGGCTTTTGGCAAAACGAATTGGGGTGCTTTGCAGCTGATCGATTTTGGCCCGGCCTTGCGAGGCGCGGCATATGGCATGTATTGGATATGCGGCGTTGCAAGGCTTATGTTTGGTCACTAGGGCCTCCCATCTTCTGACAAGGCTCTGAAACTTCAAACTGTTCGACAGGTGACTATGAGGTTATGTTGAGGATGGCAATTCATGTAGACGCAGGGTGCTCGGGACTTATAGTTCGGTTGGACAAATAGTGCTAGGAAAATGGAAATCATCCGTGTAATCGATAGAGTAGGTGGAGAAAATCCTAAGTCTCGAGGTACAGCGGTTATGATGGACCCACGGATTCAGATGTTCGACAAGGCTAGAAGTTTCATGCCCACAGGCGGAAGTGCAAAAGACATGTGAGCGTGAAGGATCTGAACATAAAGTTGCACCGGAGAATTCATGAAATATCAACCTAAAGATAAGTGCAAACCACCATTTCGTGTCGATGCGATGCGATGCGATGCATTAATGCGCTGACGCAAAATCTGGGATTCTTCGATTCGGCCGCATTTAAACGGGAACTTGGCCACACGGATCTAAATAGCACGTGCATGCATGCTTAGCTTTTAAGTCCGAGATAGGGCACCAGTCATGATTCGTGGAGGAGCCATCGCATAGCTTTAGTCTCGATCTTTTGATCCTTGAAACACTTAAGCACTTTCTGAATTGATGGGTAAGTAATATATATTTGACAAATAATAGACACTTTAGTTTGGTTGGCATTCTCAACATCACTAGTCTAGTTATTCACAAGGCTCAGAAAGACGGGAACTCCCACAAAACACCGCGATATAATTAACCTAAAAATCGTGAGCCTACTTATGAAATGGGTTACAGCGTGTTAGCTTCAATTATAGCGCGCGAGGCGGTACAAATTTCTTCGCCTGATAGTACTCCATCAAGAGGTGAGCCTCAAAAGCGAAAGCAGCAACATGAAGGCGATGTAGACCAAACATCGCGGTGTATTCGGTCTGCTACTATGAAAGTTTGTGTTCATGAAACTATTGTTATCTAACCAGACTAGTCAACTGACGACAGAGTGGAAGGAGCTCCCAACAACATCACGTTTATCAGATCCCTGACGTTTTAATATCGTAACGAGCAGGGTTACATATATACTAGGGCAGGTAGAGAAAACTCCTCGGCCCTCGGGCGGATTTAGGATGGAAGCTGACTCAGGTCTTCTACGGCAGTAGCAGCCAGCTAGCCATCCCGTGAATTAGGCTGCTAGAGACTCATTCCTCCACGCGCACGCACCATCAGGCTCGTTACTATCGTCGGGCAACCTAATTGAAACGCCGTCAGTAAATACGTTTGCGGCATGCAAAGTCTGTATCTCTTGAGTGATAAAGTGCTGTACTTATCGTATTTGGTTCTTCAACATGCAAATCCCAATCGACGCGATATCGATTCGGATATCCGTCCTAATTCAATATTAATAGCGAGATATCGTTGATGCTGTATAGGGGTGAAATTTTCGGAGATACTATACCCGCATGGTCGCAACTTGTAGACATCTCTAGTCGACTAGTTAAGACCCCAAATTCGTTTTTGAGAGATACAGCTTCGTCATGTTGGTCAATCTTAATCAATCAAGGCTACCTCCTCGAACATATTTCAAAGTGTTGCATTTTTAAGGTATTCTGTGTTGTTGACCACCCGCTGGCTTTGTCGTATACGCACCTATAATATCATATGAAATGCTCATTAGGGAGCTCGAAATGGCCAGATAATGAGGTTATTCGAGTTCCACTTGGGATACTAGAAAGGCTAAATACAGTATGATAGGCATTTATCGTGGTGCGAATTAGTATATTGTATGTACGTACCTCGATCGATCGCGTCGAGGTCTCGCGAGACAGGGTCAAGGCCGTGCATGCCCGCAGAAATGCATGCAAGCATCCCTAGGACTTTAAAAAAGTCTACCTTCCTATTACTATATATATATGTATGTATGTAGAACTCTAACCACTCGAGTACTCTAGGAGCAGCTTAATGTAGAAATTGGTAGGTTATTCCCCACGATAGGTGAAAAATGCTAAGGATGTAGCACTCTCTAGGGTGCATGTTGAGCTAATTGTGACTTTAAGAAGGGATCGAGATACTAAGCATATATCTTGCGATACCAATGATATCACGTATACGTATGATATCTATGTACCCTGCAGTTAACCTGATTGTGAAAACTAATTAGCCAGGATTATGAATATATCCGACGCTTGTAGACGCCACAAAACCCTGTGTTCGACTCAACCCAAGAAACCTAGGTATCTTAACAACCTTAAGCTTGCGCCCCGGGCGATGTTTCATCTCGAGGGATCAAATGAGGTCCGCATTATGGTGCTTTTCAGTCCGTATTCGATACTCGGTCGTGTGGAGCTATGCTTGTAAAGACTACACTTATCCGAGATGATTGTGTCTGTTATATAGCAGCCTTTTATACATGATCAAATAAATCTCGCATACCACTTTAAGTGGCTTCTACTACTGGGCCCATGGGGTAGCTACAAGCAATGGGCAACTGACCTGAGTACAATATATGATGTGGAAAGCCTTCCCTTAAAAACCCCCCCTAACCCCAGCTATAGCTCACACCTTACAGGTCACATCGAAAAGCGGTCATCATAGAAGATCTGCTCCGCCAAAGCTTTGGCCTTTTAGCTTTTTGAGGTCGCCCTTGCAAAAAACTTCAATTCTCAGATAGCAATAATCCCTCAAGCGGAGTGAATGGGTAGCATGTTTCAATCATGATATGATGAGGCAACTGTAGGGTGTTATCCGCCTACAGTCATCCAAGGTGGGTGTGATGGGTTCGAATTGGCCAATCGTTAAAAAGAAGAATATAGCCTTTCCGGAAAGATAAAGTAGGCCTGGAATCCAGGGCACGTCCAGGCTTTTCGCCTAATTTTACCAGCGTGGCAATATCGCATATATATATGCAGATGGGGCCGAATCAAGAAGGTTAATCTAGAACTCTAGCTGGATGTGAAACGAGCGCATGTGAGGCGAATTATAAGATCGGATGTATATAGATGTTACTGGGAGGAATTCGCTCGTCAGTTAGCTTGGATCCCGCAGTTCACGGACATATGAGACAAAGAAAGCTGCTGATAGGGTACCAGTGTAAGTAGAAAACTCCTCGTGTGCATAGGCAAAATTTGGTTGCACCATGCTCCTACCCAGACAATTGGCTTCAAGTAGATTAAAGAAGGTCCCTACAGGGTACGGCTGACCGTGGCAACGGCAAAGTGGCTTTCATGCATCACATTGCATGACAGAGGTACTCTGATCGGCAGTCGGGCTTTGTGTGAATAAAACTTGCAGATGCAGAAGTGGATATAGTCCTGCTCCAAACAAGGAAAAAGAAGAAAAAAAAATTAAAAGAAAAAAAAAATTAAACATAAGAAGAACAATATAATACAAAAATTGGACACAATTGAATCCTGTAAAAACTTCGTTAAGGGGTATTTTGTGGAGTGTAGCATACCACGGGCCCGCGGGATGAATCGGCGTCTATTGCCACTTCAAAGGGCATCTCCCTATGATTTCTCCGTGGCAATATAAGATACTTTCGATGGACAAATGAAAAGACAAGTAATAAGAAGGTTCCAAGACCGCGCCAAAGTTCGGCCTCTCTGCTGTGGTATTGCCGGCATAGGGCCGTAACTACATGTTTGCATCTTGTGGCGCGCTCCCACTAATATTATTAATAACACGTCTTCAAATTAGAATAAAATATACCTAGCTAGAAATTATATGATTATATTAATATAAAACTTGACAGTAAACGGTAAAACGGCTTCTGGCTTGGACACCACCGTCACTCCACCTTAGTTTTCCGAGATCCAAATCAGCAATTTTCGCTATATTAAGTCAATTTAATACTGCCAAGCCGCATAAGTGGAGACTCTCCGATTAGGGGTGTGTACGAAGGAACAAACTCCTGAAATCTTCGAAATCTCAAATCCGTGCTGCCATAAAGGCCAATAGGATTCCAAACGTTGGTCCTTAATGGCTGCTGATAATATATCTTGTAAATGTATAAATGTGTTGCTTGAATATGCATGATGTTGCAATACGCACGTACATCTGCCTAGATAGCGATATCGATACATTTCCCTGAATGACGTCGAAACGACGAAAAGCACCTTTCGCTTTGACACTTAAATCAATTGATTATAATATCTCAAGGTACATTGTTGGCCTTGCTGTATCAAGGTAGCCTAGCTAAAGGCAACTATAGCAAGATTACAACTGGCGTTGCATTGTAGCTGGCTACAAGTTGCTCTATCTGGTCGAGTAGACGACGGTTAGGATCATACTGAATTTCCTCGGCGCGATCAGGCTCCTACTTCGGACTTCGACTTTGCGGGGGGCAAGATACCCGGTTCAAAGCTACGTGGGAAAATTTTGCAATGCATACATAACAAGCTCGAGGTTTGCTATGACCCAGGAATTTGGTTCTCGAAATGCTCGCTGATGTACGGGAACTAGGAGTGACAGAGGTAAATGGGAAAAAAAGGCGAGCCCTGTCCGGAGAAAGCGCGGAAGCGGGAAGACTTCCAGATGGTCAGTTATATGCAAGGTTCTATTCACAGGTAGGATGCCAGGTTGGAGCATGCTTAAGAGCTGCAGGAGATATTATATCGAGCACTAAGCGAGTGGATCGTGAAGGCTCGGGTAGGGGTTCGAGTTACCCTTCCAGAAGACGCCAAGTGTTGAAGAATTACGGAATGCATCAAGTAGTTAGAGATGACTGGGTTCCAGGTATAAAGAGAGACATGAAAGCTAATTAAACATCTATCCGGCTAATTGTAATACCTTGCAGAATAAACGGCATTGTTCTTTCGTGCGTCAATTTTGGGGGCACAAAATGGAGACGTCTACCGCAGCTTGCGCTCGGTACAACTTTGAGAGGTTGAAGCATGTAGACGCCAGGTAGACCGCTGTTTTAACGGGTAATGTCCCGTTTCGAATGTTTCGCTTCTTCATGCAGGAACGGTGAGGGCATTATGGTATCTGGATCCACGGAGCAACGTAGCATTACATGGTGGATTGGTTGGCTGGATCTCACTGAAGAATCCAGCGTAGCCGAAATCACCAGAAGGAAAACTTTTAACGATCGCCTGGCATGCAAGCCCTCGCTTTGGTGCATGCGCATGCTCCTTAGCTAAATACTTGTCGCTAGTAACTTACTTCATCCGTAAACTGCACCCCGTACGTGTTTGCGAGCAAAATCCAAGGAATCCCCACGTCTCAACTGGAGATTCTGCAAATAAGTATCTTCCCTGTCAAACTGCACCGCTGTTCTAGGGAAGGACGTACGTGGGCTGTGCTATTGCCCTAGGATATTGAAGGAAAGAGGTTCGTTATCGACGCACATGAATGGTGAGCTCATCCTCGAACCATAATGAAGCACGAGCGCCTTGCGATTAAGCTGCATAATTACAGAAGGACCTCTACTATAGAGAGCTCCCACTCTCGATTATACTTTTTTCGTTATATTATTCTAAATCAGACATTTTGATTGCCTTGAAGCTCGTCCGCATTGCGTCCGACAACGGACTCTCAACGTGGAAAACTTCAGGCCGTGACATGTTATAACATTAATAGATTGAGGAATGCAAATGTGTGCGTTGCGATAAGGTCGACGTGGGAGGTTGATAGAGGTTAACTATCGTGTGTACCACGTCGGCTTGGCCAAGACTCGACTCCACGACGGGCGGGATCTTTGCGCGTACCTAACCGCCTGCTACCCGCAGTTGACCGTAAGGCCGCCGGGAGGGATTAGCCATATTCATTAGCAACCGTAAGTCCTTTGATCTAGACCGTGTAACTAATCTTCAAGCAAGACCGTTAAGTTATCAGCCACCCTCGATAATTAAGTTAACGGACCCGACTGTGGCTTAAAACCCAAAAAGACCACGTTTCGACAAACTCCCCCCCATGTCAATGAATTCATTTTCAGGGCTCTACCCCATTGCGTATACCTATTGTATTGGAAGACTAGTGACAATTTAATTACTCTGTAAGACCAGTGACCGTCTTTCGATGCGGACCAGCAGAATGTGACCAAAGTTCCCCGAATTACTCTGCAGTATTATCATAAAGTATCCGCAAAACACTGGTATGCACAAACACGTATTAGTATCAATTGAACCCCACACATGTGCTTTTTTTTCCCTTTCGAATAGGTAACATCTTACCTACCAAATTTCTCTCATGAATATAATTTTAGAATCAGGCCTGCATATTGAGCTTTATGCAAACTGCCCACGAACACGAAACCCCAGATACACAAGTCCACTCGCCTCAGGCTTCCGCCCGAATGGGACCAGGTCCATATCTGTGGATCTCTCGGCTCGGCTACATCACTCGAGAGATGTCCCGCAATGAGAAACCTGCAATGTACACGTATTCCGGGAACCAGTCAAACGTTAAGGAATGAAAATAATCTATTCCGAAGACCTTTTGGGCTTCGGAAGCAATCAGCCACCAATGAAACAAGCATTCCACTTCCCCGTGAACCGAAATGCGCGAGCTCGAGAACGTGTTCCCATATACTTGGTTCTATCTTTTTAGAAAGTCGACAATCGAATCTAGACAGATAGAATCTAGACCCCGGAAGTCGATCCAACAGCACCGCCAGCTAAGCCAGTTCCCGTGTTCGCGGCGCTGGCTCCATAGACTCGTATATCTTGCGCAATACTTCTAACATCCGCTTGGTTCGCGCGACAGCTAGTAGGAAACGAAAAGCAAATATAGTGTTAGGTCTGTGCGACAGGGCCTAGGGCTTTGCCTGTTTACCCCATATTTCAGGTTGGTCATACCCTGATGGTTGATCGCCGTGACCCTGCTAGCCATCCTTTGGTAATTCTTGGCCGTCGTTCGGTTCATGGAGCCGTGTGTGTTTGTGACAAGTTTTTCTGGTAGAGAATTCAGTCGTTTTTATGCGGGGTGTGCATTGCATCTGCATCTGAAAGTCAGGTACCTACAATCGCGAACCTGCCACCTGCCCCCATAAACCAGCTCGCTACCAGCATATTTTAATCTTGTGTCGTAGTTTTAGGTAATGAGGCAGTTGAAAAGCCATGTTGTTTGTTCCTTGTGAGACTTTGCTTCTGCATACCAGGATTCATATCATTTTTTATGTCGACCGAAGTCTGGATCCAGAAAGTGAGGTATTTCCCTGGTTGGGGGTTCTCTTCAGATGCCTGGTTCTCTTTGGCTCTGCGAAGGATTTCAAGACTTAGGTTCCACTAAGTTTAGAGTTCCACACTAAAAGATGTCGTAAGTTTCCCGACGTCCTATATCGGTTAGTAATGGGAGGCTGTGGAAGGGATACTGAGAAACAAAAAGACCCATGACGAGGAACTTCTGGAAATTTTTGGTCAATGTTTAAATGCCCACTAAGGCCAGTAAAGAAAGCGTTCGATGTTACTACATTGGAAAGAAGCACTGTTTCCCCCGATCTCATATTCACTACGACGATGAAATACAGATCGCCTTTGAGAGTGAATGATGACATTTCTCCACTCAGTATTTCAGAACTTGGTGAGTGCAAATATGGTTAGTCTGGCCGACTAGTTAATGAGGACATGTACAGGGGAGTACAGCCAGCGCTATTTCCCAACTTCGTCGGCGGACGGATAGTGTGATACTGATACTTTAACGCTTTGCAAAACTCTCCCGCGCGAGCTCAGTATCCACTCTGGCTGTTACGTACAGCAAAAGCCAGAGCCTGTCGAACCCAAATTGGAACCCTATATCCGTTGTGGTACAGTACTATATTCTTTCCAACCCCCAAACCAGGCTCCTCAACCTGTTGACTTGTCCATGGAATGAACAAGCGAGTGGGGTTGTGTAATTCGGAACTGGGGAGTTGCATCGAAGCGAGCTTTTACAGATGACCTGCAGTGCATCTTGGCCCGCCACCGACTTATCCAACAAACTGTAAATTGGAGAGCCTTTGATGAGAGGAACCATAAGCTATTTGCACATCAAGTAATTGCTTGGTTCTTATCAATTAGATATTGCATTTGCGAGATGCATCGATGGCTTTCTAAGTTTTGATAGCTTAAGTACGTCTACGAGCCGGACCCTGGATCCCTTGAGTATGTATGAAATTGTTTACAGGAAAACAAAGATTGCACCTGCTAAAGGTGTTCGGACTGCCGTGCTAAGCTTAAATTATGTCACTAAGCTAATGGCCTTACCAGGGAGCATTATCGGCCCCCGAATCCTCGACTTGGATCTTGTGATGAGTTGACCGAGACTTCGTCATCGAACCTGTTTTTATTATCTTGTACAAAAGGCGGGAAAGGCCTTAAATTTCAAGTTTCCTCGTACACATACCAGGAAATCCACCGTATATACCTCTTTGACACTGTTGATACAATTTACTTTCTTCATCAAGTCGATCTCATCGTGTGCGACCTGGGCCCGAAGGAGCTGCCCAATCGTACATGTTAAGCGGAGTCGAGCCAGGCTAGCTGCTCATCGATCCAAGAAAATTCCCCAGATCCATGTTTCTTCCCCACCCATCTGACCTTGCTTTTTCCAACCCTCTTTTTTTTTTTTTTTTTTTTGACAGGTTGGTCTCACGATCGGAACGGCCTCTTCAAGACGGGCTGAAGTGGATCCACAGCGCGGCAAATTGTTTGTGAGCAATAGAATAAAACGATTCCTTGCGGACAGGTATTAAGAAACGGGGCATCGATGTCAGGCGCCCAGTCTACTCCGCCATCTTTCCCCCCTCCTTTAGTTGACGATACCATATGGACTATGATGTCTTTAGCAGAATTACTGGAGATAGTGCCTGTATATATATATCCGATGCTACCCATACTCTCGATGCAAGACACCAGATCACGTTAATTATCAGGTCTGGACCCTGAAAAGTCAAATCGATGACCCGCATCACACGCAATCAAGCGGGAGGTGTCGTCACTATATCAACTGGCACAGCCTTAAGGCATCTGGTCTACTACCCAAAGTTTGAAGATATTGGTGAAGCTTCAACATTTATTTACGAATGAAAGTAAAATTCCAATAACAGAGTCTTCTCCATGGTTGAGTACATGTTTGGGGCGGCATCCCTTTCCTATACGAAAATCCAACCCGATGAGGCCAGCACCAAGAATATATAATATTGGATATTGCAATGCTAGCATGCTGAGCCAATTGACCCGAATCAATCAACTAAGGACTTGATGTCTCCAGAGCCTGTCAATTGATTCGTTTTACTATTGCTTCCATTTTCATGTTGAGGAATAAATGGTACCATGGTCACAGACTAAATATAGTGACGGCGCGAAGAGAAATGGAGGATGCGAGGACTACCTTGGGTTTGTGGATGTTTGTTCCACATTTTTTAAGTGAATCGAATGAAACAACGGTCATCTGCAACCAACTTACTCAGATCCCTATTGTTCTCATGATCCCCTAAGTAACCTCAACAACTTGATAGGCCAGAGGACCGAATATATGCCGGCCTTAGGCGTAAGTAGTTACTTAGAAATATCATGCTGGGTGGGATGACTTAAACAAGATCGCGACACGACGCCACGCAGAAATCTTAGAGCTAGCCATAGACGAAAATGTTTCCTTGATCAATTGGAGCCGGCAGTTTTAGGATAGTTACCGCCTTCGGTTGGCTCCAAGCCTCGAAGGTGAGTACCTTGGATTACGAACCCAGTTCTTAGAACTAGAGGAGATCCCGAACCTCGCGTCAATACCCCGACTCTTTTTTGCATCGAGATCTAATGTTAGATTTAATTCAATTTCATAAAAATAACAAAAATAAATAAAATGAAATAAAAGGATCTCAGTGCTAAGATATCTCAATGGTATTGCCCTTCTAAAGTACTGGTTTGATGAGATCTCTGCCTGAATTTTGGACCTCTGGTTTGTGTATCTGTGTTCGGCAGGCTCTTTGAGGTTTTGGACGGGCAAGAGAACCGCAAAAAGTTAGTTTTGTGGTGTCATCCGACCCACGGCTTTCAACCCTGTGGGTTTAGAATAATAACCGACGCATCTTGCTGTTAGTTACAACGTAAGTATGTAGGGGCTGAGGATATTCGAAGATGAAAATGTTCTGGAAGGGGTTATGAAAGCGAGTCGGGCAAAAAAACGAAAAATGCAAATAAAAAAATGGAATAAAATTATATACAGACATACATGGTGGTATACACAATAATACAAGGTGAAGAAAGCACTCCTGACAACCGTCCAAAGATTGATTAAAAAAAGGAAGCATATGCAACTGCAGCTTTCCCCACGTAACGGAAATCCACTTTGACCTTACATACAGATACAGAACGATAACTATAGGTCAGGCAAACGACCGCTGGTTTATGCGCGAGACCAACTCGGCTTAATAGTACCCTCGATTGAACATACCGTATTTTCTTCTTTTTCTTTTTGAAGTTTTCCCCTTCGTTTGTGAAATGCCTCAAACTAAATGCCATTTGACTGACGAACTACATTAGCTCGGGAGAAGAGTCCCTGTCGCTATCGACCCCAGGCTGTCTATCTGTCGCCTTTCTCCCGTTTGCTTTCTTCTTCTTGGATATTTCTTATTTTTGGAAATTTCTTTTTTGGTCTCTGGGGGTCCTTCCTTCCAGGTAGTGGTCTTTGCCTGCTGGCTCTAATTAGCTGGACTAGCAAGGTTTGAGATGCACGCAAAAATAAAAATGTTACAGAATGGTCAATTGGTAGCATGTTGATGCTCAGACCAATTGCTTACGACCTCTAACTAAGACTAGAGTAGGGTCCTCTGAACGTACTAGCTACCTGTAAACCTGGATTGTATCCGGTCCTGCCTGCCTGTTTCCTTTGTAGAATTAATTTAATTTAGCTTGGGTGCGGATAGTAGATTCGCGCTGGTCATAATCTGACGGGATTTGGCCTACTGAAATTGTCCTGACCTCCCGCCTGACAAAGCTTACCGCAACAGTCCGACCTCGACCTCCACGTCTTCTGATAAAAAGGAAATAGACTGGACGACGGGAACATGGATATATATTATGCCCCGTCTGCCCCCAACATCCATCTTGGTATTCCTTTATATACTTTTTATATCTACTCCAAAGTCTCCTCTCCTTCTTATGTTTTTTGTTAGGACATTCGTTTCTGATATGCAGTTTTGTGTGGACGAGTAGACAGAATTTAAGGGCAAATCCAAGAGCCCAGCGGAAGCAACACCAGAGGCTTACAATTGGTAGCTTCATCTCAAGACCGAAATCATTGGCAAAGCTGGACCTCGGGGCTTGAGACACCGACCTCGACCTGGCAAAGTTTCGATAATATAATTCGATTCCAATAAATTTGCCTCCGCCGCATTCTGCATGCACCAGAAACTTTCTTAACCAGCCCTCTGCCTCGCCATTTCCCGTCAAGCTCGTCCACTGCACCGTTTTTACCTTGTCTCGTCGTTCTGCTGTTTTTTTTCTTCTAGCTCTGCTACTATACCACCCTGGGTTGAATCTATTTTTTATATATCTTATCCCCCTTTCCGTATCGTTTGTTTTAACATCGATTTGACGCCTATTCCTGGACGCTAATGAGCTAAAGTCGCCAATATAGCTTTGACGAGCGTGTGATTTTGCTAGACGAGCTTGCCACAAACATAATTCCTTAATTCTTATTTTCTACCCTTTGTTATGACTACAGTTGGTTTTGTCTACGAACGATATTGATTGTTAGCTTTCTTTCTTTCTTTTTTTTTTTTTTTTTACGAAACCGTCTTGCTGCACGCATACGTTCCATTTTAAAAGATTCTTGAGATTCTGTGCCTAAATCACGTATTCTGTGCATTTGTTTGAGGCTCTGAATCCAATTATCGGCATCTATCCAATTACAACGTCACGACTATCACCACAATTGAAAAAACCATATCGCCATATCTTCAATTGGAAACCATTTTCCCCTTCTATGGTTAATTCGTCTACATCAACGATCCGAACCTAGGCAAGCGTTGCAATTTATTTCCGCTCATTCGCCCAGATTCGATATATCGTCCTTTAGTGGTGTGAGCATATATCTCCTCGTATATATCACGACTGTACCACCACAACCTCAACCTCAACCTCAACCACAACCTCAACTCGACTTTAACCACAACCATCACCAACTCCACTATCTTAATATCAACCCTTGAAATAAATCCATCTCCTCTACGAAAACCTTACTAAAAGGAACCAGAGACAATTCATATAGACAACAGCTAGTCCATTGTTGAGCTAATAGACATAGTTTGACCCCATACTGCAATATTTTGGCTAGACGACTGTCTTGAGAATATATCACAGCATCTACCTCTCCTTCCTCACCATCAACGTCAATTGAACGATTCTACAGATTCACACCTCTGGAAACTCTTCGGAAAGAATATTTCTTTCTTTCTTTTCTTTCTTGCAGCGGATTTTCCTCGGCCTTCTCACAATCGACCTTTTTTAAGTTCTGATCTTTCTATCAAACCTCGACATCACAGCCTATCACGTCCAAACCGTCAACCTTAAAACTCTCACGGAGACCTCCAGTCGACTTACTAGAAACGAAATATCCTCTTCCCTGTGAACCTGTCTTCTGACCTGTCGCGTAACAGAACGTTTGGAAAACGTGAGCTAGCCAGTCGGAATTTAGAACTCGACCAGAAACAGCATACCGCCTCCCGCCTCGATATCAAGAAGCTCGCACGACAGAGATAAAAGAGCACCCAGAGATCGCTCTTCTCCCTTTTCTCAACATCTTCACATCCGGAAAGTCGAAGAGAGCAATTCTTCATTAACAGAGTTAAGGTTGCGCAATCGAAATCCATTGTCTCAGAGCGGCTCGTTGCCGTTGAACAAAAGGAACGCCTGCTATTTTCCTGGTGTTCTGCTCAAACCAATCAGCCACCCTTCTCCTCCAATCACCGTCCACAAAAGGTTGACTCGCGACAGGGGTCCCGAACCAAGTTCACAAAGATGGAGCTAGCCCTCCTCTACCTGTTTGTCGTGTTGTGGTAAGTCCCTGACCCTTGTTCTCCCCACCTTATAGTCCTCCGTATAATATCGATATCAAATCTTTCAACCCTCAGCTTGCTGCCTTAAGGCCTTATTGCCATTCTCTTCGAGCTTTGGCAATGGCTCTGGATTCTAGCCATTTGAAACCCGCGCATGACTCTCCGAACTTCTTCGCTCCCCTGAACGGAAAGAGGGTCTTTCGGGGAACCATTGTCATGTCATTGCTCTCACGGAGTTTCCCACCTCCAGGCGCAGGACAAACTCGCTAGGCTAGCTGGATGTCACTGCCTGAGCTTACTCTCCTTGGATCGGGCGACGGGTATTGCTACTCTTTCCGCTCGAGGGCTTGCAAATGCCTTTGACCCTGTCAAGTCGCATCGGTCACATTCCCCCCTTCCCCAATTGCTTCCCCATCTCGACGAACATAATGAAAAGTTGCGTTTTGATTGCATCTCCGCCTTTGCATCTCTTTTACCCGAGCTTCCAGCTTGGAGCTTGAAGGCCCCGATCAACGGAGGTTCTTCCTTGCAGAGCGATATGCTTGGGACTCCTCCCCAGCCATACCGACATGCATGAGATCCTTTTTTTTTTTTTTTTTTTTTTTTTTCTCGCTGTGAAGAAAATTCATCCAAGCAAGACAGGAGTTTGCATATGCACATGGCTGGCCTCTTTTTCATTCACTCTTTTTTTTTGTTTTTGATTTCAAAGCGGCAGCATCCAGGGATCTCCCATTGTTCTACCTTCAAACTCTAGGCCAGGAAATGCAGGCTTAACAGGCAGGCGAACCAGCGGCCCACAGTTGCAGGTTCTCAAACCTGAGCAACACCGTCGCATGCATTTCGTCTCGGACGGAATGTTTGGCATGCGTGTGTACGGGGGTTTGAAGGCTGGGATTCCGTGGAGTACATAATTCGATGACTTATGGGATCCCACGCCGAAGCCGTCGGGCTTTCCAAGCTTGTTAAGGGTAGTGGGGAGGGCGAAAGCCGACCCGATAAGCCTTTGGCGGCATAGACATCAACCTCCCATGCCATTTCTTTTGTTCGATTTAGCCCTTAGATTGCAGTGATTAGAACCCTAGAACATGATAAACGGCAGTCGAGAATTTTGACTAACCATATCCGGCGATTTGTTGGGTCGTTATACAGGCTATACAGATATGTTCGCTTGATTGTGAACTGTATCTCCTCATGGACCTTCCGACCAATCCTCCCATCCGAGAAGCCCAAGTACGAAGGAAAGGATGCCACTCTTGTCATCCCAACCATCGACGGCGAAGGGCCTGAATTCGAAGAGACCCTGAGGCGCTGCTTGGAGACCGGGGTCAAGGAAATCATCATTGTCACGGTCAAAAAACTTCAGCAACGCCTCGAGGATGTAGCTTCCAATATTTGTCCAGATCGCATCCGTGTTTTTGCTATTAGGAAAGCAAACAAGCGCAAGCAGATGGTCAAAGCTATCCCAGAAGTCAAGACCCCAATTCTCATTTTCGCCGACGATGACGTTCTTTGGCCATCTACTTTCTTGCCATGGATCTTAGCGCCTTTCGAAAATCCCAAAATTGGCGGCGTTGGAACTAGCCAACGCCTCAAACGTACAGAAAACCGCACTTTCTGGACAATCCTCGGTGCTTTCTACTTGGAACGACGAAACTTCGAGTTTTCCGCCACAACTCACATGGATGGAGGTGTTTCGTGCCTCAGCGGACGTACCGTCGCCTACCGTACCAAGATTCTTCAGGATAAGGCATTCATGGACGGCTTCACCACTGAATTGTGGCGTGGAAAATTCGGATTGAATACTGACGACGACAACTTCCTCACCCGATGGATCGTTAGCCACGGCTGGGATTCCTATGAACAGTGTCACGATGAATGTGAACTTCGCACTACCCTCTCTGATGATGCCAAGTTCTTGAAGCAATGTCTACGATGGGCGCGTAGCAACTGGCGTAGCAACTATACAAGCATGTTCAAGGAAAAGGACATTTGGACGTATGTGCATCCTAGCTTTTAACTCTTCTATTTGATTTACAACGATTACTAACTACCTGGATCTCATCTAGCCGCCAACCATGGTGCTCTTACGCTCTACATATGGCCACTTTCAATCCACCCGCCTTGATATCTGATTTCGGTCTTTTTTACCTTTTGTATAAGGCTACGGAGCACGATAAAGCTCTTCAAGTGCGCTGCATGACTGCACAGTTCGTTTGGCTTCTATGCACCAAGATCGTCAAGTTGTTGCCACATTTCTGGCGTTATCCAACTGATATTTGCTATCTCCCTGTTTCGATTTTCTTTGGCTACTTCCATGGTTTCATCAAATACTACGCCCTCTTCACTCTTAATGAGGTAAGATCAAATCTTAAGTTTTCCGACCAATTGGAGAACAAAAACAACTAACAAGGCTGCTTTTAGACTGCTTGGGGAAGCCGTGAAGGTGTTGATGACGATGAAGATCAGGAGGAAGAACCCTTTGCCTACAACCGTATCGATGGGTTTGATGTTGAAAATGGCAACTTGGACGAGAAATTCCAACCTAGCGCATTGTAGTACGGTGCGCCCATCGTTGGGTTCGGATTAATTTTGGGTTATCTGTACGTTGAGTAATTTCTGACACTCGGATTAAACGAAGCTCCGACTCAATATTGTGGGATCTCTGAACGACGATTTTCCGGCCGTTCTCACCGGAAGAGGGGTATCCCCTTGATTGCTTTTTGCTTTCTTTCTATCAACTATTCGGCCGCATTTTTTGTTCGAACCGACCCTAAAACACCACCATATCCGCTTATCGACCGCCTCGTCTTTGATATACGATCATATCTATTCCGCGACCTTCTCCCAACACTGGCTAAGAACAACCAGTAACTTTACCGACAGACTTTCAAAGATGGGGCATAATATCGGCTTCGATATCATCATCACTCTCCTCTCGCTTGTTATTTGGTTTACGTTTTCGTCCTTTTTTGTTCCTGGAAAACTAAAAGTCCGGCGTTGAGCCTATGCTTTTTATTTCTTTCATTCATATTACGGGGATTTTCTTTCTTCTTCTCTGAAAACAGGCGTTCTAAGGCTTGCCGTCAACTTATTTCTTATCCATTATTAATCCTCATCTGCTCTCTTTAGTCATAACATTAGGTTGTGGCATAAAGGTCAAGAGCGGAAAAAAAAGTAGCGTAACATTCTTGTTCTATCTCATGGTGTTAGGCGCTTGACGGTTCAAAAAAAAAAATGGCATTCTCTGTTTCCCTCCCCGACATCTTGTCACAAAAAATTCAAGTATTCCGTTAACCTTCTCTAGTATAAGTGTCTTTTACGCCTCCTCCCTTTCTATCGCATTCCTTCATAACGTTGACAAGGATTGGAAATTTTTACAAGGATTCTTCTCTCTGTCGCGTCGTCTCCCCAGTCTTGCTTTATTGTCTTCAACTCGCTTTCACTTGCCGTGCAAATTCTCTTCTGAACTAAAAAGTGCGAAACTATTTTTCTTATCCTCTGAACAGGATCGGGTGTATTCGAATCATCGAAGGGAAGCAAAAGAAAAACCAGAAAAAAGAAAAGCAATTTTAAAAAAATACATACTATGTACAGTAGGGTTCTTCGCGGGAAAAATGGGAATCTGGAATCATTCACAAATGCAATAGAACTTCAAAGTAACTTTCCTCGTTGGCAATCGAATCGACAGCACAAGAAGCTCTTGGGTCGAGCTGTCAGCTGTCAATTACACGTAATTAGGTAAAATAGGCTAATAGCTCGCAGCACAGACTGTATGTCTTGCTTCAAGAAATTCCTAGGGTTAAAGTATCATTTAGTACCGAGCTGGAAATACGAGATGTACACAATTATCTGAAATGAGGGGAAGCAGACGGGGCAATCTTAGGAATAGACGGGAATACCGCCCGGCCTCTTGCTGGCTTCCTGCTGGCCCTTGTTTCTCTTGTTTTCCCCAAGTTGTGACATGATGAATGATGTCTCAGGAGAAGATATCTATCTTGAATGGGACGAACAAACAGACATGCGAAATTGGGAGGTGAAGTTAACCCGCCCTTCGAAAGAGGAAAATTATCGCCCATTTGCAATCATTTCGACATGTGCGCGACTGGGATGCACTCTGATGCGCGCCTGTACCTCCATGCAAGCGTTCCCTTGACCATGCACGTGAAACCGTCATAGAAAGCATCCCCAACAATTTTGCTTTCCGAGATTAGAAGCTACTGAAATAGGCATCTTCAGAAGTCCGAAATTTTTTTGTTCAATTGATCAAGTAATTAATTTCCTAAGATGAAATCGCAATGTCGTCAAAATCGTAACGTTCGTTTGCGCTGCAGAAAAAATCGCAGGCAAGCGCCTTCCTAGTCGCCAAGCTCATCTCATCTAATTTTGGCGACACATCCTCTGCGAAGAAGGTGGTGTGGTAGGGCTGACCCATTAGGACCTTTCAAAGCTCATCCATCCATACTCGACTTTTTTCTAACCAGAACCGTCCGATAACCTCATTGGACGGAATACAACGTCAGCCAACCAAAAACTAAAAAGACCCTCTGTTTTTCAAAGATGTTGATATTTGCCCCAGAAATATTCTTCAGAGCCGCCGAGGAGGAGGCACACTGACGAGTTTATGATGGGGTTCTCCAAGGTGATGAGAGTTTCGAACCCTCGATGTTTCTCGCTTCACCTGGCGCCGGGTATGCAATGCACCTGCGGGTGCCTGCATTCCAAACCTGACATATCCTTTGAGGATTCGACGCGATAGGTTGGATTCAAAGGGCAATCAGTTCCTCTCAACAAGCAAGCACGACGGATCCTATTGGAGAACCGAACAAAATCTACCAGTGGAGTCCTCATCATGAAGCTCCCTTTGTTGCAATGGTGTCAAGGTATAAATATCATCTTGCAAGTCACATGTTATGTCACGAGAAGAATCAAGGACAGTTCTCCCTCCAGCAAGCAAGCGCAAGCTAGAACCTTTCCTTGTATGCACCTTTCCTGCAATATCAATCACAGATTCTATATTCTCCAATTGATACTTATGCATTAAACCCGTCTGTCGGAGCTCTTCTTTTTTATCCCATCTATTTCTCGTTGTATATACCCCCCTTGCATTACGATACTCGACTGGATTCGTGTGCGTATTCAACAAAAAGCCAAAGATTGCAACAAAATGTCTTCAATTCATTGTACCCCTAAAGGCGATAACAAGCAAGATGCCACGGATTCACACAGTTGTGCATCTTCTTTGTCCTCTGTCTCGGCTACAGGCGACTGGAGTATCGGCTCCCCGGTTCTATCGATTACTTCTATAGACCCTTGTTCGCCCAGCTTGAGGTTCCAAGATCGTCCACAAGGGTCTAGATCTGGTTCTGCTCCATTTCCCATTTCTGAAGCGGGAGGGGACGAGGAAGAAGAAGCCGATAGGGCTGCAGATTTAAGACATAAGGCGTCGAATTATCTTCAATACATCGAATCACTTTCGCAGGCTTACGAAAGTCAGCTAAACGCCCTCTCTGCGTTTTTCAAACTCAATGAAGAAAGTTTGGCAGGCAGTGTGCAGGATCAGTTTGAAAGCTATACGGATGATCCGTCTGTAACCATTATTGAAATGTGTCGGGACGGTACTCGACATCTTATTGGCATCGATGATGTTGATATGCTCGTCGATTACTTCTGTGAACAAGAGGAGGAAGAGGAGAGGGATGGGATACAGGGTGGTTTGATGCTCCAGGATAACCCTGATGCATCTGTCATTTCGAGAGTTTTCCTGCTAGACAGGATCACACCGGATATTATGGGGGTCTTTGGAGCAAAATTGGGAGTTGAGCCGCAGTTCTGGGATGCACATTTACAGTTAGGGACTGTTAAAGTAACTACGACGGAAGGTTCGAACGCAGCTAGCTCTGGTGGACAACTTGTTCGATATGGATCGGAGACTGGGTCTAAAGTTTCTTTCTTGAACATACCACTTTTGAGAAGATACTCCTCGTCTGAGTCGCTAAATAAGAAAGAGGGCGGGAAAGACCTAACCCCTAGTCAGCAGGAGGATTCTGAGGGATGTTCTATACATCTAGATCATACTGCCAATGATGTGGAACCAGCGACAGGTAAGATAATTTTAATCTATCGTCTCCTCTTGCGTATGCGAGTATAAAATTCTAACATCGATAACTTAGTTCTGATCATGGTTAATCGTGGAGATACACTCACCCATACATCTCCAAAGACTCTAAGAACTTCCTTCATAGAGCATCTTATGTCTACTAGCTCGATCTCAACCCCTACACCACTAACCCATAACCTTATCAAGGCCATCCTCCATCATTTGACTTCAACCCTCACCTCCATTCCCCAACAAACTCAACACCAAACCTCTCAATTCACAATAAACCTCTTCAAAGACGACACTGACAAGATTCGAGAATCAATCTCCTCCGAAGCAACAATCATATCCACGTTATCGAAAACTCTAAGTAACTCTTTACTAGCAGTTGATACATCTTCTCCAGCCACGGGTGCTGGCGGAAGTGGTATTAAGGTGTTAGATACACTCGCACCATTACTTCAGCAGTTTCATGAACAGACCGAGCAAGTAACCCAGTGGCTCAAGGACCTTGATACAGCTGTTGTTGACAGTCAGAGGCAGAGGGAGGCGAGGTTGAGGAGACTTAAAATTGTAGTTCCTGTTTGTTCCATTTCTTTGGCTATTGGCGTTGTTATTGTTTTCGTGACAAGGTTGGGGGTTCCTGATAGCGTTTGAAATATGGGCTTGGAGATATACATTATATCATATCGATAGGAGTACTACTGGCTTTTGGGGGGCTATGTTGGGATTCTTGGTTATAGATACTATACTGGAGCGACTGGTTTTGATTTCTTTGTTTTGGGCTGCGATGGTTAATATAAATGTAGGATCGCTTTTTGGTATTAAGGTGCTCTGTAATTTATATACAAATAGACGGGTGCGAATTGAATTCAAAGATTATTCATTATAGTATTTCCTTGGTGGAGTTGGTATTATTATCTGCGGGAGGGTGTTCTGTAAGGTCTAAATCTCACCGCTAATCTATTCACATGAAAAAATCAAAAAAAGCAGAGACTTCGCTTGGACAAGGAACAGAAGTCAGACCAATATGTCTATATGCCCAATTCTCTCCGAATACTCCCACTCCTTGGCCGTGTGGCACTGGGTGGGATACTCGACCGTAGAAATATGGTCGTGAGAGGTAAAATCAAAACGAAAATAGGAAGAGGAGAAATTGAAACCAATGATAATGATGCAAATTCGCAAACGCCGATTCCTGGAAACAGAGATCCCCCATTTGACACCGCTTTGAAGAGATATTAGAAAGGATATGGTGTTAAGACTTTCCTTCTTATTTTTGGGGGGAATTTTCCTTTTTCTTCTTCTTTTAGAAACGTTATGAAATGAAGATGCCTAGAGGGATATTCTTTTGTTACCTATGGTACTTACGCAAAAACGCCGCCCGAATGTAGTGAGTATTATGTCGGTCATATTTGAGACCACTTCTTTCCTGTCATCGAATAGTGCTTTTGGACACCGACCGTATGATCATTATTTCATCCCAGTTAATGTCGCAAAGCTGACACCTGGGCTATCGGTGAGGCCTTGGGTGTACTGGTCCCATTGAAACCAATCGAAATCAAGAGGCCCCTGCCTATGTGCCTGTTGCATCTGGCTCTGGAAGTCCACGGGTTCAGCCATGAGTGCTTCGAGATCGAAGTCGAATCCAGCGGTAGCTCCCTCGAACATTGCGGCCATACCACTGTCAAACTGTAGTGGTGCGGTCGACGGGTCGGCAGGGTTGGATCCGAGAGACGCAGCTGAAGACGTTGAGGCCTTACCATTGTCATGGGAAGAACCTGGACGAACCGATGTGGCGGACTGCGTACCACCAACATTGGGCCAACGAAGGAAGTTGAAGGCGTGTGGGAACAGAGTTGGAAGCTCGGAGTCGGGGCGGGAGACGGAGTTTGTATATATGGGTGTGTCGGTGCTGCCTACGCTCCCCGGACGGGAAGTAGAGTTGGGATTTGATCGCTTCCCGTCTTCAGACTTCGAGTCAGCGTTCATAGCGGAGTGCTTCCTCTTGCGAGATTCTGAATGCGAAGGTTTCTCAAATTTACGAAGGACCACAGCTGCAATTTGGGTAAATGTTTCAGCAATCCTTAGGAGTTTAGAAGCAGACTCATTGGCAGCTTTCATGCGGTCCAGATAGGAGACGACATGTTGCATAAGTACGAAATCGTCACGAGAGGACTTTTCCTCGGGGTTGCGAATGACGTTGGAGAAGAGTACGAAGAATGGGGTGAACGGAAAGTATTGGAAGAGCCTGTTCCTGGATGTTAGCAAGGCCGCTAGATAACTGTCAAGATGGAGTTTTCTTACCAAAGGAGAACGCTACCATCGGCGGCGTCGTTATTGACCTCAAGGGTCTGCTTAATCAATTGCACACTGGTTCTTGCAGAATCCAAGCAGATAGCCTCGCTCAACTCGCCACCGCCCTTGTTGACTCGGTGAATCATAATCATACTGTTGTGGAAGGAGAACTTGATTTCGAGCTCAAGATACTGTTTCTCGAACAGCCCAATGGAGGGAATCAGTTGAAGGCCGGCTCCATTTTGGGCCCACCAATTTCGAAGCTCGAGCTCAAGTTCTTTTGAAGCGTGCTGGCGATCCTCGTCACTGGCTTTACAAGCTGATGCGGAGTACAGCCGCATGTAAATTTGGCTTTGGATCTTTGCTAGCCAAACCCACCCAGAGAAATGCTGTGTGAGAAGGACGTTGCCGGTAACATTGTCCGGGAGGTCGACATCAACGTCGAAATCTGGAAGACAAGTACTTCGCCCGAAGGTGAGTGAGAGCGCCTTGTCCATCACGTAAAGAGTCCAGAATACTAATTGTCGCTCGACCGCCTCTGCTTCCGAGAAGTTCTGGGCTGGGTGGGACTGTCTGTGCAAACCGATTGCCTGGGCCAATCTACATGCTTGGGACAGCAACATCCAGCACAAACCTGGCTTGGAGATCTCTTGGGCCACGATTGCGAGCGTCAACAGGGCCTGAACATTGATCAGGTTTGGAGTCAACAGAATGCTGACATCGTCAAAAGCAGCCCAGCTGTTGAAAAAGTACTTTTCCACAAGAGCAATCTGGATATCTTCTTTTTTGTTGGTACCCATTCCGTAGAGACTAAAGAGTAGCACGTTGTTGAAACACACAAGCCACCCTCTATCGCTCATTGCCGATGGCTTCTCATACATCTTGTTGACATTCTTCATAAAACTGTCATATCTGAACAGTGGGAAGAATTTATTGATCTTGGTGAAGAAGTTGTCAATGAGACGAATAGCTTCATCACGGCTCGGGGCAATATAATCTCGGCCACCCATCTTCAGCTCCATGTACCCATCATATGGGAGCAAGTTGGCAATATTACTGTCAAGTCCCTTCAACGTGCGCAAGGCGCTCATAGCCTCAACAACACCGGCTGCTGTGCTAGACTGAATGCTACCTGGTCCAGCTTGTGCTGCTGCTGCCGCGCTAAGTCGTGCCTCCGCCAAACTTTCAGCTTCTGAAGAAATGGATAAAATAGACGACGCGCCGAGGTAGTGAACGTTTCCCTTTGGATCTTTGACCAAGGTCCTAGGTGGGGCAGATCCAGTAGGCGATCCAGCCTGTCCTGGCTGGTGCCTGGGGGTCGAAGCCGAAGTTGATGGTCCAGCAGTGTTTAGAAACGACGGTGGCATCCTACTAGGTGTCGTAGCCCCACCACTTTCTCGAGAAGGTGACGGAGATAACAGGGAGGGGAACCCAGGTGGGGTCGGGTGCATTGTTGCCATTGGGCTGTGCATCATCTGGCTTGCGAAGGGCGACGATTGCTGTGAAGGAATGGCTTGGGCTTGGGATTGCTGCTGCTGATTATGGTGGGCAGTCATATTAGATAGCTCGAGGGCAACCGCGATCCGCTGCATGGTGGACTCCAATCGATCCAGGCGCTCGTGGACCTCCTCAAAACGGTGGGCACTATACCCTTTGTTAGAAACCGACGCTGTCTATCACAGCAACGAAACAGGATATAATGCAACATACATGCGCGTGGACTCATTCTCTCGCTTCTGGCGTTCGGAATAGGTGCAGGCGGCTTTCCAAGTTTTGCAATTGCGACATACTGGTTTCTCGCGACCGCACCGGACCTATATCGGCTGACATGTCAATTGTGTTCTCTTGAGGTTTTTTTTTTCTCCGCAGTATGGCCGTATAGGGGCACGGAACGGCAATTGATTAAGAGAAGTTATATGTTACCTTTTTCTCACGGCACAGATCGCAGGCAGGATTTCTAGCGGTGACGGGCTGCTTCGGTGTTAGTACAGTGATGAAGTTAAGTTAAGTTTAGGCACGTATGCAGCTAAAAGGACTATACGGCTGGAATTGACGGATTTGAACGGGGTATAACAGTATAGATGCTATAGACCGGATGCATATAACCTCATTTAAGAGGGAAAGCTTGAATTGAAGGCTGTTGGTCCATTGAGCAGTGCAGTGCGCAAATGCTGAGAGTGAATTGAAGTGAGTGTTATGTTATGTTTAGATTTCAGACTTACCCCTTGTTGGTCACCACCAGATTCCGAACCATCGTCCTTGTGGTCGTCCTGTTTTGTCATGGAGCTAGATTGGGAAGTAAAAAAAAAAAATAGAAGATATCACCGGATCCAAAAGAGGGCGGAATATGGCGGTTTGAAGGGAATCAAGTTGGCGACTTTGAAGTGTCGCGTGGGAGCATAAAGACAGATGGGAATCCAGGGGGAACCAAAGCTTGGGGGTAAAAGTATCAACAACAGGGCGCAAAAACCGATGTTTGCGTGATCCGAATGGGAAGGAAGAAGGATCGATCAAATCCAGTCCCGTCTGGTCTGGTCCCAGGCCAATGAATGACAGACCCGGCAAGGGATGGTGGAGACAGCTTCCTTAGCTAGGCTGAATCAGGGTAAAATCCGAGTGGCGGTTCTTGGGACCCTGTGGCTGCCGGTGTTTAGCTTCTTAGTCTGTGTGTGTAATATTACCACAGATCCTTCTGCTTCAGCTTCGGTTCTGTTGAGAGAATCGCGAAGTGTAGTTTGGCGTTAAAGTTGAAGTTGAAGTTGAGGTTGATGATGGAGGAGAGAAGGAGGAAGAGGAGGAGCGATGGTTTAAGTAAGCCACTAGGAATTACCCAACTAAGGAGATAGTCTCGAGCGTTTGATTAAAGTACGTCAGCGACTGTGGCAGAGATGGGAAGTCGAAGTCGGTTTCTGTGGTGAGGGGATGCCGTTTGCTAATATCGGCCAGTCCACCAGGAGTCCCGGCCGCCGAACCAGCGGACTCCAACACATTTTAAAATCTGCCACTTGATGACATCCACGTGATGGTTAGCGTGGCGGGATGCTTCAAACTTTTACTTATACTTCCATGGATAATGCTAATTGCCTTAGCTAACCAGCCTACACTGCCTTCGGTCTTATAGCTCTACGAGTGTGTGATCGATCAGTTAACTTATGACGTTAGAATTCGTCTGACGTCTTGGTCAAGCTACTTACAAAAGCTTAAGCTCGATCAACCTGTCAATACGCTTACTTATACTATGTACATCAATAGCATATGGGCTGGATGTGCCCGGGATACCGGATGTCAGCAGGTTGGCTCGACTCGACGGAACCTGTCGGTTGATTACACCGCGAGGAGCTAGCCAGAAGGGGGCTGTGCAACATTATTATGTCAGTATCGATTAATATTACATCTGCTAACAAACTGTACTGTCCCGTCGACACGCGAGAAAAGTACGAAGCCAACATGTAATGTCGGTGGATGTAAGTATGTCTGATCTGGGTATGCGTGCATGTAAGGGGCAATATACCGTCTTTCAAATGCAGGGGAAAACTTTTGAGCTTCTGATCACTTATCCATTGCCTTCTTTAAATTTTCTATCAATTCCATTCGCCATTATAATTATACATATGCCCGATGCAGCGCCGATGCATGTATGCGCAAGAGAAGTTCGAACAATACGTCGGTTGATCCTTTCATGAAACATTCTCCACTCTTTGAAATTCATCGTGATTCGTATATTAAATTAAATTAATTAATATGACTTAAAGTACTTTTCAAACAATCGTACCGTCTTCAGACATCGGATCTTCTTCCCCCACGGTCATTGTTTGATTAGCAGATCGATACGAATGTGACCGTGCTTCCGCCGCAGACCCTCCTAAATCTACACAATAATAAGGTTGCAATGCAGCAGTGATAACATTTGATAGCGACGTTCTCTCCACAGCTTTAAAGCTTTGCGGCTGCATCCCCAAATTACATCCTGCATTGTGGCCGGAAGGCCGGACAATTAGGTATCCACTTCTCATTGATCTATCGCCGTTTTTGAATATCTTTTCCTGCCGTTATAATTTCGAATTCGTCGCCTTCCCGTCTGCTAGCTCTCGTCCATGTCCTAGATGTTGGTTGTGAGTAGTCCGTGGGAGTACTTGGGATTTTAAACTCGATTCCAAGCCAGGGTACGTATGTGCAGGTATTCTTGTGCCGATGTCTGTCTCTCAAAGCCCCCAATTGCAAGTTTACTGGATATCCAGGCACCAGGCGTGTGCGAGAGTATACACGTATAGTAACATCCATGCTATATATTGATTCATGCATGGCCGGCCGCACCCAGGAACAAGAACATGATATCCGTCTTATCTCACATGTTCACCCATGATTAACGGAAGGATCAATGATCTACACCGTTACATACGTGCTACAAAAAGAACTCCGCGGCCGCGGTACCGGCAGCCAAGACAGACGATGTCCCCACAAAGGGAGAAATTTTCGTTGAAGAAGAAATATTCTATTTTCTCCTCAACAACGCCGGTTTCTTGCGCCAAAATAATATTTTCCGCCAGAGCAGAATTCGAAAGAAAAGAAGAAAAAAAAGTCTTAGAATACAAGCTTGAGCTTGCAATTCAGTTGTAGTTATGGACCGATTAAACAAAAGACTCCTGCTCTAAACTTTTGAATTGAATATATTTAGGGATCCCTGAGCATGTGGCCGTGGTTGTACAGCATTTGAAACTACATACTCTCCGGTTGAAGATATATACATGGTACATCGATATATCTAGAACAGTCTTCTAGAGCGCAGCTTTTCCTGACTCGATGACGCCTGAAGCTGTGGTGTCGAAGGTTTCAACCTCAATTAGGTATCGCTTTCATACTAATGCCCATTTGTCCCGCGTTCTCTGGAGGCTTGCTGATCCAGGCCCACAACCTTGTAAAAGTTTTCCCAGCACTGAACCATCCCTCCATTCCCGAGCCACTACGGTTGGTCATCTCTATTTTTGGCCAGGGAAGAGACCCTGTGCTCAAGGTCGGATCCGACAGGACTGGGACCTGGTTAACTTCCCATATCCAGTTATCCCCCAAACTGTAGCAAACATGATGGCATTATCTTGCAAAGCTTGTGCCATCCTCAGATATGTTCGAAACAAAAAACTTGGTCTCGCATTGATATGCGATTCCGACTGATATTATCGATAAAACTAGGCGAATGGGAGAGATGGCATCCGTTCGGGGAAATGAAAATGAGGCAGGCCCAAGAACGCCCAGCTACTCTGGTGTGGTGGAGTATACCGAATACTATCGTGGTGGCTCGCATGAAATACCAGAACTAGATTCGCCTACAAAATGCATATGCAGGCGGTCATACTTGTCGACTCCCTTTAAATCTCCAAAAGTGGCTCTATTTGGCTTCGTCTCTAGCCAAAAAGACAGTACAGCTGTGGCTCTTTTTGAACTTTGAATTTTATTCTATTCTAATTTTCTAATTTTTCTGACCCTTGCCTCGATCCATCGTCTTTCTTGGATTCTTGGAAATAGTCTAGTTCCGTCCCTATTTCGACGTTTATATGCGGAGCATACCCAAGTTCCCTCGAGCCGTTTGCCAGTAGCAGGCGTCGTTCTCAGACAACATTGCGCTCGCTCTTTCTTTTTCGCATCTGCTAGCTGCATTCTATATAACCATCCAGGACCTCGAAAAGTACCAATCATCGATTTGACATTTAGTCAAGGCTGTCGCCCACCCCTTCTGTCAAAAGGTACCGCTTGCTCTTCTCTCTCTCCATCTTGGACGGGGGGCTGTATGTGTGTGTGTGTGTGCTTTTCCACATTGCATCGTCAAGATCAGAGTCAAAAAACAGGTGTTTCAATTAAGACCGCGACCCCAGCCACCTGTGCATCTGCATACGAATTCGAACCGACATCCTTTTGTCACGCTACTTAATTCGTTTTTTTTTACTTCTCAGTCAGTTTGCAACCTCAAGTGAAAGAAAAAAAGGGTGAGAAGAGAAGGTGCTGGCCATTATAATTATATCTTTCCTCCACCTCCCAAAAGACATCCGGCGTACTGAAACGAAGGCGGCCCCCATTCCGAGCGTTTCGTTTCGGTTCTTTGGTCAAATCATTGCATCGCCAGAGCATTTTTATCGGTAAGTCCTTTAAAGGGTGTGCGGAACAGTCTCGTCGAATAAGAGCTCGAGCTTTGCCCCGTCTCAGATAGTCCCGATGTTTCTATGCACCGCTTCAATTCCCTTGCCTTGCTTTCCAGTTTCCCTTGCTTCTCGTATCTTTGCCTCTGTGATATGGGGAGTTTTCGCATAACTTAAACAAAGGCTCATTTCCCTCCAAAGCCGCTCTGTTCATTCCTCTTTGATCCTTCCCGGGCTTACGAGATCCTAACTTGCAACTGTCTCGCTTCCTTTTGCACAGCTCAGCGACAAGTCGAAATAGCTAGCTAACCGGCCGTCTGTCTAACTAAGCAGGGCTTCTTGGTCAAGGTAACCCGGCGCCTGGACATAACTTCGACTGTGGGATTCTGTGGGACAGTTAGCAACGCAACACATATCCCGTTGTTAGCCAACAGTCGCAGCTTCGCCTCCTCAGACTTACATTATAACGGACCGACTGCGAATACTCCAATCCAATCCAATCCAGTCCACTCCACTCCATTGCATTGCCTGCATGCATAGTTCTGTTATAGAAATAGAACAAGTATAACTATAACTATAACTATACATACATACGTACATGCACATGCTTGGATACTCGAGCATATAGCGTATAGCATATAGTATATAGTGCAGTGTACGGTATATATCTGCCCACCATGTCGCTCTTCCATACCGCAAAGCCCCAGCTGCCCAAGTCCACTTCATTTCATCAAGCCGATCTTATCGCCCAGGAATCAACCAGTGCGACTGCAACTGATCCTCAGACTGTCAAGAAGAAGCGTACCTTCTTCCGTGGTCACGCCAAAGCAGATTCTGCTTCATCTCTTAAGGACATCATGGTTGTACCGCGCGAGGTTACTGTGACACCTCTTCCACCGCATTCCGCCAAGGAGACGGTTATTCATGGCCATGGCCATCATCATCCAAATATCCCACATCATGAAGGTCTTCCAGCATCTCCTCGACGAAGCGCTTCTCCTAGACGGAGATCTTCTACCACTCGTAGGCTCCAGAAGCGTCCTCCATCTCATTCTGGTGGTTCTTCTAGAACCAGCCCTAATGCTTCTCCTGCTCCTTCACCAAATTACGTCTTCGACAAACCTCCTAGGATATCTAGCAAAGATTATACTCCTGCTCATCAAAACCTTTACATCATGGACGACGGTCAGGACGATGAAATGTACACCCTCTTTGAGATGATCAGTGGCAGCAAGCCAATGAGTTTCAATGGAAGTGGTGCACAATCACAACCATCATCTGCCTATCCTAGTCCCGAACTACCAATGGAATCACAAAGATGCGAACTCAAGCGACATCACAAGAAGCTCAATGGGCCTTCCGGACACTCGAGGAATACTTCGGCTTCGTCAGAATACTCCGTCATGAGCACCAGTACCTATCAAACAGAATTCTCGGACTTTCAATTCGAATTCAATCACGCTGATCCCCATGATAAAGAAGGAACGTTGCGAGGCGCTCCTCAGGAGTTCACATTCCCAAGGAAGGCAACGAACAACCACGCCGGGAAAAACACCGACCTCCTCGGAGTTGAGATGACTAACGACTACGAGGATTGTGTCGCAAGCATTGCGGACTTGACATCGGATGATGAGTCTGACTATAGCTTCGAACATGGAGACGATCTAGATGGCCTAGTCTTAGAGGAAGGCCTGGCCATTCAAGTGCAGATTAGGAAGTATTGTTCGCCTATTTTGGTGATGATTACTCCTAGGAGCAGTTGCGAGCTATGATTTTGAAGGGGTGGTGGTAGATAGGGGTAGGCGGGTATCACACGGAGTCACGGACATATATTCTGCAAGGGGTTGGATTAATGGGAGACGAGGGGAGCTATCTATTGTGGAGGATACTGTAATGAATTAATGATCTCGCCAATCTCTGTTTAGTTATTTTTCTTCTTCTTCTTCTCCTGATTATTCGGCTTCTTTTCTTCATCTCCTTTTCTTTCGATGTATGGATATCACGGGAACACCTTTTCTTTCGTTAATGCTTGGGAGTTTGTGGATATTACTTTGATACGCCGGGGTACTAAAACTATTATTTCCTTTATGTCTTTCACTTATCGGTTGTTTTATTATCTCAATGTGCCTATACTTCGTCTCTATGCTTCTTTCAAATGTGCCGTTTATCTTTCTGCCTGTATATGATGACACCGACACAAACATATTTTCTCTTTTTGGGGTATCGAAACTGTTACAATATACGAAATAAAACAAGATGGCGAGTTAAACAGTTACAGATGTTGGATGTCTCGCATGTGCCGTAATATCAATTGATGTTTAATATCAACATTGTTCATGATCCAGTCTAGTTGGAGATTGTCTCCTGCAGGGGGCCGTATGTTGTTATATACTTTCCTTACACATACACTTTTGTGACGGATATTGTGAGAGGATATTGCTAGAATATAGATATCCAGTTGTTTGGTAACACGTTAGCCTACGTCGTAACTTTGGATACATCCAACAGTTTTGTTGCTATGGAATGATAGTTCGATCGTCCGAGATTGATCTAGCTATGATATGAGGCCTGCTATGCACGTCAGCGGAGAGTTTTAGCTTGACAGACGGGATGTTGGGTTTCTAAGTGAAAGTTGGTGGCGGTCGTTACGAATGGTGGTTGATGAAATTATCGATTATTGGTTTTTGCGCAAGGGTCGTCGGGCGTAATAGACTTCAAAGGTAAGGGAACACGCAAAACCCTCCTTTTTACTCCTGCTTTATGGAGGTTCTTGCGCGATTTGATAAATATTTTCAGTTTCGCATGGCTGTCTGCTATCTCAAGATGTCCTTTGTTAGTGGAGCTACTTTATTCTTCTGAAGTTTAAAATGTTGGATTTTGAGAAGGAGAGACGAGGGAGCATGAATTTCCGTCCCAACATATGTTAGTAGCTGCCTAATCGAGGGGGGTTACCTTTAGCTCAATGAGCAGACCCCGAAGTCTCAAGTCGCGATCGAAGGTAAGAGGTTATAAATCGGAAGGTCCGGATGCATGAAACTCCGGGCCATCTTAAGTTTTTACTTTTTTTGTATATCCAAAGGTTGAAATCCGGGTCCTTTCTCGCTCTTTGCGGTGGGATAGATTTCGAGATAGGTAGTTAAGTAGGTAGCTAACTAGCTAGCTGTAGCTCGGAGCTAGAAGAGCTCCTGTCAGTTGGTTGAATTGCATTACAACAGTGAAGCATGAAGCTAGTGATGCCGAGGTATATGGAGTAGTGTCTAGCGAAGCTATCTAGGAAGCTTGCTGTTCAACTTTTTGTTGGATACATCTCTATTGACCAAGCTTGGGGTGGCTGAGGTTCCATCTCTGATGTTGGTTACCCCCCCTGCCTGAGTTACTTCTATCGCACGTTGTGAACGCCGATGACCGTCTCACACGGAGTCACAGGATGTTAAGGCAGCCAGTTAACGTTGAAAGATAGTGGAAGTAATGCCAGCGATATAGCCTCTGCCGGTAGGGAAGTACCAATCGAGTCGTACGCGTGCACTAAAGACTGTTTTATTTGCACTTAAACTCGAAGCTCCGGATTGGCCGCGCACATATATCAGCTTCTATGAAGTGATAAGGGTCCAGGTGATCGACATCTACTCGATGCTTGTAGATGGTGCATGAGCTCCTCGGCCCTTTCTTAGACAGTATTTAAGAGCACGGGTGATCACCTGTTTGTAATCATGTCATGGGATTGGATGGACAGTTTCCTTCCTTTTTGTTTCCTGTACCCTTGAAAGCCTAATTCTCGAGGCATGTATGGCAAAATGTTGTGCGAGAGATGTATACCGGGAAACGCTTTTTATAGCGTGCACCGGCGTTCGACAAAGCCTGTGGCTAAGCGTGGCAAACGGTAGTGCGAGAAGGAACAGTGCCTGGCGTTATGTTGTACAGAGCTGGGGGGTGGGATTGGGATATATGTCGATATATGTGTTCACTCCGAATGTTGAATATCGAATTAATTTAAAGGGTGTGACGTTCGTCCGGATCAAAATCCTGATAATGATTGGGATCCGGTCCAGAGCCCGGAATTCGATTCGATTGTTTGATGTTTTCAATTAAGGGAAAGGCGAGGTTACAAGGACAGGGGGGAACTTTGTGAACAGTATTTTGGATATTTGGGAGGGTTCTGTAATTTTAACCGCCGTATTGGTGTTCTGCCATTGCAGAGCTAATCGTTGATCAGCCGCGAGGTTGGAGGGATTGTTGTACGGGAGGGGTACAAGCAAGGCCGTTTTATAAAAAAGAAGGACCTGGGATAAAATTGGAAGTCCGGTTGAGATTCGAGAACTTTGAAGAGGGTACCGGGTTCGGAGATTTGTCGTGATATCGGTGGGTTTAAATAGCCGGTCTTTGTGATACCTTTGCACATAGAATGACTCGACTGAAGTAGTCTGAATCATTCCATGGTCAATTGGGTCATCATGAACTGTTGCTGATATCGATATGATATTAGACTATACTATTGAGACACTAGTGTGAAGCGATATCTAAGATGCATCATATCATGAGAGGAGGCGAGTTACGTTATACGTTATTGTATATACCGAGATTACCTCGGTATCGATATCTGCGGCTGCGGTGAGGGTTCTGGTATAAACCAGATAAAGCTGCGGCCCTGATTTAATATCGATATGTCTGTGAGAAGAACCATTGAGCAGGGCTCTTGTCGATCTGTGCCTCCGCCGGTCGCGACGTCGCTGGGTTTCACGCTACTGTGACGTTTCAGCGCAGAAGGACGTAGCTTCGAGACCGGCTCTAGGGAAACTAGGTAGTATTGATTTCTAAATTAGGTGCCTGCGCTCTGTATATGGATTAATTTGATCAATAGTAGCATATATTTACATACCGATGTTAATATTACAGTACTGCGGTGGGAACCAAAATATCCCATATAGATCCACTAAACGGAACCAGTGAAGAAAGTTGACGGAATCCCCCTGGTACCTAGACGTAACTGGGTGAGTCTAGGAATACGTACGGATTTAGAATGAGCTAGGGGGCTGTGATTTCAACTCCGAGAACATTTGAGCGAAAATACGACAGCTAGGAATAGGGAAGATGATATTGATATCGAGATGTGACATTGGGAGTTTTCAAAAGAGGCAGAATGGCCATATACAAGAGCTAGTATACTTCCGATTTTTTTGTTAAGCCGATACTACCGAATGATCACCAGAACAAACCTAGGCAGATGTCAGTATCAAACTAATGCATCTTAGTATGTGCATTGAGTTCAGCTTGAAAATAAGCTTCGGCCTCGAGGCCTGGATATTGAATATTATTCGTCATCTAGGAATCGCATATGCGTGTTAATGTGGGATTGATAGAGCCGTTTAGGACGCCAAAACTGCAAGAAAATCAAAAATCTTGAAATTTATTTCACGTTCCACCAACAGACATGGGCCACGAATACAATAGGATGTCATGGATTTGGCGTGGTGCATGTTTTCAATTGATCAGGCTCGATGGCTCTACACATTGTGCGTATGCATGCATACGCAAGCCTAGAATATTGGGTAACCTTTTTGTTAGTTTCTAGAGCTAGAGGCAAGGCTTCTGGGAACCTAGGCTGTCGGTATTGTTTCAAGCAACATCATTTTGCTATAGACTTTAGTGATCTTCTTCAGATCGATAGCTATGGAGACTTAGAGGAACCCTTGGGACAGATCTTTTGAACTCTTCTCTGACCAGCTGACTCCGACGCGCTGCCGGCCTCATCCTACTTCCGCATGTTCCGTTTAACGTTCCCGAATGGGTCTGATAAACGACTGACAAGCCAGCCATACTAATATTTATAATTTAAATGTCCTAGATTGGAACGGACCTGTAAATCATTTGTGCTGAATACTGAATGATACTGCAGGAAAACGATCTACTTTGCGGGGTAGAAAAGCAAAAGAAAGGCTGCGGTCATGTCGGCCAAGATGTCTGACTGCGAACCCCAGTAAAGCCAATTTTTTGCCATCTGATTTACCGCCCGTATACTCGTCTTGATCGAGGTTACATTCTCTGTGTTTTTTTGTGGACGGTATTTCTGCTAGCGAATGGGGTACTTCTTTGTCCATGGAATATTTTAGCCGGCCACGTCCGGACCTTCAAATCTCACTCATGAGGAGGATAGTCTTGGCGTAGTCAATGCATGCACCTCAGCGGGATTTCTGCAGCTTCCCCACACGATGCGGCCTTGGGAACAGGGTTATTGAGCTGCCGACGTCACTCAGAAACACGAGTTTTATGCGGCTAAGGTCGAAGTTACGGCGGAGATCATAGAGCAAAGTCGACAATAATATTTCGAAGTGGGATTTCATTGATTGGGGAAAACTTCTGGATGATGTGGTACCTCGATGTTTTCGATCGCGAATAGGCATGGAATTGTCCTAGGCCTTGGTCGGCCAGATCTAGGGTCCAAAGGTATCTAAGTTGCAACCTGATGCCGCATCTGTTCTTTGGTGCTTTGCCCTCTAAGTTTGTATACTAAGGTACGATCGTGAATCCGCGGGCCACGGATAGAAGAGGTGCAATTGCAATGCCGAATAACCACTAACACAATACCAGCAGATTTGTTGGTATCTCCGAGGCTGAAGTCTCATGCAGTTTTTTCGTCGAAAAAATTTTTGATCCCGGCCTGGTTCTGGCTAGCTTATAGTTTGCGGCCATGCATCGATTTCTAGTTGATCGCTGCACCTCACTATCGACGCACACTAGAAGCCCGATCCCTGAAGGTTGCGCTAGACGGTCAACTGCACCAGTTGACTGCTATTTTTAACTGTGGAGAAAGTTAGCGGTTTGTCTCCTCATATTCGCTTTAAGCAGGAGTGGTATGATGCTGAAAACATGGAGTGACTTCATTCCAACACTTACCATAAATGATCGATATGCAGACGAAATGCTACATGAAGTAAGGACGCGCGGTTGAAGAGTGACCATACTTTGGATATACATCCGTTTCTACAAAATGAAAGGTTCTCATATTGATATCATTGGCAAGACTGCTCTTTAATCCCCGAGTTCGAACTTTCTGTCGTCGCTTATATGGTAGGGCGTGGTCAACGTTTCTGGCCTCACGGCCCACACGCATGCACCTTGGTCGCAAACTTACCACGTCAGTTTCGATCTAACAATTGTCGGGCAGGATGCGCTATCTGGCAAATGAAGTCAGACAAGGCTTTGAACTTAAGACAGTGGAGTGATTTGCGGTCCTAGACGAACGAATCGGTCTGGTCTAGCGAAACAGGAATTCGGTTCCTTAACCGTAGCTAGGTCAAACGGGACTTTGAGCCCCATTTGCCGCATCCAAGAAATCACTAATGGGTACAGATCAGACCTTAAAACAGCAGTCTAGTCACCGGTCTAGCTCTGGTTCCCCAAAGTTGCAATGTAACCCTTCCTTTTTATCAAGCCCCAGATCCCAGTCATTCATCATGTTCCTAGAGGTCACTCCGGAGTAGGTTGACAAGTGTCGCACACAAGCTTCCCGCATCTGTATGAAATTTTACATTTGCGTGACAAAATCTGCGAATGATTTGGATTCGAGTTCCTAGTGATGAATTAGAAATCTCCCATTTCTCCGGGAGCACAAAGTACTCACATGTTATCCTCACGCCCTTACTTCACTTTGCGTGGTACCTAAAGCCTCGGGTACTAGTAGAGACGTTGTTCTGACGTCAAAATGTAACAAAGCTTCTTTGGGTAAAATGTGTTTTTCCCAATCACTTACAGAAACTTTGTGCTAAAGTGACAGAGCTCAAGCTATATCGATAAGTATCATAATCGAAAAAAGAAAGAATGGTTTCCATCCTAAAAAGAAAATAAATCTCATGCATGCAGAACAAGTCAGGGAATGATTGTCGAATATCGTTAAGCCTGTATACTTGCGGAGGATATCGACGGATCGAACTTTCCGAGATGCACCCGCCTTAAGCTTGTACTTGGCTTCTTCATCATACGATCATAGTGGAGATAGTACTATGGTCCAGATTTTAACAGGTGCCCTGCATGATGTACCGCGACAGTGACAGCCTATATAAAGGCATCTTCATGCCCTCCGCAAACGTCTTACTAGTATACTCGAAATCAATCCCATCGATATATAAAAGACAATCCTCAGTGTTAAGTCTTTTTATCAGACAGCATACCTATTGTATAGTTATAATCCACTCGTTCTCAACCACCTCACTCTTTGGTTTTGGCATTATAAAACCATCTTCGTAACAATGCGACCAACATTTTCACTCTTCCTTCTTTCGTTAGCGGCCTCGGTCCAATCCATGGTCCTTCCCAGAAACCCTTGCTATAAGTGTCAAGGCTTTACTATCAGCGTCTCTGGCGGCGTCAGCGGTCCCCTCGGACAGATCTCTGATGGCCAGAACCGTGTTGGGCCAAAAACCCCAACCGCGGCCAAGTATAGTCTCGGCTGCAATGGCGGAATTGTTGATGCTAATGGCCGTGGATGCATCTTGACACCCCCAACAACTCAGTATCAGTGTGACCAAGGTGCATCACCTACAACTGGATTCGCCATTGGCAGCAACGGTGCTATTACCTACAACGGCAAGGGAGAGTTCTGGGCCTGCCCGTAAGTTTGATCTCTACCAACCACGAAAAATCAACTTGTGAACCTAATTTGACTAAATTCCACATGTAGTGTCGATGATTATGGCAATTGGAACGTCTACAGCAATCCAGTCGCTGGGCAGACCAAGTGCGTCAAAGTCTGGTTGACCGCTAAAGGCTGCAGTGCACCACCACCGCCACCACCTCCACCACCACCAAAAACCTGCCCATATAACTTGGTGTATCCTAACGGCCAGTCTTTCGAATTCCCTCACTTGATTGTGCCAGTCGACAAGAAGACCCCGACCAAAGCCTACGGAACATCATATTTCGGCGAGATCACAGCTTCGAAGGCCACTATCTTTAACTTTGACATTCGTCCAACATTCAAGGGCAAGAAGTGCTCTCTTGTCTGGCTTTTCCCTAAAAACCCTCCATCGGATACTAGCTCCTATACCTTCTCTGGTGCTGGAAACCTTCACTTCTGGAAGAAGTCTTCCCCAGCTACACAAGGCACAACTTATAATAACCAAGGCGGAAATAGCATCGACTACGGTGTCACCAAGGTTGCTCCGGGAAATAGCTATACTATCTCCACTTTCGACTGCCCTTACGGCCAGAAGATTGCCTTTGAAATCAGCTCCACAGATACCAACCTCAGATACTTCCAAGATTACAACCCTTCAGCGTAAGTTCCCTAGCTTTGCCACAATCAACATAACATAACACTAATCGATGAACTTAGGGTCGGTCTTTACATTACTGTCTGCTAGATGGAGATATGGGTTTAATCTAAGAGCAAATACTTCGTAATAACTAAGTTTTCTTTCATTTTTATTGCATAGCATGGCTTCATGAATTATGGCAGATCACATTCCTTCGGCGTTGCATAATCCCTTTACTGGTCCCCTACTTTGTGGGAATCGAGATTGCTATATATCAGGCTTTCTCAAAAATCATGTACTAGTGCATAATGTCTAACTCACTCTCCTTTGCCTTTCCAGACGACATGATAAAATGTCCCCAAAATTTTCTTTACTTCGTACACTCATATCAGCAAAATAGTCATGGGTTTGTTTATCCTTCTGCACATTTTGTGTCTAATAGTACAATTCAATCTAAGGTGAAAATTAAATTGGCACCGGTGTCGGAGTAAAACATCCAAGATCCCAAAGAAAATGCTTGATTCTCAGGTGTGGCTTAAAACGCAGACTCCACATTCTCCACGAGGGAAAATCCTATCCATACTTACGGGCGAGCAGGGTTGAGAGGGCGCACGTGGTTCTGAGCAACCCGTCTACCCCGATCGTTGTGGTCGTGGATGCATATGGTATGCAGCTGCAAGTGATGTTACAGTCGGCTTGCGAGCTTGCTATGTCCGGAAAGGCCATTTTTAGAAAATCGTGGTTCCACTACATCTTCTATTCTGCTTGCATGGGCAGCGACGAAAATTTTGGGGTATCCAGTCTGGCTATTGGAACTCTCTTTTCGTAGACAACAGAATTCAACAGTAGTTTTTTTCCTTGGGAGACTGGTACGAAGCTGCTTTTCTGGGTGTCACTAATATTGCAATATTGGCCAAGTTAGACCTATACAAGCGGCCGCGGCCAATTCGTTGAAGGGTTTGTGATAGATCGTACCCTTGACCTATCGAACTATGATACGAGGACGAATAGAATTACCGCAAGGTTCGGGTATTAACAATTTCATCTGAAGTTCATGGGCTTACAAAAATCCCTTTCAGGTCACTGTCGACTGCTGTTGGTGGGTGCATGGATTGATCATAACGGTTCAGTAGTTGGCCTAAATTTAAACAACGTGTTGACTTGTGACCAAGCATGGCTTTTGGTTTGTGTTCTAATTGTTGCATTTTGGGCCAAGTTCTCATGTGTCACTACGATCGACACAAAGCTGTGTCGCACAAACTTTGACTTGAATTGGCTTGACCATTCAGCTAAGCTACATGTTACACCGCTATAGATATAACATATTAATATGTGCAATATCAATCGATGAAATGTGCTCGCCGGGTGTTGGATGTCACAAGGCCAACTTATCTTTTATCCAGAATGTGATATGCCAGCCTTACAACTCCCCTGATTAAGCTGACTGTGTCATATCTATCACTATATTATAGATCGATCTAGTTAACGGTATGCACGCCTTAATCAATAATTAAGATTCGATTGGAGACAAATTCGATTCAACGTGCTAATTACAGTTAAGTGCATTACGATATTGATTAGGCTCCATACATTCAAGTACGAATATACGCACACACATATATATGGATGTGAAAGATTCATTCTTAAACTCAACGAGACCAGTGCAGTTGCCTGCAATATAGTTAATAAATGGATCCATGGAAGTTCTGCCTTGGAAACTTGCCTTGAGGACTGTCATCAATGGTTGACCGGGTCGACAGGGAAGACCTTAAGAGTACTCAGATATATCACGTCTAGATCTGTCGAGATAGAGACCGGCCGTTGAAATCAGCTACATATTCGTGCGGGTAGCCTACTACTTTGATGCTGACTACTTTGTAGGTTTATATTGGAATTGGACTTCTTGTTGTGATAAATATTAAATTCGTAAGTATTTGATTACTTGAGACGGTAATGAAATTTCTCGAATATAAAGCTACTCGAAACAGGCTACTCTATATCTCCGCGGTCCGTTACTAACTTGTGGTGAATATTTATATGAACTTGCTATGCAACTGCTAAGAATAGTTAAGGTAATTAGCTTTTATACCGGTTCCGAATCCGATGCATTGGGTCATATGATCATGCGCCAGCTAGCTGAACCTCCTGCCACGACATGCATGCAACATCCCTGGGATAAAATTTTATCTGGATCTTGAACCAGAACATTCACTAATGCTCCTCCATGCATGCAAAAAAAAGTTTTAGGGCTATATAGATGTCTATGTTAATTATTTTGGGATTATTGGTATGGTATCTTCTAGGGCTGGGTACGAGACAGGTGTGATATCTGCATTGGAGGTTATAAGGATAAGGCGGTTTGGAAACGCCTAGCTTGATGGAAAAGGAATGAAATTGCTCGCCTGTCAATCTATAATCTAGTTTTCTGCCCACAGGGTCATAATGTGCGATTTTGGCAGTGAATAAAATACTATTCGTTTGGTCCCAATGCTTTTACGTCCAAATGGGACCTGAAGGCGGCCCGGATTCATGGCGCCACCGCCTCACCCCGCCGTCCGCTAGCTTCCTCAACCTGCTAGAAAACCTATAAATTGTTTTTGCGGCCTCATTCCAGAAATATTCGTTGGGTCTGCGTATAGGCTGACTAAAATACTAAGTAGTTGGGGTTTGTGCAATAGCAACCTGCTCGATCTGGGGAATCGAGTGCCTAGATGACATGATCAATCAACACCTTCCCTTTTGATAACTGTGCAAAAAAATTTCTTCCCCCAGATAGATGGTAATGTATGTGGCATCGATTTGTAGATTGCGTGATTTGGAAGCAAAATGCCTCCGCAGTTGCCATCGCACTTGGACCTGCAGATATCGATTTGCCTCACATACTAAGTCGACTCCTTTCCGGGGTTGCCCATGATGATATTCAATGGCTGGTTATGCGATAGTTGACGGTATGGTTCAATGTTTTAGTTTCTTTAGGAAGACGGTTTACATTCTGTATTCCGTTACCGTTGTCGGTATCGATTGTGATTGATTAGATAATTAGCATATCGATATCGATGTATCATTGGGTCTTAGTTGTAACGGCGCTATTCCAAGAAATTATACTGCATCGATAAAAATCTAGAACAGGCGCCATTTCGAATATGGCAGATGCCGCAGAGGGTTATTGAATCCCAATTGACAGGCTTCCGGATGCATTAGCCAAGAGCTGGGCCGTGACAAGGCTATCTGGATCAACCCCGTAGATTGGAAGGCGAGATAAATGGGCTTTCTAACGATAAGGACGGCTCCGTCCCGTGCCAAAGGTGCAGAGACGGGGAACATGACTTCGGTTATAAGAAGATCTTGCCTCATTCGTGAGAATTTCCCGAAGTGCAAATAGATGGCGCCAGCTGCAGGGGAGATTTCATGGGCCATCAGCTGAATACCCTAGAGGGAATGTTATACTGCCCTCATCCTGAACCTAGCATTAGGCTGGCCAAGAGTGACCACCTGTGCCGAGAGAGATGCGGTGGTTGAAAGGAGAATGTGTATGGACTTTGCGGCAGGAAGTCGATAGGCTTGGTGCCTACGTCTACACCTTGAGCCCTTCTGGCTATTCTCGGCCTCACCGCGAGGCCGGGCTTGATGTCCAGCTTTGCCTTTGACTGGTGGCGAGGTGTTCTGACGAAATAATTCTCCAGGTCGGAATCAGCAGGAGGTACTCTCGGTATGCCCCTTTGGATGGAAGAAGTAGGTTCTGCGCTGCTGCTCCCACGCGGCCATGGCCACGGCTCGATATCCAGACGATGATAAGTTCTAAAGGCTCAAGGTATAAAAGGCTTGGATCCCACCCCATTGAATATGAAGTCCATAGAGCTTGAAGATAGAATAACATTCCGCATCAATTGTTCTCCAGAGGTATATCCAAGAAGCCGCCTTTTATATATATAAAAATGCAACTCACCACTGCTACCTTGGCTCTTTTCGCCGCTGTTGTCGGACTTGTCTCCGCTCAGCCCCCACCACCCCCACCTCCACCACAACATGACCTTGATGGCCCATTCGCTCTTCAGCTTAGAGGCCCTCATGCCAGCTGGAACGATAAGTTCATCTCGCATGCCCCTGTCGGTGGCTCCGCCAACCTGTGAGTATTTAACTCTAGAACCATTCTTATACTTCTATAGTGTTTTCACTTCGTGATTACTGATGAAAAGCATTGTCAATAGGGTGATCCCTGACAACAACTCCGTCAATTTCTTCCTTAATACAACCGACAAGACTCTTATCTACATTGCTCCAAGACCGCGACCGGGCCCGCCAGGTGGCTTCCGAGAGCGATACCCCTTCGTCATTGTCCACAACTTGCACTCGAACGTTGGCAGCGTCTATATTGCTGATGATTCTGTCCAAGGTACTTCTGGCTGGACTTTTAGCCAACAGGGTATCTTGGAACTCGCTGGAATAAGTGGTCGATTCCACATCTGCACCCACCAAACTCCTGCTGGCCCGAAGATTGGCCTCGCGTGGCAATATGGTGCTTGCAGGTTTGATGTCCCGGATTGCACTCCCGTTGCTATTCGACGTGTTAATGTTCCAAGAGGGTTTGGTGGTCCAGGTGGTCCAGGTGGCCCACGTGGAACTAGACCACGAATGTAAGTAGGTAACTGGTTAGTTACTCTTCTGCATCGCGGATGTACATAGTAGATTGAACCTTTGATATGGAAGTGGCCATTAAGAGGACTTTTGTAAATAGTTAGCTTAATCAAATGTATATACGTATATACATACGCATCCTTGGATCGGAGATAATCTTATTCTAGAACCAGAGATCGATTTAGAAAATGTGGACTAGTCTTCAAAAAGGATTAGTTCATCGAGCACGGCTATCCGGATGCTCGGATCCCTCTCTTTGTCTTCACACCCTCTTTCTCGCTCCTCCTTTCTTCCTCTTTTTAATTTGGCCCCGCGGAGACAGTCAACCGAAGAAGAACGGAGCTAGGGTTTCTCTCTGTTCACTAAATTCAAATTATTAATAATGATTATCACGTATGTATGAGGAAGTATCTGTACTCCTCACTTTGTGGCGTCCGGGTACTGGACTAGCATGTATCCATTCAGACATACTATCGGTTAGATGCCGGTCCGTGGATTCAAAATGTCGAAATTCACTAAGGTTATGCCTAAGACATTAGGGCTAATAGCAAAGATTCTTACCAACGGCTTGATGGCTACTTCCGTGATACTATTTCCGTGAAATTTGAGGGGTCAGAGCGGTATCTTCATGTTGTGTATTACGTACTTGTGTACTATTCCGGACTTTCTCAGATCGAAATCGTGTTGGAGCTGTTGTAAATGTCACATCTCGATGTGTTGTTTTATCGTCAGCTGTTTGACCTCTCCAACACATCTGAATCTTTCTCGTCACGGCCAAACCATCCCTGCGACATGATCTGTCTACGGGCAGATATAAGGTTCCTCGAAAAAGCATGCATGCATCACAGCTGCTCAACGACGAGACAATCAAAGGGATCACGTCTCGTATCGAGAGGCAACAGAGAAATGGTATACCTGCAGGGGTTGAATATTATGAATGAGGTATGGTACCTTTCCTTTCCAAAGAGTTCCTGCGAGCTGAGCTAAGTTGATGTGGAACATGGTGGAAGTCGCACGATGCGCGATCAAATCAATCCCTTCCAGTCCGCCATGATCAAATCCGGATCAAAAGTGGAAGAGCGAAAAAGCAAACTGGAGTTATGCTGCCTGCCCTGCTACCGTCCTTTCAGGCTGCGTGCCAGAAATGAACGGGAATGGACACACGATCGTGGAAACTCAAGAAAAAGCTTGTCTGGGCTTGACTCCTCTCGCCTCCAGACTTGGCAGACTTGTCCCGTTATCCCAGCATCATCATCATCGTGAAGGAATCGAATCATAGGTGATACCGGATTCCCTTCTGCAGTTCGGGTCAGACTGATGAATTTGCGATCGTGGATGTGGGCTTTATACCCCTCTTTTCGGCCTTTGAAGCTGATTCTAGATCGTCTCGCCAACAAAGCGAACATGATATTTGGGTGACTCGGGAAGAAAGAAAAGAAAGCATCTCCTGTTCTCCTCCCACTCCTTCCTCGTCATGCAAAGCGCTAAAATGGACCAGCTCTCGTTTTGAACGGCGAAAAGGGTAACACTAATTTGAGGGAATGGAGGTTGTGTGAGTGGAGCATGCATCCTTCAAGTCGAGGCCGTTAAATTGCCTGCACCTGGCCTTCTTCATTAACCCTCTTGCCGGATAAGAGCGAGGCTGTTAATAACCCTCCTCGCCCACGTTTTTCCTCCCAAGACTTTCCCCCCTTTACCAAGACCACCTGCCAGGACATCTGCTCCTCAGTTTTCGATAACTTCTTGGTCTACCAAGGCCAACATCCACAGTCACACACGCGAAATACGACATATAAGCTTTCTTGACATCTTTCAGAAGACGGGGAAATCCTTTGAAGATTGGCCCTGGAATATTATTCAAGCTCCGCACAAACTTAAAAATTTGGAGAGGCTTTCTCGCTCTGCGAATCCACCTATTGATTTCTATTTTCCCCAATTAACGAGGGAAGCGACGGGAGGAAAAAAAAAAAAAAAAAAAAAAAAAGAAGAAGGGTAAGTTGTAGGAAACATTAGTCTGCCATTTAAGCAACCCCTCCTGGTTTTTGTTGCTGCATCATTCCTTCCTCAAATTTACTAGCAGAGGCGGGACTGGAAAGGTATTCACTGCACTTGAGCTGTCTCTTCCCTGCATACATACTTTAGAGACAGGCAGGTATCGAAAGCTGAGGTTTAGCTGCTTTGAAAGCTCTGAAGCTTGAAGCTGTCTGTCAACCTTCAATTCCACCATTGTTCTACTCAAAACTCAGCCCCCAATCTGCACTTCCCGGACTGTTTTGTTACCTCTGTTGTGCGAAACTTCAGCAACCAACTCACGTCATTTAATTTCTAGATACGGAGTATAAGGAAAATTCGAAAAAGAATTTCCGCTCAACTGACGGTACCCCGTCAAACAATCAGTGATCTTCCGAGTCTGCTATACCCAGGGCTGACACCTCAAAGCGACGGTGCTGCTTAAGTTTTTTAGCATTTGACCGCAGCTGTTAGATCCGCCAAACCGGCCAAGAAATAGCAAGCCGGCATCCAAGGAACCCGAAAAGGCTTACGCACCCAGCCCAGAGTTCCCGAGGGAAAGGGAGGCAAATCAGATCGAAGCATTCGACTCAGCTCGGGTTCTCAAAACAAACAAGTTACCAAGAAAGCCGTATCGACCACCGATCTTTCTGCTCTTTATCAGCCGAAGCCCTGTACTTGTATGAGATCACCTTATCCGTACACTATCTTTCGGCAGCATATCGCAATCGCCCTACCTTCTCTTATCCTTCAGCACAGTTTTGTTTTCTCTGCTCACTGGTTTTGTGGCTTTGAAAAAAAGGGGGGGAATAACACCACACTTTGAACTTATCCGGAAGGAAATCTATTCGGCTGTTGTTGAAACGACAGTGTGACCTCTCAGGAAAGATTCGCCGTCTGCTTCGCTGCTTGGAATTTAAACCAGATTTGGTGGAACCGCAAAGGAAAGTCGCGGCTTTCTTATTTTGCTTGGGCCAAGTCGCAAAAGAATTGCTACTCCTGGGTGACACGACAGTTGCCTTACTCCGTTGTGTCTGGACGGAGAAAAGAACCTGTGGACATCATTTCTGTTGCCTGTTCCCTGCCCAGCTCTTTAGCTCTCTGTCCGATCTGTCATCAGCTGCAATCGCTGAAAAGTTCTTCTAAGTCATCTGCACCCCGGTCGGTTTCCAAGCCAGAGTCGCCCATACTTCGACAGCATTTCGAAGGCTTATTTCTGGCTAAGCTTTTCGTAATTTGTTTATTTCCTGCTCCCCATTTCATTTTATCATTCATCCCCCGACCATTATCCTTACGCTGTACATGAGTAGGCAGGACCAGAGCTGTCTATATCCTGCTGTTATCTCTGTCGTTCGCAAAAGTCCAACTTCCTTTCCCGCAGACCCAAGCGACTGGTGGAAACCTGCAGCGCAGCATCCAAGATCTAGCGACCGATTGACGCCTTTTCAAGAGGCTTGGGCAATTTCCCTAAGACACTGGCCTACGTACACTCCCTTAAAAATCCACCTCCACTGATCGCAGTGGTTTCCTGGACGCGCGACTCCCTTCGTGGGATCGTTGCGGGAGAAGTTCACCTGACGCCAGTTCCAACTTGTCCACTATATCAGTGGCCTGATACAATTCCGCACCATGTCGACACTGGGAAGTGGCCGACTAAACTCATTAATCTCCCGGATACGCAATTCATCTAATTCTCCACGGTCGCCATCGTCACCCACGCCGACACCTGGCCCCACCACCACCACCACCACTACCACCACCTCGGCACTCTCACAACTAAAACCTTCTCGCCGTGCTATCAATGACTTTTATATCAAACTCGACTACCCGCATAGGCGGTATAAGCCCGGGGAGCACATTACAGGATCGATCGTTCTCACAACATCTCGCGCGACTCGAATAACACATCTAACTTTGACATTGGGGGGCAGTGTTATGGTTTATCCCCATGACCGAAGGGGTCACAAGTGGGGGGAAGATGTCGTAAAGGATGTTACATATCGGGATAACAAAATGATCAGAGGATGCAGAAGCCGGGGGACAACGATAGAAGGAAGGCACAACGGTCGGGGTGTAGTACTTTTTGAGGAAGAACAAGTTATCGTGGGGGAAGGACGGTTAGGTGCCGGAGGGTTAGAAGTTGGCTTTGTGATCGAATTCCCCAGCAAAGGCGGAATAAATAGCTTGGATGTATGTTTCCTACATTCACTTTTAATTTCTGCCCGGGGCTCCTTACTGACATGACATCCCGCCGTTTTCGTAGTTCGAGAGAGGAGCTATCACATATCTACTGACTGCGACTCTTACCCGACCGACGACAATTCACACAATCTCAACATGCACTGCAGAAATAAAATTCTCCGAAAACATCGACGTTTCGATGTTCAGCCCTCCAAAACCGCTGACAATATCAATAGAACCCCAGCGGCCACTTCGCCGACTGAAATCTTCAGGCTCTTCGAACGACTCTACAACTTACATCCAAACATTGCATCAACCGCCGAATCTATCCCCGCCCCTTTCTCCCTCTCTCCCTAAAACGCCCTCAAACAACACACCCTCTTTACCTCCCTCTCCGACCGTTTCTGCACAGCCCCATCCAATGGCGACGATCGAGCTTTTAAGGCCCGCATGCTTACCTGGTGAATCAATACCTATCCGAATCACAGTATCACATAACCGACCGCTGAAATCTATGTCCGGCGTTATAACAACATTATCGCGGCAATGTCGACTGGATACACTGCCTCCTGCCGACAAAGTTCTTACTGCATCTTCTCTATCATTTTCAAAATCATGTGTCTCTACATTCCGTAAAGATCTTAATCAATCAATAACAGCCCTAATTGTCGACCCAAGAAGCCTGACGACTGTTATAAAAACAAGTGTACGCATACCAGGAGATGCTTTCCCAACGATTTCTAAGGTTCCGCAAGGCGTACTCGAATTTACCTATTTTGTTGAAGTTGTGGTTGATCTTGGAGGGAAGCTGGCTAGCCGTAATGGGGTGGGCGATGTTATCATGGACGGTAGTACTGGCGAGGATTTGAAGCGGATACAAGCAGAGGGTATTATGGAAACCGATCGCATACGGAGGGAAAAGGGTGTTATCAGCTGCACTTTCGAGGTTGTTGTCGGAACGATCGATACTGGAAAACGGCGGAGGAGAAAAGACGAGAAATCGAAAGAAACAGCAGCAGCATCTACTTCTACACCCTCACATACATCTTCTGGAGAAACAAATTCCGATGGGTCGAGGACGGAAAGGGATGCTGAGAGGGATCAGACGGTCGCCCAAGTCATGAACTTTTTAGATGCACCTGAATATCAAAATAGCAGCACACGTTCTTCGCCGTCGAACTTGAGTACTACGCCGCCACCTCCGATACAACCACCTCCAATGATACCACCTACCCTCCCATCGGCTGGCGATGAAAAGGCACTCGCAAGACTGGCAGAAGAGCAGCTACTGCCCTCAGCCCCACCGCTTCCCGGACCGAGTGACGAGGCATCGGCGCCCCCACTCCTTCCATACGATGAGGAAGACTTATATTTCCTACCCGAATCGAGTGCTCACGGTGCCGCTGCCCCAGCATACGAAAGGCCGAATAGTTCCACACCACGATCTATTTTGCAGTCACAAGAAGACAAAGGAGAATTGGAAAGGCAGCGGCTACTCAATGAAGCCAGCGCGCCGCCTGTCGCAGCTCCAGCAACTGTTGAGCCTTCAGCACCTGATATTGTCGCTGGAGATGAGAATAGACACAACGAGCTTCCTCGTTATATACAATAAATATCTCTTTCTGCATGCTTTCTCATTGGTTCGAATTATATTTTGGACATTTATCATCATTTCCGGGGGACATCTCCCCCAATATTACCTTGGTAGCGAATACTTCCTTACCTCTGCTTTACATCACAGAGCGATTTGAATTTTACGGCGCGAGGGCTCAATATTCCCATTTGAGTTTGATGGTTTCCAAAGGCTCCATTCATATCATATGCTTTTTCTCTTTCTTTTTTTGGGGCGGGAAACAAGAATACGTCGATTACCCGTTTTATACGAAAGATGTAATTTATCTTCCATTTCCTTTTGGGTATGTCCCGTTTTAGCATCAGGCGTTATATATCATATCGGTCATCGTTCTTTTTCAAACGTGGCTGGCACTTTAGGATTTTCTTTGGGAAAAAAGAATTTTCAGTGGGAGCTAACTTATAGCACAAAAAGCTTGTTGGTTCTCTTTTTTTGTATGTATATATACGATTTCTCTTTCGGTTTTTTTCTTAGTTATAGGTATGTTTTTGTAATTGATCATGAGTACCGTCTAGGGGTGCTCCGGGTGTAATAAGTCCATCCCAATTGAATTCATATTCGAAGGAGCAAAGACTTGGGAGCTTTACCGTTCCCTGGTGCTTACCTTTTTATCCACATAGTCGAGTTTTAGTGTTAAGCTTTAAGGACCTTTGATATGATAGGATTGACGCTAGCATATGCTATGGGAGAGTTGATGAGTAACAGTAGGTTGAGGGAGAGGTTTGAGGTAGGCGTAAGACTATTCAATCTCCTCGAGATCCTCTGGGATCCCCAAGCTAGTCTTGAATGATGCTATGTCGCAAGACACCATTCCGGCACCCTTAAGATAGCTATCTATGGCGTAGATGTTGTCTATTTGATATCATATCGGTATTGAGGTAGAGTAGATTTGCGGTTAGCGATTTGGTAAAATGCAACAACAGTTGGCTGGAATTGTGAATACTGACTGGTATGTTCGTTGGCCGCAGTCTTCAACAGAAGTAGTAACTCTCTGAGACGATCGATCTGAGCAGGATCATTTTCAGCGTAGAGAGCTAGTTCTTTCTCCAGTTCTGCCTTTTCTTTTGATAAAGATTGGAGATCTTTCATCATCTTTGCCCGTTTGGCCTGTTCATAAATCATATTAGTGATCGATAGATATCTAAGAAGGACTCTATAAATTCCTCACCTTATCCTGACCGTCGCCTCCATTCTTCTCCCCTTCCGTCTCAATATCCTGCTTGACTTCTTTAACCCTTCCTTCCAACCCCTTAACCTCCTTCTCCCACCCCTTGACTTCATTCTCCATCTGTCTCTTCTCATCACCCTTAAAACACCAATACCAATTCCCGCTGCCGATCTTCTCGACCCGGATCTTGTTGTCGTCGACCAAAGCGGTCAGATAGTCTTTGACTTGCATACCGGAGATCCCTGTGGCCGTGGGGAGGGCCTTTTCGAGGTCTTTGATGGAATGGGCGGTTATGGGTTGGTGGGTTGTGAAGTAGGATTCGACGGCGATGAGTTTGGCGGCTGAGGGGTTGAATTTTGGCTATTTGTTTTATTTTGTACGGGGATTGATTAGTACTAGGGATTAATAGTGGGTTTGGTATGTGATTTTGATGATGATGATGATGATGATGTCTGGTTGTTGGTAGGGCTAGAGGGAATCGGAGACGTACCATCGTGAGATTGGTTGGTAGTGATGATATCTATAGAATTTGATGGTATGATATAGGTATGTATGACTTCTCAAGCAGTTGGAAGAAGGCTTGGGAGGTGCTGATGATGAGGTACGAAGGGTTCGTGGGATGAAGGATGTTGTAGATGTCTAAATTGAGGTGGTGTTGAGGAAGGGGTATGTGGGAATGTCTATGTAGTGGACTGTTGTATGACTGGTTCTACGCACGACCACAATAATAAAGTGGTATCTAGACACCTTTTGATATATGCAAAGAAGCTTCATTAATATTGACTCGCATGATATGTATGGTGTGCATTAATTAAATACTGTAGTATGCTATGTATAGATATAATCTCATGTCGATATATATGCCTTCGAAGATAAACCATCCTAATAATCCCCATCGAAATCCTCTCTTCGGATCTTAGTCTTATCACACATCCCTCGGAATACTCCTCCATTCTCCCATAGCTTCAACGGCGTATCAACCTCTATGATCCTTCCTTGATCTAGGACAACAACTCGGTCATACTTGATGATAGTCCGAAGTCTATGTGCAATGCACAGGACCGTGCTGGATCCGAAACCTTCTGCCATTGTCTTCTGGATCTTTCGGTCTGTTTCCTCGTCTACGCTACTTGTGGCTTCGTCGCAGATAATGATACGGCTGCCGCGGACAAGAGCTCTTGCTAGTGCCATCAGCTGTCGTTGACCGAGGGAGAAATTTAGGCCTTCTTCGATTACGGGAGTGTCAAGGGTGATTCTTTCTTTCTTCTTTTGTTGTTTTTGTTCAAGTTGGCCGTCAGTGGGTGGAGTGTCGGTTCCGCTGATTTCGGGGAGGGCGCTCAGTTGGTCTGTGGAAGAGGCGCTTGTCGAAGCGCCTAATTGCTGGTCCTCGGGAAGGACGAGATAACTTTGCCTTAGAGCATCCCAGAGTTCGAGGTCTGTATGTTCTTCGAATGGATCTAGGTTGCTTCGAACAGTGCCTTGAAAGAGTGTAGGATCTTGTGGGATAATGCTTAATTTACTTCTAAGATCTTGTAACCCGATCTTGCTGATATCCACCCCATCAACAGTGATGGTACCCTCGGCAAGTTCAACGAGGCGGAACAGGGTGCTCATAATACTGGATTTCCCGGCACCGGTTCTGCCCACTACACCGATTCTTTCTCCACCTTGAACGTGGAGGTCAAGACCGTGAAGGGCAAGTGGGAGTCCCTCACGATATCGCATCTTTACGTTGTCGAAAATGATCTCGCCTTTTTCTGGCCAAGTGGGGGCTGGTGTGGTTGATGTTCTGAGGGGTGGTTCCTCCGGTAGTTGGGTACCGTAATAGTGGATTCTTTCCGTGGAGTTCATGGCGTTTTCGACTTCTGCTAGCTGTCTGACCATAAATTGGACCAACCCGTAGACTGCGAGGATGTAACTTAGTACAAGGCCAGAAGTTGAAGGGTTGGTAGTAAATCTTGTTACTACAACTAAGATAGTAGTTGTGAGGACAAGACCCGTGGAAACGATATCGATTCGCGTGCCTAGCCATCGCTGGTTTGCGAAGGTGATGAAATAGGCTGAGTTCATTTCGTCTATGGCGTTATTCACTGCGGTTTTGAATTGTGGTTGTAAACCGTAGGCTCGAATTGTGGCGGTACCACTCAGAGCTTCGCCGAATCTAGAGAAGACGTCGGATCGGAGAACTGCTTCGTGGCGTTTCACTTCTCGAGCTGAAGCACGGTAGAAGCTGGCGGCCCATATGAAGAATACACCGAGTGGGACGAGAGCAATGGCGAACTATTATCGTAGATGAAAGGTTAGCTGTATGTTCGGCCTAGTCATTTGGGAGTGATTGGAGGCGGTGCATACCCAAGGGAAATAGACAATTATCATAATGAAAGTACATGATGTGGCGGCAAGGGTGAAGAAGTACATCCTCATGGCGTCGGTGAGATAGTTATCCATGACATCGACATCCTTTGAGAATCGATTGACGATACGTCCGAGAGGCGTGGTGTCGAAGAAGGACCTGTAGTTAAGTATGAGTTAGATCTTCCTCTGGATTACATAGTTGGATAGTAATACGCACATTGGTGCTCGTAATACTCTTCTCATAGCCCGCTTCATGAGATTCTTACTGGCTTCAGTACCGGCGATGGTAAGTGTCAAGGAAAAGATGAACATGAAGAGTGCTTGCGCGACACCAAAGCCGACGTATCCTGCGATCTGGAGGAATTGTTAAATCTGGCCGACTTCATGTATAGGTAATGTAGTGAATAACTTACATAAGCTTCTTTTGAGAGGGGGTATCTACCACTCGTCCACCATGAAAGCCATATAGTGCCAAGGATGTTGGATACCTGAGATAGGAAGAGGAAGATGATAATGATGGGTGCCACAAGGAAGGTTCCGCTTGCTTTGATATACGCATAGTAGATATTCCACCCCACACCGTTTGAGGCCTTGTCTTCTTGTTGCATGAGGCCAGGTGCCTTGCCTTTCTTCTTGGACTTCTTTTCTTCGGATGGATCGGCTTCTTCATTTTCTTCTTCAGCTTTCTTCTCTGGGGCTTCCTCGGCGGCCGTCAGCGAAAGCATCTGCTTAAATTCTTCATTCGTAGCCATCAGTTCGTCGAAAGTCCCCACAGCGCTGACCCTTCCGTCTACCATTAGGACGATTCTGTCACATCGGTTTAAAACGTGTAACTGATGCGTGACAAGTACGCAACATTTGTCCTTCAGTAAACCACCAATTGCTTCGTTGAACATATGACGTCCGACGTGGGCGTCAACTGCGCTAAGGGGGTCATCGAGAAGGATGATGTCGGAATTGTGGTATATCGCTCGAGCAATATTCATTCTTTGCTTCTGGCCACCGCTGATCGTGATACCACGCTCTCCGATCTCTGTCATGTCTCCGTTGGGGAATAATTCAAAATCTGGTTTCAAAGCGCATGCCTGGATAACCTTTTCATACCAGACTGGATCGAACGGGCGACCGAAGAGAATGTTCTCCCTTACACTGGTATTTTGGATCCATGCTGATTGAGGACAGTATGCCATGCTGGCTCCCTGAGTGATCGTTCCGCTTGTTTTTCGCATATCCCCTGCGAGGGCTGCCAACAAGGAGGATTTTCCAGAACCGACGGTACCAACGATGGCGAGGAGTTCGTGCTTTGAGATGTCGAGGGTAATTTTTTGGATTGAGAAGGGTTGAAGCTCCTTCTCCCCAGTTGAAGGCGCGGGCTTTTCTAATGCACCCTTTGACTTCTCTTTCTTCTCTTTCTTCGCCTTCTTCCCATCTTTACCAGTTTCGTCCTTTTTGGTTGGGGCCGTGGTCTCCCATGTAAAAGAGGCATCTTTGAGGACGAAAGCTTCCTTTTGGTCGAAGTCTATGGTTCGGCTTTCGGGTTCATCTTCTTGAAGAAGATAAGTTTGTATCCTTTTTAGGGAGAGGAAAGCATCGATTGTCTCTGCGATAGTAATTGGCAAGAAGTTTAGTGGAAGACGAAGGGTATTGAAGAGAGTGACGGATGCAAAGATTTTGGCTGGATCGAGACCAGGTTGTAGTAGTGAATAAGTAACGAATGCAAGGATTGATGCAAAAACTGGAAGGGACTAAATTCAAAATGGGTTAACATCAGTACTACGCTATTCTCATCGTATGACATGGACGGATAAGGCATGATAGACTCACCATGGATATGGCATTGACCGCACTTCTGATAGCTAACAGGAACTGGATAGCCCGGACCTCTCGACGTCGGAGGGTCCCCAAATCCTTCAAGAAACTCTCTTCCCAGCCGAACAGCTTGACAAATCTGACACCTTGAAGGATCTCCTGTGTCAAGCTAACCCGTTTGTCCGTAATATGGTTCATGGCTTTCCTCCTCCTAGCGAGAGTGGAAATAGCCCAGGCGATGAAAGGAACGAGGACGAATAGTAGACCCAGACCAGCCAGAGCGGAAACTCCAATGTTTACGATAAGAAGAGCTATACAGACAAATATCTGGATGGGCGAGGTCCACACCATATGGCTCCAGGACGAAGCCTGGTCGACGCGCCACGTATCCGTTCCCATAAGATTGACGATTTTTCCATTCGGATATCCGGGGATGGCGTCTGAATTTGCGCCTCCCTTGGCCCTCTTGAGTCTTTTCTTCTCTTCTTTATCTAGCATTGCCTTTTCTTTGGCAGTCAGTTCTCTTGAGTCGTTGGCATTAGCTAGCCTGCCCACCGCCTTTGCACGGGCAGAGATTGTGGTGCTTTTCTCGTATATCATGCTGATCAAGCATGCTCTGGACATCCCACCAACCAACATGCCTCTGTAAAAGAACTGATTTATACAGATACTGACGGTCCATTGCATGAGTACCAGACCAATTGCCAAACCGACACCCCTGCCGAGAGGCTCGGGACGTCTAAAGTACGAGTTTTGGACGAACGTGATGAGGTAGCGGAGCACCTGAGGAGTCAAGATCAACATAAGGTCGGCTACTAATCGACATAGACCAGCGGTCCAGTACAGATGCCGGAAGACATGGTTTAGAGACATGAACAGTGGGTATTTATCCCCACGAGCAGCTCGTTTTTTGAACTGTTCCATGATTTTGGCGACGGATGCCTCTACTCGATTCTCTGGTGCCAGGATTGGAATATCGTTTAGTTCTAGAGGACGGTTATAGCCAACCTATACAGCATATTTCATTAGTGAAGTTCCTTCAAGCCCATAGCTAAGACCGAGTGTCCATATGACTGAATCCACTACTAGCTACTTACTATCATCAGGTCGTTAATCCACCAGAAGAATAGTCTCGAAAGGAAATTCGCGTCCTTCTCTGGAGAAACCACTCGAACATTCGGTATCGGAGGAGGTACCCTCAATTTGAATGGATTCCGCCTAAACCACGGCTTCGGTTTCCTTAGATCCTGTTCATCTCGAGGTTCTAAAACGGCAGACTCCACGGTCGACCTGGTCTTCTCTATCGCGAGTTTGGAGCCCAGAGGTTCAGCCTCGATTTGCTTCTCAATAGCAATTGCATCGATATCCGAAGACAAACGTCGTTTCTCATCGGCGACGACACTGGATATTGATATCGGTATTGATGACGGGTCATTGGTGTCTTCGGCCTGGCCGCTGTTTGGCCTTTGAGGTTGTGGGGAAGCCACGGCGAACGAGGTTTTGGGCAAGCGAAACTGCCCGTTTGCCTGTTAACTTTGGTTTCGAATTCGCGTTAAACTAGACCGAGGCTGAACTTTCGGATTGGATTCTGACAATTAAAACAACGTCGAAGGGTAACTCTGAAAGAGACTGAAGGGGGAAGGAACGGATATTATAATAGTCGCAGACACGGGGAATACAAGACCCGGTTTATTTTATTTTATTTTCTTCTTCTCAAAAACAGAGAGAGTGGAGACTTGAAGCAAGCTTGTACGTATAAGGCGATACTTAAATCATGGAAGAACGAACCCTCATCAAAGCTTTAGCCTGCAAACACCATCCGATGCGCCGACTCCCCGACACAAGACGGTTTTTTTTTTGACAAGGTCCCCCTTCGCCTTAAAAGCTTAAGTCATTTTTGGGGCCAGTGTTCTATGCCGAACTGGATCGGTTCGTATATTGTTCGTAAGTTCGTTCGTATACGGCTATCGGCAGGGCTGTTGGTAGCTACTGACTAATTGTTAATTCATGGTGGCCAGGACTATACATATCAGAGCTGCAGAGGTAGCATATACTACAGCAACCTGCAGGATTCGATATTCAATAGGAGAGGCTGCCTTCTCCCCATGAAGCTCTTCGGTCTATAGTATTGCAGGATGCTCAGCTGAGCGAGCTCTGAAAGAGACTACAGTCCTTTCCTTATCGCTGTTTGTGGATGGTGCGATACTTTCCAAACGACATGGATACATCGAACGGGTCATGAATCGGACCTTGCATACAGAATTTGGCCTCGGTAAAGCTTGGAATGGTCTGCGAGGGAGGCTAATGGGGTTCAGTCTAGCTCACTTGGCTATAACGGGACGGGTTTGCCCCGGCCAATGACAGACGTTCCGTCCCCACTGGATCCCAATACTATCGAGAACTTTATTATCGAAAAGCTATTTTTCAGCATTAATGCATTGCAATGCAAGCTGTAAAACATTGAATGGCTGGCAGCGATGGTTTGAGAAGTTTGGTTCCAGCTTCAATTGTCTCCCTTTGGATCTTATGAAGCTTGAAGCCATGATCTACTTGCGCACATCTACAGTGCCAACATGCAGCAGCCGTTTATCACGTTGAGTCTCGCGTGTCTGGCACGTTGGAAAGATCGAACATTCCTTCGCCCACATGCACACTATCTGATACTAACTTGTCCAGGTACTGTACCTCGACATTTGGTTGCCGACTTATCCGAACACGCCATTCACAATCAATCTCTGCCTGCCAGGCACTATGATACAGAGGTTTCAAGACACCGATGGTGCCATCGGTCGTTTTTCACGCCCCGACCCCCCATGCCTGCTGCATGGACCGTTCAGCGGAACCTTCAGGTTTTGAAGGGCTAAGCTTTTTACCCTATCGAACTTAAACCTGTTGATCGGGTTAACTTAGAATGGGAGAAATAGCTGGTAAACTGAATCTTCGATCTTCTATTATCTCCGGAACTCCGTCTCTTAACTCCAGCGACCTATTTGCCTCTGCTACTCTCGTCTTTTGCAGCTTCGCCCGCAGTCTTATCGAAAGTATGACTCTATCCTCATATATGCTTAGGGATCTGGAATGTCTCCCTCTCTGGATAAATTTGGGTGTGAACACTGGCGATAAAGCAGTTGTATACGCGTATACGTCCATCGTTTAAAAGATTATAAGCATGATACCCATGCACGGAAAATGTTCCTCTTCCCCGAATCATAGTTGGATTCTTGATATTATGCTCTGATCGGATGCATCTATCGCTACCTTCCCATTCCAACTTTTATCCTTACCTTTTAATATGAAGTTTTAGGAACGAAACACGGATATTCAAGAGCAACATCACGGGACTAGCGCAAAACATGCGGCTCTTTTCATCAAATTTGACGGCAAGAAATGCGTTGGCAGATGATGTCGGTGAAATGACATCATATATGCATATTTTCCAGCGAACTGGCTCTTTAGCCAGATTTAAAGGGAGAACTTTCAAACTCATCGATATCTCGCATGCATTCGAATTCACACTTTCATCCTACGACAACCAACGATATCTCAGCGACGACCACACACCGCAAGAATGTCTACTCCAGATAAAATCAAGTCTCTCGTAAGAGAGGAAGCGAACCAGGCTATAAGTATTTCAAAAGATGCTGCAAATTCGGGGTCGTATATGTTCCCGATTCAGGTATGCCATCGATTCATATTTCTCAAAATTAGATCCGGGAGACAGCAAAGGCTGAGTAAGTAATATACACCGATGTTTAGGGGATATACCACTTCCTTCGATATCCTTCCCTCCAACGTCCACTTTGGCGCAAGGTCCTGCCGACAATACTCCTCTCCGTCGTGGTGATTGTCACCATGTTTTTCGCCACGTATCTCCCACAAGCTGCCATTCTCACGTTTGTTGACGGACCTATCGCCTTTGTCAATGCTGCTATGTTGGTTTTGTCGGAGAGTTCGACCTTGATATTGCTCATTAGCAAGTGGTGGTGGTTGGATGATGCTACGGTCGAGGTCTTTGATGCGGTATGATAATTGATCTACGATTCAGGGTGAGAATAAACACCATTAACGTGTGTATAGGTCTTGGTTCAGCAAAACCAGACGGCTTTGGTATCAGCTGGCCGCGAGATTAAACCAACAGGAGGTGCCGACCCGCTTAGTAAGTTAGGGAAACGACTCAAAAAGCCTTTTGGAGACGGGTTGGTGAAGAGTTTGGTACGATATGTTGTTTTGCTTCCGTTGAACTTCATTCCGGTTATTGGAACTATTATTTTCTTCGTCTTGAACGGTGAGTCCGAATGTCATATTCCGGGATATATGTACAAATGGAAGCTAAACTGTGGAAATAATACAGCCCGGAACGTTGGACCTGCCCATCACGCTAGATATTTTCAACTCAAGGGATTCTCGAATACCGAGAGGGCAGACTATGTAAAGAAGAATCAGGGTGGATACGTTGGGTTTGTCTCTCTGTACCAGTCCTGAAAGTTTGCATACAGGCTAATTATTGTTGCTTATAGATTCGGCTTGGCTTGTGTCCTCTTGAACTTGGTCCCGATCGTTAACATTGTCTTTGCTTTTACTCATACTGTGGGTGCGGCGCTTTGGGCTGTCAAGTTGGAAAAGATTGAGGCAAGCCGTGGGGTGAAAGAGGAGTAATTCAATACCCTTCAGAAAATGTTTAGATAGGAGGGTCTTATGAGAATGCTCTAGAAATAATAACGAGGCTTTCAAATGATGGAAAGATTTAGACTTCCTTCGACATTGAAACTATTTAATAGTATCGATCCTTCTTTACTTGAATACATGGGGGCGTTCAATAGTACCGACCCTTCTTGACTTGAATTCATGGGTGTGTTCACACTATTGCATGATACGGAAGTTACTACGTGATACGGAAAAAAATCGTGATCTAACGAGTAAGGTGAATAGTATGTTTAAATTAAATTTTAATGATTATTATATGTATATTTCATGCTCCAAACACCTGATTAACTACTAACAACTATGCTAGGCTCCATATGCTAAATTATTGTCGTGACATCATCAAATTATACTCTGGTCTTCCGTATCAACCCTTCCTCCTATTAGACTCCAACCACGTTTGACGCTACTTTCAAGTAAATCGCTTAAGCGTATTGCCAGACGGCATCCTTGACTGGGCCACCAGCGGGGGTGAATCCCAAGCAGTCCTTCTTGCACTTGGTTGGGACGTCTTTATCCTTGAGCTTTCCCTTAACATCAACGAACACCTGCCATGGGCCGCTAGTCTTAGATTTCTTATCGACTGGGCAAGCGAGGAAGCTGTTGTTGCAGTTTTCAAGGAAGATGATACTGTTACGCTCAGTAACCTTGAAACCGGTCTGGGTGGATCCAGCGGGGATGAAAGCCGAGTGAGCTTGAGTATAGGACAGTTCACCGGTAGGTCCGATGTAGACTTGTTGACCACCTGGTACGACTGTGTTCATTCCAGCGGTACCGCCTTGGTTGTTAATCCAGAAGGAGGTGTCCTTGCCCTTTGGACATTGCTTTGCGGGGAGAGGGCAGTAGGTTGAGGTTTTCTTGCCCAACCAGATTTTTCCACCGGAGGCATTGAGACTTTGGTAGTGGATTGGGGAGGCGGAACGGAGAGCCAAGAATCCGAATGCGGTGTCTTTTGGAACAGCGCGGGTCTCGAGCTCAGAAGCTGGAGCGGCGGAAACGGCAGCAAGGAGGGAGAGGAGGGTGGTGAATTTGAGGTAGACCATTTTGAGCGAATGTGTTGTTTTTGTTGGAAAATAACGAGTGTTTTTTTTAAAGCGAGTGAATGATTAGAGGATTAGATTAATTACTTTTGCTTTGGAGTGAAGCTGATGATGATGGAAAAAAAGAAGGACCGTAGAAGGGTCGATTTATTGTCCCTTTATACGGTTTTGACTTTGTAATTTCCACTTTCAATTGTTCATATGACGGTATTGAGTAGCATCCGGGCTGAGAGTTCGCGTTCGGTGTTGCCTATGTGTGTGGCGGACGCCCATGAAGAATCTAACGAGGGTTGGACATGTTCTCCCCCTCAATGCCCTTTCATGCAATGCAATTAACGTAGTATCTCCTTGACGAACATGGCATTCTTGGAAGTGGAAAAGCTTAGTTGTGCAGGCGCATAACTCACCTGCCTTTCCGATAGGCTCGGTATTCAATGCGTTCCTCAGGGTTTTTTTCTCGAGCTTTTCGGCTTGGACGAGAGAGGGTGCATGCAACTGAACCAATGACTTGCATGAATGGGGAGCTCGAGTGCAGCGTTACAATTGGGCTAAAATGGGATTTTTTTCCTAGGTTTGCTTTCTTTTCTGGGGCTGAACGGACATTCTCGATTGAGAAGAATTTCCCGGTCGGACTTCTCAATAGGATGGAGTATACTACGGTGGCTGCAGACATTAATTTCTGCTATATATGCGGATAGGGAATAGACGCTGTAAAGTTTAATCGATTTTTTCGATTTTTTCGAGCAAGCTATTCTATTTGGAGATTGTGGTTCAAGTCTAGAACCACTGCTGAACGGTTGTAGACCTTGCTAATTAAGTCAAGCTTTGGAGGGAAATCTATTTTTGGTGCCAAGGAACTCCTCGCCAATGACACCTGAACAGCGAACATTCTACGGAGACCAGACGCATTTGATAGAGACAGGGCGGATTCCGGAAGGCCTTTTTTTGTTCTGGCCTTCGTTCGTTCGTTCGGTCGGCCGGCCTCCAGGTCTAATTTAAGGAATAGCTACGGAGTATACTTACTATGAAGAATCTGGTCAGGTGGGAGTTTTAAACGTTTTTATCGTTACATTGATCATGAGTGGAATACTTTCAACCGTTAACCGAGTGAAAAAAGCGTTAAGGTTTCTTGAAGTATGGTATTTTCTGGAGAGGTTTGGGTTCTTCAGGTACATGTACGTGGAATGGAAATATGGGTATGCGGATAAAGAGGGGGATAGCGAGTTTGTATTACGGCTAGAGCGATAGTATGCAAATTGTAACGTGGGAATGTCGGGGTGATACTTTGGCTTGACTTGGAGTCTGGGGATATTTATTCCTTATTGATAGTGTAGACGAGACTTCGAGAGGATTGTGGGCCTTGAGGTTGTCTAGAATTTGATATCAATATATCAGATTCTACACCGTGCATTTGCCTACGCGGCGGTATTTAGTTTACGAGATAACATTGGCCCAGTAACGAATAGCTCAATCATGATGTTAATCGATTGAGGCTTCTGGGATTTGGTGCCACGTGCACGTGGGTCATTCTGTGGAATTCCGCACGTTGAATCCGAGACGTTTGTGTATCTTTGTGGATTGTAAGTTTATCTTTGGGGTATGCGAAGCATGTGGGATATTGTAGCGGATATTGTTCGAGAAGAATGTTGGATTTGGCAAAGTTAAGGCAGAAACGACTAAGCATGTGGAGGGGGGTGATAATAGATCGCAATTTCGTTCTGTGCATCAGGAGACGACTTGATGCACAATGACTTGGTATCGCCGGCGGGCCATTACGTTCCCTTCCTTACCGCTCTGAACTGGTACGGAGTTCTTCAGGATTGAAAATATGGACTTGCAACTGCTTAAGAGGTTTTTGTCAGTAAAGTGCTTTCGGTGTTATATAATACTATAATTCACTAATGATGTTCAAATTGCAAACCGGTAAGCATTCTGTTTAGCTGAATGTTGGACCATAGGAGGGGTGTGATTTACTATATTCATCGGGTATCGACTTGCCATGTTGAAATGTCCTGACTATCCATTAAACTCGGGATCGTTCTATGATTAGAGCTAGGCTCGGTCAACTTAATAGAAACAAGGGCCTTCAAAATTGAAACGGAAAGAGCTTAGAAGAGTATTGTATTTGTGTATATGCGAAGAGTATCCCGGGTTTGTTCTCTTTGCCTACTTTACGTTCGGCAGTGAGTGCACCCGTATGGCTTTCTCTCTTCCTCCTACCTCCACAGATTCGTTAGTCGTTCTGAGTTGGGTAAATATCTTTCTATGTAATGGATATATCGATAAATGTTCAAAACTTAGTCCTCGGTGGTCGGTGGTGCACCGGTGGCATTGTACATCACAAGCCTCTATGCTTTGAACATTGCCCATCTGGGAAAATTAAACCGGAATATCACAGAAGATTTAAACTAGACTCCTTGCAGGTGACGCTGTATACGTGTCATGTATACTCATATGATCATGGAATTGTAGATTGGCGTAATTAACATATCCACCTGCTCCACATGTCTGGAGATCTCCGCTCGACATGATGAATATTATTCCCAACATTCGGAATTCATGGGTTCTGAGGGCAAATGGGCGACCAGGGGCGGCGATAATTTAATCCCTCGTGCCCAATCTTTTCAAAGATTGGTCTAGTATCAGCGCATCTAGATCGACTATGGGGATTTTCATGTGGCGGATTGTTTTCCTAGGATCGAGTGTATACGTTAGCCTAGCTGCGGAGGCATAAAAATTAAAATTATAGGGTATATTCTGGCCTCGGGCCGGGTCAAGGTATATACGTATACGTACCGCAAGGCATAGCAGAATATTCTAGTCCAGTATATATCATATATCGTGATATAAATCCGGTTATCTTGTGATTTTCTCATTAGAGATATTTTCGCCGTGCGCCTTGATGCGCTTTGAAGTGGCTTGAAAATGTTAGATCTGGGCTGATGGGAGGGAACTCGACGTGGTATCGTTTAATCGATCTGCAGTTGAGTAGTTACGAAAGCTCTGAGAGCAGCAGGCGAGATCTTGATGGCACCACTCCAGTGTTCTGATAGACTGGGCTTGATTCAGCGTGCAACGATGGCAAAGGAATCCAAGTTTCTGAACGGCTTCTCGGGACTCCGTGATCCATCGATAATCTCCATGTTCCGTATCACTTTCGTCATTCGGCTTTGAAGTTTTCGGTTCCATTAATACCTCGGGTCATTGTTTTCGTGAAGTAATTAAACCGGAAATTGGATTCATGAAAGCTGGTATTCAAGGTAAAGATCCCGATGTTTTTACTGTCTTGTATACGGGTTATCGGAACCGTTGATTCTCGGCATTGCGGACCAGAAATTTAGTTTCCTTGATGTCTCGGTTTAGTTGGATTTCGATTGACGAAGCCGGCAGAGTATCCAGCAAGTGTCGACTGATGAAACGGGCGAGCTCCAAGCTAATGCTCTAGTAACAGGAAATTGAAACCAAGAAGCGAAATGAAGGTCTACGCATTATATTCAACGTCATATGCCAACTTTAGACGTGAAAGTGGTGAATATCAGGAAATCAGATCTTGAATATCTAGGTATCTAGAGCGAAATCAAATTACGTGAATATCCCCATCATGCGATGGAAGAGTCTAAGTCGGCGCAAAATCTAAAATAGTTTTGACATCTTCGTCTCGATCTCCTCGACGCCATCTGTTATGTAGATAAGTTCCCCCGCTTTGTAGACGTTTATGACATTTCGTCTCGAGTTCCTAATTCGCAAAATTGATACCCCGTGGGGTACGGGAGCTAGTTCACGTAGCTCGATAGAGTGGAGTCGTGTTCCACTGTCCGGCTGTCCGGATTTACTAGTACGTAGACTGGAGCCTCAGCTAGGGCTGTCCATGGATCCGTGCTGCTGGCGCAGAGGGTAGATGAGACAGTGTAAGTTTTGTAGATTGAGTTTCTGTAAAATTAACGTAGAAGCATGGATTATTAGACTTTTCGTTAAAGCATCTCGGGATCCATACCAGGTTTTTTAAAACGGTGGTTTAGTTTTTTAGAGAAGTAAGTTACGCCTGGGGACTATCATGTTACAGTCCAAGTTGATATGTTGGAATTGGTTTTGTCTCTCGTTGTCCGCTCGGCTACTTAGCCGGCTTTAATACGAGGTCAGTCAGTACATTGCAACATTGTGCATTGCTATTTCATGGCTGGTAGATCTGGAATTAATGGCTATGACCCAGGAGGGTGGTATGACAGAACCAAAGCTGCAAGTTAAGTTCGTCGCTCTCAAAATGCGAAACGATGTATCCCATGGACATTACTATCACTTCGTCTGTCTCAGTCTCATCAACGTTGTTGTCTTACCTATCTTTCATGGAAGACTAATGGGAAAATAGCAGCTCCTGTTGCTATTCGTTGGTAAAACCCTCCCAGCCATTCGTGAACCAAACATCACAGGTTTTGGGATCCAAATTCGCTTAAGGTGGGTCGGAGACGCATGCACGATGGCTCTCGCTCGTCTCGAAATCCTATTAAAGTTAGCATCACTCCAACCCATCGATCGCACGTGCTTATCCAGCGGTACGGTCACACCTTACTTGATCCTACCTTAGGGCCTTTGCTGGTATCCCCACAGACGGGTAACGGTTAAGTAGTTCTTGAAAACCCCGCAACCGAACAAATCAATACTTTAGGAGAATATCTTGAACATTGGTTTAATTTGTTTCATTTTTCGAGACCTTCTGGTCAGATATTCCATTCGTCTCGAACCCCTCTCCCTGTCGTGGTTGCTTTTGGGACCGGCCGCGCGCTAGCTCGTTTGGCATTGCACTGTTCTCGCGAAATATGCATGAGCTCGCACTATTTTACACAAACGTTGTTCAGCACCTGTGGCAAGGAATATACCTAGTAAACAAGTCGGTACTTCCGTGTGGACATATCTACGTGGGTCCTTTGATTGTAGTATTGACCCACGGTAGACTCAACAAGTTGTTGAAGTGGAGACGAAGGGGCAGCCTAAGCTCGCATCTGATGTGTCGATACTTTCTGAGACTTTCCATTTTCGGGATGAGTTGAATATCTGGTATCTGTGTCTACATCGAATCTAATGCATTCAATGTGCATTCAATAGTATTCTCGCAGTATGTATGATTGAATGGCCATATGTGGAATTGGCTAGTCAGCGTTTACGGCGTGACTAAAGAATAAGGTTTCCGCCATGCAGCCATGGCCAGCAAGGTATGGATTTTTTTACTCATATGATGGGCTGCAGCATTGCAGCTAGCCGGAGAAAGTATTTTGTAATAGTCGTTGGGAGGGGTCAGGCAATAGTTTTTCGATTATGTACGAAGCGGAATCGACAAGAGAAAAAAAGCAGTGGCGCCGTTCCATCCTGGTTGTCTCCCGTTCGGGATTCCGGTTGGTTTACCGGCGTAAAGTTCGGCGTGGGTCTTGCAAAGTGATGATAGCAAACCATCCTGCAGCGGCGGTGCTGATCAATGGATCCAAAGGTGTCCGGGCGCGTAATGTGGATATTCTATTTTGCATCACGAACAACGTTGTTGACATGTTCTCGAGAAGCATCAGTGTGAATGTTATATCACATATCAAGCCAAGTACCTTGCCTTTTTATTCCTTGCGAGCTTATCTGCTTGCTTCCGCAACAAGGCTAGTAACAGTATGCATGGCGTTTCGGAACCCTGCATTCCAATCACCAAAAAAAACAATTTTGAGCGTTCGAGCTTTCCAGATGCATCAAATCCCTGGAGGCCAAAAATTTTTTGAACGAACCATGCACAAATGCAGACAATAATCCGTGCGGGATTGAGGCACAGAAGCGGTCTTCAGAGACCATATGAGGTTGGATCAATACTACATATGCAATGGAGGATGCGCCGATGGTAAGGACATCCACGACTCGCAAGCATGTACACAGTGTGTATATTGTCTCGCAGCTCCACCTGACCCACGTGTTAGCGAGCTTCAAGTGTGTCCAGGACAGTCAGATCGACCCACCAGATCCAAATCCATTCAATGGAAGCCCTGTATGTCCGAGAACTGAGTACACTGTAATGACAAGTGGGAGATGTATCGTTACTTGTTGATTCCGATCCCTCTTAGCGGCTTTGCTACACGAATGTGCCCCCATCGTGCGCCGGCCACCCATTATAGTACCGCTGGAATACGATGGCAAATATCGAGCTTTGGGGTAGGCTATGTTGAAGCTCCAAGGCGAATTCCCATGGCCCACATGCCAAGCGAAGAAGAAAAATTTAACAAAAGATTAGAATATAAAGCTAGGTAATAGCTTGTAATATAGGACTTTTGTGCTACGACGGGAGGTTGAATGGGGCAATTCTCCATGCTAATCGTCTGTGCCCACTAGCTCCGACGAAGGTGACCTGGAAAGCTAGCTTCCACAGAAGCTTCATCCGAGCTAGCCGAATATGGATTAACCCCAAACATTTGTCTTGCAACTACGAACGCCACCAGGATGTTCAATTGCAACTACTGCAGGCCGAGACTCTAGCGACGAAGGGCCCAAGGTGTAGGTGGAGGCATCTCCCGCAGCGAATAATTCACGTGCAGTCCTGCTGAGCCGTTTTCTTCCAGGACGGGATAGTATAGTGGGGCGATGGGGCAAACCTTATACTGCTTTCTCATTATCGCTCGCTGTGACCCTGTGGCATGGACCTGCCGGTCAATCGTTCGGATTATAGGCGTACATACGGGAGGGTGGGCAGACGATGAAGGCGATTTTTGAAGTGCTTTGACCTCGTCGACTGCGCGCCGGAGATCTATATATCAAGGGCTCAAGACCCCCAAGGTTCTCAATGGTTCTTCAGGCGTTCGACCATTCCCTCGTCCCCAACTAAAACTCCTCGTACTTCTGTTGCTGAGCGGGTTGACGAGTATCTCCTCCTGATTTCTCTCTATACTTCGGTAGCAAAGAGCTTTATCGACTTAGAAGGCTTCTTCGGATAGCTTCAAAGTTGTTCCTCCATCAATTCCACCATGGTGTCTGTCGACGAGAAGCAGCCCACTGTCGGGAATACCGAGAACCTAGAGGCCGGTGATAAAGGTTCTGACCATGTTTCCTACACGGAAGCACAGAAGAAGCGGATCGTCCGCCGGATTGATTTCCGTATCATCATCATCCTCGGCATCGTATACTGTTTTTCCCTTATTGATAGAAATAACATGGGAACGGCATCGGTTGCTGGTATGAACGCTGCCCTGGGTATGAATGTTGCAAACAATGGATACGTAAGGAACCCAACCTCCGCATAGTCTTGCTGGAATACATTCTAATCCTCATCGAATCATTAGTCGATTTCCAATCTTGTATTCTTCGGTTTATACACCGCAGTTCAGCCTTTCGCTACTATCCTGATCCGGTTTTTCGGTCCCCGCAATTTCCTTGGCTCTCTTGCTCTTCTTTGGGGAGCTACGGTTATCGGAATGGGTTTCGTCAAGACCTGGCATCAACTTATGGGATTACGTATCCTACTCGGTCTCTTCGAGGGTGGATTCTTCCCTGGTGTTGCCTACTTGTTGACCACATGGTATACTCGCTGTAAGTATCGTAGTGATTTCTTGGAACGGGTTTTTGGAGGGTGCTAATTAGTGTTTCTATTTGCCAGATGAGATGGGTCGTCGATTCTCTTACGTTTATATGCTTGCAGCCATTGCATCGGCTTTCTCCGTAAGTCTCGATTGATAGGTATAACCGATCATTGGCGAATTCTAATAAGATGGGATCTCTAGGGTATCTTCGGATATGGTCTCATGCAAATGGACGGAACTGCCGGTCTTGCTGGCTGGGTAAGGTGCCCTTTCCTATCTCCAAATTGCGAGCTTCGTACTAATACCCGATCTTCTAACAGAGATGGATTTTCATCATGGAGGGTGTTATCACTATTGCCCTTGCCCTGATTGCATTCTTCTTGATCATCCCATTCCCAGATGCCGACGCACACAAGGCCTTTAGATTCCTTAACAAGGAGGAAGTCGACTTTGTCATTCGCACCATCGAGGAGGACCGTGGAGACGTTCAGCTTGAGGAGTTCACTGTCCGTAGATTCCTTAGCGGTGGCAAGGATATCAAGATTTACTTCCTTGGTGCCCTTTATGGTCTTTCGGCTGTTGTCACATACGCTCTTGCGTTCTTCTTGCCACTTATTCTCCGTCAAGGTATGTGTATATTGAGGCTTATTGACTCTTTTGAACGTAGGAGTTTATTAACGTATTGGTTTAGGAATGGGTTTCTCAATCTCTGAATCTCTCTTGCTCACCGTTCCACCATACGCCTTCACTTTCATCTGGCTCTACGTGACCGGATGGGTCGGCGACCGATATAAGACCCGCGGTCCTGTTATCATCTTCAACTGTCTCCTCGAAATTATGGGAGTTATCCTTATTGGCTGGTCCCCAACCAATGCTTCCAAATATACTGGTGTCTTCTTCTGCTGTGCCGGAGCTAGCGCCAACGTTCCAATCGCCCTGGCTTATCAGGCTAACAATATTCGTGGACAATGGAAGAGAGCACTTTCTTCGGCTACTATTGTCATTTGGGCGGCTATTGGTGGCATCGCCGGTGCCTTGGTGTTCAGACCTCAAGATGCCCCACACTACAAGCCTGGTCTCTATGCTGCACTTACAGCTGCTTCTTTGACTATCCTTGATACTATCGGATTGATGGTTTATTTCAGGTGGGCTAACGCTAAGGCTGATCGTGGTGAGAAGATCTTGGAGGAGTCTGAAGAGTTTAGATTCACGCTTTAAGCTGATTTAGTAATCTTGAATGGCTTTTGTTTGGGTTGGTTGTTTGTTTGTCTGTCAATACGAGTGTTTGCATGAATGTGCGGATGGTCTCTTTCATTAATACCATGATCTTGTTATATATATCAATACATGATCATATCAATCTATGCCCGTTACGCCTTTATGCCGTTGTGCCGAAGTCTAGTTTTGAAGCGACAGTTGGGAGAATATGTGTTGAGGTTCTCGAAATGCAACGAAGTTCGGAGATCAAGATGCCGGAGTTTCTCGGCCCGGGATTTTCAGACGGCGAAACACGCATGATGAAGGGTTCACGAGTAGGCATTCTCGTATACTTCTGATTTCTTCTGCCGTGATCTGAGCATTTGTAAGATACTTCTCGATTCCACCTTCTTCTTCGATATAACCAACTACGGTTTCAACCCATCCTTCCTCGGCATCTGCGAACCCGGATTCTTCAGAAAACCCCAGTGGTATCATTTCTGCCAATATTTCTTCGCGAACAGGCTTTAATCCGTCATTTGATAACATGTAATCATGATCCATAGCCTTTACTTCTTCATCTCCCTCGCCCAGAATGGTTAGAAGGACAAGAAGAGTTACCAGTCCTGTTCTGTCTTTACCCTGAGTACAATGTATTAATGCCGGATAACTCGACTCTTTGGATAATATTGTAAACGTCTCTTTGATCTCGGGTTTCAACCACCGAAGACATTCGTAGGCTATGCCCTTTAGCCCCAGAGGAACAATAACAAGGGTGGATATAAGTCGTACGACAGTCGTTTTGAGACCTATTAAGTGACAGAAGAGGACCTGGATGAGACGGTACCAGGAGAGTCGACTTAGCAATGCCTTTTTGGTGTACTGGTCGCTTAGGTAAGGGATGTGATAGATTTTGGCGCCAGAGACAGTAGCGACGGGGTTCTGGTTGGGATTCTTGGTAGGGACACGGTCCCGTTCGGTTTTCGTGCGGAGGTCGAGTATGGATGTTAGTTGGGTTTTGAGGGTGAGGATTTCCATATCTGCTGGAGTTGCATGGTCTGAACTCGACGTTAATCATGGATTCGAGGCTTCAAATTAAACAATGGGGATATGTCATACCTAGACGTCCTGAGCGGAAGAGGAGGCCTTCTTTCATGATCCTATTTTATAAGAAGTTAGATTTTTGTTCTCCTAAGGGAGAGAGTGATAGTTGATACGAGGGTTTATGCATACTTCTTTCCAAAATAGTGGTTGATAGTCGCACCGACATCACGACAATTGTGAACCGCCGTTAACCCGAGACTTCGAGGACCCTTGCGGGTACCATCTACAATGTCTTTGTCGACCATCTTTGCTGATTATAGTGGTACGGTGGAGAAGGAACATAAATTCTTGGGAGAGAAAGGGGACTGTCCGACGGTGTAAGGTGGGATGGGTCCTCAATTTATATGTCAACCGCAGGCCGTAGATCGGTATGCGCCAACTCAGCGAGCGCGATAGCTGTCTGTTCCTATGCGACCGTTTACAGGCTCGAGCTCGGATAGACCGGGTTTTCGTGAGGCCACGGAATCCACCCGACCCTTGGAGAATGTCAGGCTTGCAGATGTCGCCAGAAGATGTTATGCTGCCCCATGCGTGCATGGGGTGGAGGAGCGCATTGTTTGTGGTAAAGTTGGTTGGCTGTTGCTGTTGGGGATTTTCACGTTAATATTGCCCGGTTTTGTGTTGGGCAAGTGTTCTTTGGCCCATATTAATTGCCTAGTGGATTGACCAGGCCGAGCTAGCGGTTGAGAGTATAGTCAAGCTGGTTTATTGCCGTGACGGGGGTGTTTATAATCGAAGTGGTTATTGCAGACTACGCATATGCATATGATAAGTTGAGGAGCTTTACTTTCAGCTTCTAGACGATAGTGGTACTATAGTGGGTGATAAGATATGGAATGAATATTTCCGTCATGATACGCTGTAATCTTCAACGTCCTGATCATTAATCATAAATCGTACATGAAACGTCGCTCGTTCGTAAGAAAGTAATAGCTATGGACCCTATTCCGACATTAAATGTCATGGTAAATCTATAAATAATATGCAAATGCAGAATGCGGGAGAAAAAATCTAGAGGGAATGCAAGACAGATATTAAGAAGCCGACTGCAGCGGCTAAAAGTAATGGCGGATTCTTGATCGAAACTGCACTGGAGGGTGCACCGGTAACTTCTGGTGAACCGGTTTCTGTCTCTGGGCTGGGTTCCTCCCCTGTGGTTAGAGTGGTCTCTGACCCAGGCGTCGGTTCGACTATAACACTGGTCTTTGTTTCAACGGTGATACTGCTGCCGATACGGCTGGTTAAAGTGAAGATCGTTGTTCTTGATGTTACACCGGGTCTCGGTATTAAGGAGGTTTGGGATTCTGGAACAGGTTCCTCGGTTGTGTTACCATCTACAGGCAATGCTGTAGCGGCGGTTGGATTGGAAAACGTGATGCGAGTTGTGATTGTATTTCCCTCATCATCTGTTGTAATAATATTGATGGCGGTGCTTATGGGAGTAGATGTAAATGTAGTAATAATAGTTTGACTTCCCGAGTCATCGGTGGTAGTGATTACGACTGGAACACTAGTGAAGATTGTCGAGAGAGATGGCTCTGGGGCTGGAGTACCTGGGAAAACAGGCGTGACAGGGTTCTCATTCGGGGGAAGGCTGCTTTGCGCCAGATTACTTGGTCCAGTGGGTTCCTGAGGGGGGTTGTTTGGTGGGTTATTTGTGTTCGGGGGACTATTTGGGTCCGTATTAGGTGGATTATTTGGTTGGGTATTGGGTTGACCACTCGGCTGAGTATTGGGTGGGTTATTTGGCTGAGTGTTTGACGGGTTATTTGGCTGATTATTTGGCGGGTTATTCGGGGCCTGAGTCGGAGTGTTAATTGGTCCATTATTGGGAGGAGTCGGTTCTCCTGGCCCTTGATTGCTTGTGGGTGGATTGACAGGACTTGGAGGTGGGCTATTAGGCGATGGAGAAGGACGAGGCGATTCTGGCTGGGGGCTTTCGACAGGTTGAGCTTGTCTGCTAGCAGTAGTTGTCGGACGTCGAGTAGTAGTAGCACGTGGGGTTGTCCTTGGAGTGGCGCTAGGAGTAGTCCTCGGTGTAGTTCTAGGAGTGGTTCTAGGAGTGGTCCGAGAAGTAGAATCGACGTCCTCTGTTTCTTTGGTGAGAACAGAACTGGTAGTAGATGTTGGTATAGTGTCAGGTTCCTTCGTCGCCGGCGGGGTGGTAGTAGGCACTGGTCCAATGTCCGCTGTCACCTTTTCGATATAGATGCGGGTCTTTGTAGATGCAATGCCACCACCAATATTAATGTTACAATTCGCTTCACTACCATTCACAAATCGGTATGCGATGCTGATGGGTAGGATAGTATTATAGCCCGTCAGAACCGTTGTTGGACACCAGCCACCATAGTTAATAGTGACTGAGCGGTCTAGCCAGATCGATTCCGAACAACAGGTCGCAGATTCCGCTAGGGTATTCCAAGCAGCGGTGGCGTTTAACCAATCTACTCGGTCATCGATGGATGTCGCCAGCTCAGACTCTAGAGATGAGAGTTCGCTTGCATCCCCTGTTATTGTGATTGTGGATTGTTCCCAGCGTAGATTCATGGTTCCTACGCTCCAAGAACAAGAACTGGCATCGAGGAACGCGCATTTGGAGATTGTGAAAAACGCTGTGCATATTGAAGTATTAGCAAATTACTCTCGAGATGGATTATCTTGAATGAACAAATGGGAAACGTACGAGTTGGAGTTGGGGGTAGAAGAATTGTGACTTGGCCAGAATCTTCGTCCCACCAGGTCCTCTGACCATCTGCCGTTCCCGTTGGAGGGTTCACACCAGCAGCAACGATCGTGATTTGCGTCAAGATAGTTTTAACGACAGTAGTTGAAACCTCACAATCATGTTCCAAAAACGGTAACTCCGTTGGGATCACAGGCTGTACAGTCCCCACTTTTCTCCCCGTAAAGACGGCTTCTGTCGGCTCGCATTCTGCTCCTGTCGAGGTTTGAGTATCATAATCTGCTGTAACACCTGATTGAATATACCAGGCGTCGTCGCAACATGTTGCGGTGAAATCTGTTTCTCTCCAGTCCGTGGCTACTGTGCCATCGACTACGAATTGTGGGGAATGCTGAGCGTAGTATAGAGAGTACATAGACTTGGTCCATAAGACAGAGTTTTCATCTCCGTAGGCGAGGACTGTCGAGACGACTGGATCCCAGGAAACTGAGACAATAGTGTAATTTATGTCGCAGTCGCCGCAGGCGGTTATTGATGAACGAGCTGTTATTTCAGTAATACATCAGTGAGCATAATGCGAACTGGACCAGCTGATATATTCTGTCAAGGGATGAATAGAATCTAAAGTTTCTTACTGTCATTAGGATTGATAGTGACGGTGGTTGTAGCGACTACACTCGACTCTAGAAGAGCGAGGAGCGACAGAGGAAGAAGTAACGAGCGTGGGAGAAACATTTCGAACGCAACACAAAAGCCTGGTTAGGACGTCGTTGTTGCTGTCTCAACTGGGTGAATCATGGAGATAATCGACAATTGTTCCGGATGGAGACAGGAATCGTCAATCCTTTTTAAAGGATCGGCTGTTGCACAAAGAGACTTTCAAGGGTTACATGGTAACCGCCTTGAACCGGAATCGCGGTCGGGGTTTATTTTTTCAGCCCTGACTAAGAGCTCGCGATCTTTCTTTTCCACTTTGCATTGCATTCATCAAGTTGCAAGTCTCGTAAGCTTGCATATTGCAGCTGAGGGTTCTATTCTATTCTTTTTGGGGAAATCGCCTTGCCAGGATAACATTGGTTGCATGGTGTCGGTGTATCCTATTCGCTTATCAGCTGGGTCGAACATAATGATTGGGCGCCACGGGTTGGCCGGCGTTGGCTTGATCTTGAAAGGGAAAGATTGTGGGTCGTTATCTGTTGTTCAGACCTTCTCCCGCTTGCTCGGCATGTTCAGCTGGCTTTGAGCTTTTCGGAACCTTTTTTTTTTTTTTTTTTTTTTTCTCTTTGGAATCTCTGGGCAGTGTATGTAAGCAGCTAGGGCTTATATGTATATCGGATGCATAGAAGTAGATACTATAGCTAGTGATAGTAGTAAATGGCAGATCGCAATTTTGATTGCAGGCTTATTGACTGAGCGGCCGCTGCATCTTAGGCGTTCAGAACGTTCTAGATCTTAAATGATTGAGCTCGAACTTAAGTGCTTGCAAGCGCTTGTGAAGTAGTACTCCCCAGTTGAGTGTTGGATATTGTGAGTAGTTAGTGTTGCCAGCCCTCGAGCTCGCTTGCTCAGTTAGATGGGATCTTGTTCCCAGACTTGAGAATGTAGTAACTACGGGATAGATATCAACTATTGGCTATATATATACATTGAAATATCCTATATACATATAAAATGCACTGCATCTCTTCAACCAACATACTATGAAACCACCTTCACAAATAACTAGCGGCGTTCATTTTGCCCGATTAAATTAGCAAGTGAAGACCTTGGGACCTGGGTTGGTATAAGAGGTTGGGATTGGCCAGTAGATGTTGATGAGAAGGCCAGGGTCATTGGCCTTGTAAGCGCCTGGGAAGGAGACCAAGGGAGATCCTGCCTTGCTTCCACCTCCGGTGACATTGATCTGACCGCAAGCAAGGTAGATCTGTGCACCGCCCGCGCTGCCGGCACTGTGGAGGGCGATATGTTCAACTCTTAGGAGATATTCTCCGGATGGAATGCAGCTTGGGATAGTCACGAAGACTTGTGTTTGACCTATTATTTTTGTTAGAAAAATTAAAATGGCTTTGTATTTGACTATCACTTGAAAGCTATGAGGGCTCACCGGATGGCCAGCTGATGGAGGAGGATGTGATTGTGGGTCGGTTCTCCCAGATCTTGAACCAAACCGCACCGTCACCTTCCCAGTTAGCGGCAGTTCTTCCAGATGGAACTTTGGCCAAGTAGAATAACAAAGGACCGGGATGGCTGATGGATGTATCGACACGGAATCCAACTTGAGAGCCAGCTGCGACATTAGCAGTGGAGGCAATGGGGGCCGCTGGGTCCTTGTAGCATCTCAAATCATTAGAGGTGACATCAGTGACGGGGCCGTGGCTGTATTTGTTGGTGGTCATCTTGACATATTGCCAGTCGGCTGAGACAGCACCACCGAAGATCAGGCCCGGGAAGGTATCTTTGTGTAGATTTGTTTGATTAGTTGATTGTTTGAGTATCAGTGTTTGAATGGGATATATAGGGGTGTAACATACAATGGGCGGAGGCTAAGCTTGCGCTGAGCAAGAGAACGGCGGCAGTCAACTGCATTTTGGATAGATGCTTTAGGAGAACTCTTTTATTTTCTGAGGTGGATGCTCGAAATATAGGGAGTGATACAGCGGGGTGGAATTCTGCCTGAGAGAGAATTGATTATGAGTAACGTAACGAGAGGTCTAAGGCTCATATTTATAGAAGTCTTATAGAGAGACTTAGTCACAGAAAGCCATATAGCCGTAAAATTCCACGTCGCATTGGTCATCTCCAAAGGTAAAATCACGGATGGGGAACCACCGAACGCTGCACTACCGCCATAGCCTAGCATGTTAAAGCAGAACCGTAGATACAGTAGCATATATAACTGCGTTGTAAGTAACAGTCGAATGGTGTATTTTGAAAATACAGGGGGATGCATGCTGTTAAAGTCTTGGTGGTGGTGGTGGTGGTCGTCTAGCATGTGGGAGTCCGACGGTGGCTTCATCCGACGGCTAATTTCCCCGGTAGTTCCACCTTGGAGACGAATCTAAGTTTCAAGTAAGTTCAATGATGGAAAGAATTTGCATTATTCGTTCCTGGATTTTGTATACACGGAAGGCGTTATCGGGGGGGTAGGGTAAGGTCTCCAGGCTTTGTCAGCCTGTCTTGTATCAAGTTGACGATTCGTCTTGGTGTATAAACATTTTGTGCCTCACATCCTAAATGTTTTCTACCCGGCCCTATTCGCCTCGATTGTTGTATACGAAACCCTGGCCCTGTCCGTGACGATCGATCAGATGACGGTACACCGCGGGGGGTTGGGGCATGCCCGAACTTTGGATGTATCATATATATCTAGCAATCCCGGTGCAAAGTATTTAATATATCGCAATCGAGTCTGGCTCAGAATTACGCAAATATATACCTATATTATTGGCCGTTTCGAATCTTAATTAAATCTGACAATGCGCAACATATTTAGTTGGTTGAGGTTCTCTCGGATCCACTTATATAGTTCCGGAGACGACAAGATATTTCTTGGTATAGGTTTAAGCTTATATAAGTATGCTGGGGGCCTTATCAAGGAGTTATTGAGGTGCACTAGGCTGTGTAGGCCGCATTTCTTCCTCGGGGAATTCGACGGGTAATATGGATGTCGAGCCTTAATTATGTCAATCGCCACTTAAGCTCTACTGAGAAGTCAGGGCTAAGAAATTCAGAATTCAAGACTAGACCGGATCTTTTGTGTTACGTGATACAATAACCTAGTGGGTTTTATAATCCGGAAGATACTCAAGAAGTAAACGGGGTGCACTTGAATTCGGAATTGCATATCTTTATATATAATGCCTGCTTGCTCAAGAATCAAAGAGTATCGATGTCGAACATGACTCGACCATTCATCCGGATCCACTAGCACCGACCGTTGGGTTTCCGCCTGTCCGATGCTAGCTACCTAAAGCAAAACCAAGGATGGTGGAATAGTTTGAGGAAGCCGTGCACGCGTGTATTTGCGTAAATTCACAAGTCAACTTTCTTGGCTACTTTGTGCCATTGTGGTATAAGATCGTGTTGTATCCAGGTCCACCAACAGTGGCTTGAATCAGGTTTCGAATACTGCCTGGGGAATGGGAAAACTTTTGCGGAAAACTCTGGCTCGTGGTTTGTTATATACTATTGATACTTGCCCTACTATTTAAGTGAATAAGTCCATATATATATATGCAGGAAAGGAGCTTGGTGCGCATTAATATTGTATTTCGTCATACTGTGGGGAATCAACTGTGTCGGGCCAGCCAGCCACTCTAGCTAATTCGGAAAACTTTTGAAATAACATATAGGCACGAAAGAACAGTGAGTTTGAAGAAAGAAAACAACTCTTGAATTAATGAATGATTCCGACCATGCAAGCCTTCTATGAGGAACTGCCCAAAGATAATCCTCTGGAGCTCACGATGTTGGAAGGGGGTCAGGCGTGGGTTTGAGGTGTTTGCCACCATTGACAAGTCTGCGCTCATTCACCTCCAGGCCGGGGCGAGGCCTCCAGATACATGTTGATTTTAGACGAAACAAGATTGAGGCCTGCGACCGCAGGCCTCAATCTTAGTATTCGGTGGGAAAATCGTCAGAGATGATCTGATCGCGATCGAAGGTATGCAAATGTACAGGATGCAGATATTGGTATCTAATGAGTGAATTGTGTTGCCGGAAGGAGAAGGAGCCGGCAGGCATTTAGTGGGTGGCTGGCACGTGGGAATTAGCTAAATTTCGGATATGGAAGCTTGAATTGCAGTGGCGAGCTCCACTACAGCTCAGATGATCCTACTGATGTTCATGTTTGTGCTTCTGCTCAGATACTATGTCCTTGATGTCGCTGCTCGAAAGTTTAGAGACAAAATCCAGAGATAGATATTCTTCCTGATCGGTATATATACACTTATACCAGTATAAATGCGGCTCATGTACTGGATATAGGATATAACATACATACGTCAACAAGCCACGGAGTGGCCAGTTGAAGTACTTAGCTTCTGAACAATGCAATGTCGGCAGCATGACATGAGCATGATGCCAGTGCGCAATCCTAACGAGATGAAGGAAAAGAGAGAGGCGCTCGGGCCCGCAGACCCAAATCAACGTTCGTGTCTGGTCTGGTCTGGTCTGGCGAGCACCTGTGGGTCTCCACGTTTTTGAGCAGTCATCCCCGCACATTCTGCAAAGAGAGTTCAGTTAGCCAAATACCAAGTTAACTTGCGAGAAGAGTTACCCGACCTTCTGCAGACGAGAAGCAAAGCAGCCTGCAGGTTGGAAGCCCATTCTTTTCCTTTTCTTGTTCAGCCTGAATCCATTTTTCTTCCATACTATACTATACTTACTTACTTACATTTTCAAGACTATAGTTACTTTATCGATATCCCGTCATCGCATTGCGCTTTAATTTGCTATAGATTCTGTCGTTTTCGAGTTCGGATCGATTCGTCTAGACTCGAACTGGACCGCATTGTGCGTATTCGAATATTCGCCTGGATTGGATTGGATTTTCCCCGCCAACTTTATTCCACTTTACTGCCGGATCGATCCAACGGAACTCGAATTCCCCATCGCACCCGTATACCATCTTCTTCCATATTCTACCGACCACTATATATAACGTAGACCATCACATCTTCTCCATACCCCTGCGTGAGACGACTAGGATTGGGTCCATAACTGGATTCGAGTCGTTGCAAGTCTGAAAAGGCTAGTTAAAGACCCTTTCCGTCATCGATTTCTCGGACCTGCCGGTTACGTTGCGTTTGTCTCGCGACCCCGAAAAGGACGTCTAGACTCAGACATGAAGAAGCTGTTCCGCAGTTCCAAGTCTACCACCCAGGCGCCAACGGACGGCTCGGGAGAGAAATCCGACGTTAAGTCAGACGTGAAGAAGGAAAAAGAGACGAAGAAAAAGAAGTCCAAACCTTCCTCGTTATCTAGCAAGTCTCTGTCGAACGCCCAGAGTAACTACCTTACCATATCCAACATCCCGCAGCTTGCGAGAGCATCCGATGCTGAGGCTCTTGCTACTGCCCTTGCTGCTGAAGTCGTCGCTGACAATGCGGACGCGGGTATATCGGTTCTCCTGAAAAGCAATCCTCCTCCTCCTTCTCCTCGGCCTGATAATGTAGCGGCACCCGGAAATCGAAGGAGAAGTTCGGCTCTGAAGCAACCTGGTGTGACCAGACTCAATTCTATTAGTAGTGAAGGCGAGGACGAAGAACCATCGCTCGCTTCGCCGCCACTCTCCCCCAGATCCAACAGCGTTACTTCTCAAGGCCGCCCTAGGGTCCATTTTGACGTCTCCGAAAAGATAATCCTGGAGGCACAATGGTATTCGCACCAGCAGCGCTTCACCATAACTTCTGGGAATTTTCTCCACTTTGAACGACCGCCCACAGCGAATTATAGATTCTCTACGACGGCCGAGTCGATACACACGAAAGGCACTCTGCTGCAGCTCATCACATCAGCGAGCAGTGATGACGACAAAAACACCTGGGATAGCACGACCGGATTGCCTCTATACGCAGCCCGTTATTACAACCCCAACGTGACTCTAACAGATCGTACAATCTACTGGGAGGCCCAAATCCGCTCCCTAGGATTTTCCAAGTTCTCAAGCCTGGATAATTCGGAGGGAAGTCCTGTTTCTCGGACTGGCCATTCCGGTAAACCTATCGGAAGCCCCCCTAGCTCGCCGAAGCCAGTTGCCGCACCTTCCGGGGAAGATAGCTTAGCAGATTTGGGACTCTCTCGTTCGATATCACATACGTACCCGGTATCTAACCGAACGACAGGCGCTGCCATCGCGATTGGATTTGTGGTAAAATCTGTCACCCCTGACACGGTTCCCTTCATCCGACGGCGGTCATCTCTCCGCCCAGTTGACGAATTTCCTTTCCCCTGCTCTACCGCTGGGGACGGTGTCTTTTGGTCCTCTGAAAATGGTGGATTAATATATATCGACGGCCATCCGACAAAACATGCCCTCGCTGCTGGTGTGGGTGATATTGTAGGAGTTGGCATTACATACAAAGTTGACGTTGAGAAACAACCTTCGAACGGCGCTACACCGGTTCCTACACCACCTACAACCCCGCCGCCGACCACCCAAAAGGAGTCTAAGGAATTATTCCGTCGAAAGTCTTCTGCAACGAACGGGAAGGATGAGGTTCTTTACGCGGAACCTAAGGATCTACAACCTGTTTCTACCGAGGTATTCTTCGTGGTCAATGGAGTGAAGAAATTGACGATTTCCCACTCGCATGGTGCCAATAACCCTTTCGATACACCTCTTCCAGTTTATCTCTTGGGCACCAATGATGTATTCCCTTGCGTATGCGTTCAGGGTGCAGGTATCGAATGCAAGACTAGAATCGGGCAAGCAGTTACGTGGCGAGGTGAAGGGGGATCCACAGAACCACCTGTGGAGGAAGTCAAACATATAGAAACTAAGGAAGTGCTTAAGGAAACACCGAAAGAGACACCCAAGAAAAGCGGAAGGTGGTGGTCCCACCTTGGACACCATAACAACTCGTAGATTATCCAATACCATGGAGGTTGCGGTGTACATGGTTGGTGTAACTCGGTTTTGATATTCTCAAGGCGGACGAATTACTCTTGTTAACATTGTGGAGATAACATTTTGCCGCGATTGAGCATGCATTTTTCTGTGCCTGTATTTTTATATCTTATTTTGTATGTACTATAGTACTAGCGCTGGCGATATTGATTAGTTAATGGAAGGAAGGATAAAGGCTGGAATATTGTGGGAAGCCTCTTGCAAGGCTTAAGGCTCCTACTTCCTCTATTCACTATCGTGCATCATTTGGCCGCGAGATATGTAGAACTTTGGTCCGAGAGATATCGATTGTTAGATTCTATAGACCAGTCGACAGTGCACGGGAATCTCCGATCGCGAGTGAGCTAATCTCAAACGCCAAGTCCTTTATCGGGCTCCTCCTTAAGTTGAGCTCCACTAGTCTACGGCATATAAGTATGGTTAGGGCTATGCTTTGTTGGTCGGCCTAACTTCCAACATATATAACTGACCCAGGGTCGAACGGCTCGGATCTCTCCAGCTCTATGGTTGCCATCTGTACCTTGTGCTTTCGCTGTTCTTGCTCTCGTCCAGCTATTTTTTGGTGGTAGCAGCTATGGCGATCTACCACATGGGACCACTGGCTATGGACGAGTCGTTCATTTATACGTTTTTCCCACTTCTTGCGGCGATTCTGTTGCTCATTTATATTAAGAGTAAAGAGGCAAATGAAGCGCCCAAGGAGCCTGAAGCTTCGCCAACATACAGTCTTTGGAATCCCGACCGCAAACGGTCTGAAACAAGTGTAAATAGTCCTGTTGAAGATTTCGCACTCATAAGTTTTCTATTGACGATCGAGCCCATAGACATCCAGCTTCTTCCAAGAACCTATCACTGCTCTGGGTGATGAAGTCGACGTCCTTTCTATGCCTCCGCATCCGTTTCGGCCTTATAAACCGGTCTACCACATGACAATGGGACTTGAGAAGTGTGCTCCTAACGATCTTTTTCTCATTGACTCGTCGTACCCATCTCGAATAGCTCTGCGCAAACAAGTTGTGAACGAATTTCCTCATATTTCCCTTGGAGCATCCGAACGGTGCGGTCCTGCGGTCAAGGAGTTATATACATACATTCTATCTCAGCACCTCCCATCTCGATTTCCAAAATTATTTACCACTAGCAGCGTTGATAGGGAATTCAAGAACCACGTATCTGGAGATTCATATCCTCTGACACCTCCCCAGAATTCAATAGACGCGCTGAAGATCTTGGCGACTACGGTGGAGGAGGATATTCTGATTCTACAGAAAGAAAGCGGGAGAGAGACGTATAGTCTTCAAGGGTTCATAGCATGTTTTCCAAACGGGTTTGATTCGAGCAAGAAAATGGGGATGGAACTGAGGGAGATCCATGGGCCGGTTCCTATGTTTGAGGAGAAGCTTGCGACAAGTATGGATCGGTTTTTTGGGAGGTTGGAAGTTGGAAAATGGGTTAAAAGGATGAATGTAGGTACTTTACTGAACAGCTGTCGGCAGGTCCTAAGGTTGTTCATATGTGAAGTTATTAGAGCTGACTTTGAGGGAATAGTGGACTATATCGACGCATGAAAAGTTGTTCTTGCCAACTGGGAATCATCACTACGAAGGGGAGGAGTTGCCGGAGGAACTTGAATTCGTAGACCTTGAGAAGACATATTTGAGGGTTGAAAGGCAGGTTTTGTTGAGATTACCGGTGTCGAGGGATATGGTGTTTTTTGTAAAAACTTATATGACACCACTTGCGAGGATTAAGAAGGAGGGTCAGGGGGAGGCATTGGCAACTGCTATTGATGGGGTTCCGGAGAAGTTGGGGGTTTATAAGCGGAGGATTGTGTGGGGAAAGGCGGTCAAAGACGCGCTGCGGGCATAACATATGGACCCGAGCATCCTGTCAATACATGCGCAGCTGGTCGGAGTTTTAGGTGCATTGAAGCTGTTTGGTTTATTTAGCCATATAAAATATATCAACATGTATATGTGCAGTATGTGTACCCTCCCTTAATATGAGACGCCTGAACTCCTAAACGATCCAAAAACAAGAAAAGACCAATGCTAGCGCCAGCTGATTGTAAAAGAATTCAGCAATTGCGCCAATGCTTAATCATGCTATGCTATCGAAATCAAGATATCACCTGTTACTGACCGTGTCATCAGACGGCCGTTCGCGGGGTTTCCCTTTTCTGCCCAGATTTCTTGACCTCTTACGAGCCCCTCGGAATTCTGTGTTATTTCAAGCCCATCGCCTTGGACGCGGATATCACCCGTTCCGGTCTTTGCGTGAAGTTCTCCTTCCCAGGTTGATGGGTAAAAGAGACTGATATCGCCACTGTTTGCGGTGTGTGAACTGAGAATCTTTTCGAGAGGGCTTTTTTCGATGGTGATTCTTGTCAAGCCTGAGTCGGTATCTGTTTTTAGATATGGTTCCCTTGAACCAGTTCCTATGACTTGGAGGTCGATATCACCTGTTTTAGACTTTGCGGAAAGCCCTTTTCCTAGAAGTAAGCGGCCTGAAATGTTCCCAGAATGAGCGTGAAGAGTGGTTCTATAGCTCCGTTGAGCCTTTGGTTCACCAAAATCGATGGTGATGTCACCGCTAGTTGTCTTTATATCAGTGGAAGCATAGCCCTCGCCTTCACCTGGTGCAACTTGAATGCTGATTTTTCCTTTCTCTGTTCGAATGCGAAGTTTCTCGTGGAGATCGAATTTTCCGGAGATATCGCCGGAGACGGTGTGGAGTTCGGTGTCCAGAGAGTTTAGATAGCTGATGGATTTGATGACGCCCAAGTCGCTGGTGAAGCTTGCACTGGATAGTTCGGTATTGGGGATGTCAAGGTTGATGTTAAGGTTACTAGCTACAAGGAGGAGGTCTTGGAGGCTTCCAGGCCGTAGGTAGAGCTTTGCGCGGACTTTTACGGGGGGCATTGAGCGCTGGAAGAAGGATTTTTGGAAGGCGCGCTCGCACTAATATAATTGAGCATGTTAGATATTCCAAGTAGCTCCTCGGTATATATGGGGAGGGTTTAATACCTTCAATATTACGCAGCCTTCAGTGTTTTCGAGTTGCACAGACTTGAATCCATCGGTGTCCCATGTCAAGGTGAAAACTTCAACGTCTAGCCTGGGCGTCTGATCCTGAGGTATTTCTACAACGTCTATGCTTCCCTCGACTTTGCCGTTTCCCTCTATCCAAAATCCTAGGCCGTCTGTGTAGTCTATATCTACAGAAAGAGCTTGTGCCTGATGTATTGTAATAGTCAGCATCTTGTTCAGTTGTTACTAGTTTTAGGTTCTGGGGTTCGATGCGCGCCCACCTCAGATACCCAATTACTTCTAAAATACCACATGGCGCCCTCGCGAGTGAGGAACGACATCATTAAGAGGAAAACTACAGCTGGAAGGAGCCATAATTTACTGCCGCTTGGCCTACGACGCTCTAATCTGTAGGATTCGTTAGGGAGTAATGCTGCTGTTTCGTCGGCGTGTGTGGCAGTATCTGTAGCTGGTGCGCCGCCCGCACTTTCTGGGGCATCCTCCTGGCTTCGACTCTTATTTTTGAACCACCCCATTTTGGTGAGAATTCAGGGAGATATTGGACTAATGGGGTTTTATGAATTATCTGGCAGTTGTTTTACAATATCAATTCTGGGGAATAAAGATGGGGATTCGCCATCACGCGAGCTATTTCCAAAGTAGTGCCTCTGGGGATGCTTTCTTTAAGTACTGTTTGAAGGACTGGTCGCACACATGCAGTTCCCTTGTTAAAGCTAGTGAAGCTGGGTCTTTGTTCTGATCTGGTCATATGCATGTTCTTCGATACTTAAGTAAACTTTCCACGTATACAAGGCATCCTTTTGCAGCTGATTCAGTCCTATGTATAGAGGCACAGCTCCAGAAAGCGCCTTTAGGAACCCCGCAAAGAGTTGGCGGAGAAAGTCCGAATGATAGAGGGGTTCAGCTGATGTTTTCCTGGGGGAAAAAAGGGTCCAAATCCTGCATCAGAAGCTGCGGAGCTCTCGCCCCTGTATTGAACGATCGGACCATACCCCATTTGGGGGGATTTTGACGTCGCGTGACGGATGAAGCCTGTTCACGGGGACTAGTGAGGGGGTATTCGGATGGAAGAACCAGAAGGCAAGGTGATGCATGAGGAGGACATCAGATGAATATTTTATTGGCGTCTTCGGTCAGAGGACTTTTTGTAGGTTGAAGGTTGTTGGAACTTTGGTTGCCAGGGCTGAGGAGGTCAAAGGTTTGAAGCAACACAAGTCAATGGCCTAAATCGGGATGTTACCGAATTAGGACCAAACGACTACTGGCATTTGGCCCGCATATGACACTCATGGTCCTCACGTTGGAGGTTACAGATCGAGATCATGACCAGCGCACTGTTTCTACGAGGGACAAGCTAATATATTATAAATAATAGAGCACCCGTTACCGTGAAAACTCATCGGTCGGGCGTTCAAAATCCAGGCTGTTCTGTCTTGGGCCATCCTCTGTACAGCTATTACTTTGTTGGATAAGGAGAAAGCCCTTCACTGCCTAGGTGCACATGTCCTTTATGATGGGCATATATGTGATAGCAAACACTTACGCAAGTTTAGTACAGTCGCGATGCGAATTGTCTTAGTCGAAGCAAAAGAGACCCCTTGGTACTTTTTTGAGGACGTATCGATACGTATCTTACTCCAAACCCATTGATAGCGCCGGCATTCGGCAGGAGAATGAAAGCCCAAGCCTAGCTGGTGTTTAAAGTTACGTCGATATTGTTAGTTGCCACGAGCCATCTAACGCTCAATAGTATACGATCGATTCAAATCTCAATTGATCAGTTTCCATGTTTACTCCTCCATGCTGGGTGTAGCCGATATTCAAGTCGGCTGCCCAAGTATTCGAATCGTAAAAGGGCAGACCCGAACGACAACCATGTCAACACGAGCTTGAGTGACATGCACGTTGCATTTTATGCAACACAATTTTGTTCTTGAAGCTGATGCCATACGGAGGACAGACGACAATTGGTTGCGGGTGCAATGCACTGATAGCTCTATGGCGCGGGTAGCATTGGCGGCAAGATCCTGTATTGTTGCATATATGGGGCTGTTGGGTAGATTAGGATTTATTACGTCATATTTGGTACGAGTATAGGCGTCGCCTCCAGTCTAAAGCCTACTAAGACCTTACTTCTAAACTTGAGAATTAAGAAATCAGCCTCTCTAATTGTCTCCTCCGCAGTCTACCTCGCAAAGAGAAATTCATAGAAGCTAATTTTATAATTATATGTCTCTAGTGACTCGATCAAGCCGGGATGAAGAAGACATAGAAAAGATGCACGAGTAGATATGTCCATGCATGGAGCTTCTTTCTAATTCGGAGAGTACTTGGGGACTGTGGCTTCAGACTGACAAGGTATGATATTAATTACGTTATATTGATTCTATGAAACACTATTTACAAGTTAAGCTATACAGCTCACTACAGGTATTGCTTGTCAGATCAGTTTATATATATAGCAGTTTTCGCGCTGTTATGCATATACGGAATTTACTGGCATTGAGAGTAATAGTCGTTGAGCTTGACGCAACGCCAGCTCTGTGAAAAAGTTAGCAAAGAGATATTGATATAAAATGTTCTGGAAGGAGTCAACTTACACCGCAGTTTGTGCATCCAGTCCACCCATTTCCGCCACACTGTCCCCACTGTGAGCAGGTAGGGCCGCTGCAGCCACCTGCTGGGCAAACTACGCTGGGTGTTGTCGTCATAGTTGTGCGCGCGGTAGTAGCGGCAGCGGTGGTTGTGGTTGTGCGCGCGGCGGTTGTGGTTGTGGTTGTGCGCGCGGCGGTTGTGGTTGTGCGCAAGGTGGTTGGGTTTCCTGTTCCTCCGGTGGCGGGGCATTGCATGCTGCCAGCTGTGTCGGAGCTGCCACCGGCTATAACGGGGGGACCAGGGATGATGTATTGAGTCAAGTGGCCGTGGATGTTGACACCAATACCTGGGTCGCTAGCGCTGTAAGCACCTGGGAATCTAACACCTCCAGAGGATGGTAGAGACCCCGAGCCTCCAGTGACGGTGATTTGGTCTAGAGATGGTCAGCTAAATCTCAACGCGAAAAGATCCGCATTATCGTAATTTACTTACAGCAGGTGACGTATGGCTGGGGTTCTGAGGGAGCGGAGTGAAGGGCGATAACTTCTGCACGGACGAGATAATCTCCAGATGGGATACTGGAAGGAATCTTCACGCCAACCTTTCCGCAGCATTTGTTCAAGTCCTTAACACCCCAGTTGTCGTCATCTGATCTTGAGGTCCCTGGAACAGGGGACCAGCCATTCTCGTAAACTTTATACCATAGGCCATCTCCAGAATCTCTAGAAGAGTCATCGACCTTGGTGATGTAAACGATGACTGGACCATAATGTTGGCCGCCGATGGCCTCGTTGGCGCAGTTTCGATCGTTGAATTGCTAGATAGACAGGCGTCATGGCGTCAGTACAATAAAGATCTGGCCCATTGATATTTCTTTGAGCTAAAATTGCATACCGCATGCATCTCAACGATGACTGTACCACCAGCATTCACAGTGCACTTTCCGGGAACTGGACTGGTTCCTGCATTGCATCGAATATCTGCACCAGTGACGCCTCTGATGGGGTTGTTGTTGAGTGGCAGTCTAGCGCAGCTAGTACCTTGGTCGACTCCGTTAACCCAAAACTGCTGGAATGTAGAATGGGCGGCAGCTTTGCCTGCCAAGAAGGCAGAAAGAAGGGAAACAACAGCGGCCTTCATGATTATAGGTGAGATTATTCAAGCAACCGGTGCCAGTAGAAATCAAGCTTTGATGCTGGTTAGGGAAAGTTATAGAGGAGGAAACCTGTAGGGAAAAGGCTCCCATTTATAACACACGGTATAGGAATAGTCGCCGGAAGACGCTTCCAGGCCAATATTAATATATTAACGAGTGATATCATTAGTGGTCATAGGATATTACAACTAATCGCCAGTGCTTCTAGAATTTGTCTGAATTATAGTGCGTTGAAGCGTTGGCATTGTTTTAGGTAGGATTACCCTCGTTTTCGGAACGACGGGCTGGCGCCGTTACACACCTTTTTTTCTTTTTGTTGCTGGTTACTCGGGAACCAAGCCGACGGAGTGACAGCTGCTTGAAACCCAGGACTCTTTTTCTGGAAGAAAGACACGGCAGATCTGTGCAGTCTTACCAATCGTTTCGACGAGTTATCGCCAAGCTGCTATGTTTCATCCTTCAACCCTGTCCACACCAAGGTACCTCACCAAGCGACAAGAATAAAACTTCGCTTCATTTTCCCGGGCTCCACCAGGCGCCTTGCCTTTCGTATATGCCCGCTTTCCCAAAATCAAAATGAAATCTTGATCACCAGGTATGGTTCTCATGTCACCGCATGACTCGTGGCTGAAGGATGTCAAGCCTTGATGCCGGGACGCCAGGCTCTGTAACTCTACAGAGCATAGCTTGCATCGGTAGATTTAAACAACAAATATGTTCACGGCGAAAATATCCGTGTATCAGTATACTATCATGGGTGTCGGAATGACTTCACGCATGCCATTCTAGCTAGTTGATTGATGTCTAATGTATGACCATGATCGGAGTTTGGTTAGTTCCGAGTTTCTTTGGAGCTTTAACGACCGAAATCCGTTTTAGTTATTACGGAGAGTAATATTATTACATCCTTGAAGAGTCTATCTTATTACCGGTTAAAGTAAGCCAGTGGATACAAACACTAAGGAAATTTAGATCGAAAAGTCAAAATTGCACTATGCTCTTGTCCCCACCAGCTAAATCAGGAAGATGGATATCCGTGTTGGAGTTCCAAAATGCAACAAAGAGAGTATTGCTGTCGTGCTCGTGCTCGTGCGAAGTTTTCTTGAATTGATAGATATAGCTATGTAGGCAATCAAGAGATGGTATCAATTCAGTCTTAAATAACATGCGTAAGGGGTATCTTTGAGAAGATGAAAAGTAATCGAACATCTCAATGGGAACTCGCAGCATATTCGCTAGGTGTAGCCTTAGCAAACCCGCGTCAAAGACCCAGCAAGCGAAAAAAGATAATGTCAGAAGCATAAATAAAGCAAATGGGTATCAACGGTAAAATGAATGGTTAAGCATGCGTATAACTAGTAATCTTTATATCGTGTCTTCCTTCTCACATGAATCGCAATTTCCGTCCGTGTGTTATGCCATTTTATGAGGCTTCTAGTGAACTAGGGCCTTCGTGAATTGGTGGATAGTCTCCTATTGGAGAGGCGCATTTAAGCGTATCCGTTGTAGGCAATCCTGTTTGGAGATCCCTTGATATCACTAGGGTTGAGCTTGCCAGTAATTGCGCTGTCGGTGATCTTGTCGGTGATGACTTGCGGTGTAGCGCCGGCACCTTCAAAACTGCTGATGTAGTAGGCGGCCAAACCGGCAACGTGTGGGCAGGCCATAGAAGTACCGGAGATGGACTTGGTGTCAGTATCAGATGTAGCCCAGGAACTCAACACAGAGACACCTGGAGCAAAGACATCAATGAGAGTTCCCCAGTTAGAGAAAGAAGCCCTCTTGTTGTTGCTGTCAATGGCGCCAACAGTAATGGCATTAGGGGCAGAAGCGGGCGAAACATTCTTAGCATCTTGGTTCTCGTTACCAGCAGCAACGACAATGGAGATTCCAGCATTGAAGATAGAGTCAACAGCAGTATTGAGAGCAGCAGACTTAGAGCCTCCAAGTGACATGCTGGCAACGGAGAAGTTTGGAGTAGCGTTTTCAGCGACCCAGTTCATTCCAGAAACGACACCAGAAAGGGAACCAGAGCCACTGGGGCTAAGAACCTTAACAGCGACAACCTTGGCTTTCTTCGAAACACCATAGGTCTTCCCGGCGATAGTGCCAGCACAGTGGGTGCCGTGGCCATTACCATCGGAGTCAGTCTTGTCAACAGAGTTGAATCCCCATGTAGCTCGGGATGTGCCGTTCTCGGTTTGGAATTCCTAAAATATAATTAGCAGACTGGTGGATTGTGTTTGGTCATAAATTATATCAAAACCTACATTGTGGGTAATGCGAATACCGGTGTCGATGACGTAGACTGTGGTTCCAGAACCAGCGAACGTTTCATCGTATTCATAGGTATACGGAGTATCGAATTCCTCGTGGGAGATGCGGTCAAGGCCCCAAGTGGAGTCAATCTGTTCAGCGTTGGTAGTAACTACAGTGTCTTGTTCGACGTAGTCGACCTCAGGGGAGTTCAAGATCTCCTGAAGAGTTGCCTTGTCGAAACCACCAGTGTATCCATTGAAGCCAGTGGATGAGAATCTAAACTTCTTTCCAACACCGTGAGCTCTAGCTCCAGTAAGGTCTCTAGCAACATTGGTATGGAAAGAGGAGATGCGGTTGGTGTGCTTTGAAACGGCGCTCTCAGAGAGGCCTTTCTTCAAGACGACAATGTATTTGTCGGCGATGGCTCCAGCTGCGCCGGCATTGGAGACCTTGCGGATTGGGCCGGCAACGGCATTGGTAGCCAATCCAGCGATTGCTAGGAGGGAGATGAGGCCGTTTGTAAGCATTTTGGATTTGAGATATATGAAATCGTACTGGAGGCCGAGAGATACTGGGAGTGAAGGCGAAGCTGGGTATGTCTGAAAGTGATTGTTTTCAAGACTGATGCTGCTGATAGAATAGAATTGTTTCTGTCGAGGGTGCAAGAGCTCGATTTATAGACGAAAGGTTTCTGCCGTTGGAATCTAGACTGACTAAAGGTTGATGGTGAACATCGTGAATATACCGTGCAAGGTCCCACCTGGATCGCGGAGTTAAGCACGTACGTATCTCGTGGACCATCCGCGACCTTGGCATGTAGCGGCCTTCGTATAACAATCGAAGGTTCGTATCATGATAACCTTGCAAACTTAGAACCATGGTGTCGAAGCTCCTAGCCTGTAAGCTATTGATGTTTTAGGAAGTTGTCCACGTCTTGGACATTTTCTCTTTGGATGATCGATGATCAAGTCGTGGAAAGACTATACTCTATCTTCGATAGCTACAACTTCAAAGAAACCATATGTGCCAATCTAAAAAAGTAAACACATAATCTGCGCGGGGGCTCCCTCGCGGGACTCGATCCGCCAATTGTATGTTAAAACCGAATTTCAATATATAGCTTCATGAAGGCTGACTGTGGTAGATTGAGGATCGCCACCCCGAATCCACATAATTCGGCCTACTTCTGCGTTAAATTTGCCACAAATAATCCGTTGTCTAACCTTTACAAATCACGAAAGGCGTGCAACTTTTCCCACGTAAGATCTTGGTAATAATCATATTGATTGTAGAGATGTCGAAAATTCGTATCTGATATCGTTTATATGGCGCTAGATATCACGTTGCAGATGTTGCTGCCTCGGCGCAAGCAAAATAACAGGGGACCCTCGTTAACTTCACGTTTGTTCTTTATCGATGGTTGAATCCCTCAATAAACGTTGCTTATCCAAGATGCTACTCTAGCGTTTCTAGACCCTAGCTCTCATCAGGTATATCACTTCAAGCCGAAAGCTTTGAAGATCTAAAACGCATGCACGCCTCTCCCGGCCCGAACATTGATGTATTTTTTCCGGCATTTGTAATATTTGTATATTTTGAGTAATGCTATTGCCCCGAAACGTATTGATGATCTTCAGGACGAAGGCTCTAATTGAGAAGTCTGATATTAACATATGTTCTGACCGTAAATTCGCGAGATATGGCCTCCTCTTTGTTTCGAGAGGATTCCTACAGGCAGGCATTCGGGGTGAAGATTTGGTACAATGTCGATTGTCGCGATATCGTCAGGATGGATTCCCCTTTGAGAAGGTCCTTCATGGTACCATTAATTCTGTCGAAAAAGAGGGTTTCGATCACAAGGGGGTTCTTTGATCTCGCCCTCGTCCAACCAAAGCCAGTCGAGCGAGCTCGTAACCCCGCTCGGGGTCGACGCCGGGGGATGCTGGTCATAGAGCCAATATCGAAGGGACAGTCCTTTACCAATGGAACGAAGGTTGATCTTGCTACTCGATATACTTTCAAGGCATGTGCGTCACTAATCCTAGTCGTGAAATTCGTTTTCATCCGTTCTATACCTATTGGTAACCTTATCTATGTGCAACGGCTTTGCCACAGCTAGGTCGAAGACCATCTAGGCGAGGCTCGGAAAACCCGACCGACGGCGTGACTTGGTGCCTAGCCCTACCCGTCGTTCTGGAAAAGGCAGGAAGAAAATTTCTGCACGATTGCCATCCGTTTTTATTACTCTCAAGTTAATACAACACGGCAAGAACTTAGGTTATTTAGGAAGTTAACAAGTTTAGTTGATCGGAGAGCCATGGGAGAAAGCATGATTATCGTTCTTGGCCCGGATGGCACAATTGCGCAACACGAGCGGTTTGTGAGTCGGAGGATGTGAATAGGTATTCTTGACAGACGGCTCACGCTCTATATATCACGCGATCATTGTGGTCTCATGAATCGGTTGGCGAAGCTAAGCGTTCTTGGTCTGGACTCAGATATCCCATTCTACGACCGTTAGATCCGAATAAATCGAGGCGACCAGCCTAAAGTTTGCAATATCCTTACAGTAAGAACTGACATATGTATGTTTTTAAATTAATTGCTTAGGAATATGATTTCTATGTAGCACAGTGATGTATTTGTATACCAAGATGTTATGTATGTATTTGTACTCTCCTTAGTTGCCATGTTCTCTAGTGTAGACCGCAGTGGTATGTCAGTGTTTCGTCGCAGAGTCGGAACTTGTAACCTAGGGCGGATACCACAACACGATTCATGCATGAATACCAGGTGTGACGTATTACTCAAGACAAGCTCACGCTGTGCAACTATGAACCTTCCAAATTAGTGGTTATAGGTAATCGAGGCTGTTTAATGGGATGCACGTATCTGCACGGTGTGAACAAGGGTTTTCACGGATCAAGAGGGCACTGGACTCCATGCTAAGTTTTTGGATGTCTCGAGGGGAATCATGTGGAAATGTATCTTGCAATTGTTGTAGCCTACTCTTGTTATAATGCGGTGATTGCATTATTGTTTCCAAAGACCCGAGATCTGCATTCGTATGTTTGAGGATGATATGATATAGGAAAGAAGTTAGAAGCTTTGGATTTTGGCTGCCTATTTGCACTGCTGTCTGAATGCTTCGGATTGATGTTTATGGAGGTATTATGGAATAATTTGTGTGCATTTGGGAGATCTAAGTTCAAAAGGGATTTCGAGTTCTAGTAAGGAAGCCATGCGACTTTTCAAAGTCTATAAAGTTACTATATCCGGCTGCTCTTTTAAACCTTCGTGGTTATTCAATTCGAATTGCTGATAGGTTCCAACATACCGATCGCGAGTTCCACAAAATATAAAACGAACTAATTATTCTGTAGGACCGTCTTAAAGGTTGTTAGTAATTCTAGGTAAGAGCTTAGGCTGTACCGATACCGGCGTCGTTCTCAGGGTAGAGACGTAAATTTATGAAAATCCATTACAAGGTGGTTAGAATAAAGAATAATGGTGCGTTAATTTGTCGATTATTGACATATCAGCTACGCATCAAAGTATTCTAGCAGGCCCCAGAAACCTTTCACTCTCTTCTCTGTTGCGCGATCATCCCATAACCTCTTCGATATCCCAAAACTCCATCTGGCTGTTGGCAACATAGTTGTCATAGAATGGGACGTTGTATTCAGGATGCTCTTGAACCTCCCTGAGCTGCATTTCACCAATTCTCTTCAGGGTAGGTTCTTTCCACATCTTTGCGATGTATTCGCTTGCATCGGTCGTTGCTCCGGACAGATCGACAGAATATGTGAAAAACCTCTGCGATATATATGTCAATACCAACTAGACTTCGGCCGATCGGCCTGGTCAAAAAAAGCCCTTATAAAATGCTACGCACCGAGAGAACAGGCCAATAGAAGGCATCCGCTATGCTAAATGATCCTAACAAGAAGCCCTCATCTTCATCGCCAAGTGTTTCCTTTGCCAGCTTACGAGCAGTATCAAAAATGGCAAGAACCCGCTTCACCTCTTTAGACACCTTCTCGCTGAATTGAGGAGGTGGATTATACTTTACAGCGAAGTTATGTGGAAAGTCGGTTCGAATATTGACAAATCCAGAATGAAGCTGTTTTCAAACGATCACAATGTGTTCGACTGAACATTAACATGACAAGCTGGTAACATTTGAGGTCGATGGGATAAACTCACTTCAGCGGCGATGCTGCGACCATACGTTCGCAACTTGAGATCCTTGGGCCATAATCTTTTCTCGGGATATTTATCGTGCAAATACTCCCCAATGGCGAGTGAATCGTGGACGGGATGTGGGAGGTCGTTGTCAATAATGACAGGGACTAGGCCGGAAGGTGATTCGGCATGGAGCTATCATACAAGAGCATTAAGGTTCGAACGATAAAGTGATTCATCTTGGAGAGTTGTAACGGTCCATACCAAAGCCAAGGACTCCGGATCCGCGAGTCGGAAGAATTTAGCTGAATACGGGATACCGAAATATTCCAACAGCACTACGGGCCGTACGGTCCAGCCTGCGTTTATGTTAGCCGAAGGGATGCAAAACATGCAAGTTGCAACGAGATCCGAACATACTAGAATACCTGATTGGTAATGCCAACAACTGAAGTTCTTGAGATGCCATTGTAAATATATACGTTAGCTTTCAATGCCCAATGTTGATAGGAAGGATCTGGGAGAGCTATATGGAAAAATTGAACAGTTTTAGAGCCACATTCACCAGCGCCAGCTTGCTTTTATCAAGGGGCGGTTATCCACTGCATAGTACCTGGGCGGAGGAGGAAAGCAACGGCAAGAGTGAATTTGTCAGCTGGTGCCAACGGGAAATTATCTCCTATTCGGATGAAGAAAACCTTGGTGCGTGTAACGGAACCGGCTCACAACTCTCTGGACGACGCTTACTGTGAAGTTGCGAGGCCGGCGTACCGTTTCTGAGGTTTGTTCCTATCTCGATGCATGTCTCGGGTTTGTGCGACTGAAGCTAAAAACTAGGGCGCGGGATGACAAGGCTTCTCTCTGGATCAACACAACAACGCAATTGACTTCTCTCTCTGATTAGACCGAAAGATCGAGAATAGTGGCTGGTCAATATTTAATTTTGTAATTGAGGGTAACATCGCTATTAGGGATCATTGAAGACAAACCGTCAAAGCTGACAATCCTGTAGTATGCTAGTAACCGGGTTAATCGGTGGCTGTCGGCGGGGGTTACTCAAGTCATTTTGTGTGTTGGGCGCGTTGTGTGTCATTTTGTGCGTTGTCAAATGTATGGATATGCTTTAGATACTGAGACCGACTCATGAGCTCAATAGTGTCATGTGTAGCCTACGGATATCCCGACATTCAATCCATAAATAGGTGTAAGGTCCAAATCAGATCAAAGATGATTAATTTGACTGTGCCTTCTAGACGCTCAGTTTCCTTCCAACATCAAACGGTTAAAAGATAGATCAGACTGCGCAGCTCGCCTTTGAAGATGTCATGTTATTCCAGTCATTCATAAATCCATCTTGGAGGATGTCAAGTCAAATACCCGATAGATACTTAAGCAGTTAGTTAAAATTTGGGCTTGCTCACAATCCCCTTTCCTCGGTCGACACCCTTCCCACCAAGCTTCGTGCACTAGTTAAGGTTAGTAACATGCGTAGGGAAAAAGAATGTTCGAACCAAGCGTTGAACACCATTGTTTGCTGGCGTTTTTCGGGAACATGATTTAATGCATGCTACATTGATTCTGCATAGCAGGAAGCATCCGAAAGAGCCTGGTTTTGGAAGGTACATAGAAGCGTTCCTTTAGTATCGATATATCGCACCTGAATGAGGCGTTGTACATGCACATGCATAATACAGTACGACAGGTAAGTAACCTATAAGATCAACCCGAAGATCCAGGAAGCTTCGAAGACAATTAATGGCTGATAGCTACGCAAAAGGCACCACCAACTATACTATTATTGAGCACGGGAACTAGTTTCTACATTGATTCTTCAACTATTGACACCTGTCCAATTAGTGTCGAAATTGACAGAGCTATTTCCGTGAACAGTAAAATAATCAGCCCCATTTTACAAAACCTTAAGGTAAGCAGGCAACACCGGCGAAGCTAAACGGTTGATGACCCCCAAAACGAATCAGCCTAGAATAAGAGGTAGAAGGAACATACGAGTTGACCAATATTAATACAGTTTGACAGTCGCTATACCTGCATCGCGAAAGCACAATGTGTAGAACCAGGTAAGCTAATTAAGTTAGACTATCAGCAGTGGTGGAACATGAACTAATAAGTCGAATTGGAAGCACAAAGTTTTTGACCGTAAACGAGAAGATCATTTTTAGGATTCTACTCAAGAAGTGGCGACATAAAACGGCTTCCTGCGTGTGCTGGACATAAATGCATCAAGATAGTTTAGTTCTCATACGAGACCTGCGGCCTGCTGAGCAGAAGTGCATGACAGTGTATATATGAAGCCCAAACTGCACGCAAATATCCCTGCTATAGCATTAATTTGATAACAGTATCACAGGGGGCCCCAGGCAGACGCTGATGGCTTAGGACTACATCCTCTCAGATGATATGCCTCCGTGGGTGGGCATTCGAAGATTGGATCCGATCATCGAGGCCACATGGAATGTGAATTGGTTTATAAGAATTGGAACAGACCACGGACATAATGATGTGCTAGACAAACCACTTTTCTCAGTGGTAGGCGACCCTTTTGGCGAATTTGCAGGCAATGATGGCAATTAAAATCAGCAGGAGACCTTATATACATAGTTCACGAGTCTGTTACATCTGTTCAACAAAGGTGGAGAAGATTTTGCGGAGTAGGTATGTGGGCTTGTCAAAGCTTGATGAGGACCCTATAGATTTCGTCAGCTCAAAACCGAATCGCAAGCAGGGGTGCGGCACCGATTAAGAGAAGATGGAAAAATGTTCAGGAGCAGTAATGACAAATAAGCTTCGAATTATAGCATGAAGAATCGACTTTTTGTACAACCTTTCATGGGAAGTCTGTGCGAGCCAAAGCCGCAAAAGCCAAAGCCGCAGACGTTGCAATTGCTCCTTATTCCAATATCACCGAGTATATTTCGAGTAAATACAATTGGGATCTAAATGCGAATTTCTGGTCGTCGAGGAGCTAATATATATAATGCTGAGCTAGAGCGGTAGGCTTCCGTGTCACTAATTGATAACCATCACCCTCCGTTCACTTACGCGCTTGAGTAGAACTTTATCTATATCTGCAATCTTGAGCATACAATGAGCGTCTCAACAATCAAAATATACCTTAACAGGGCTCTTGAGAATATCGACTCGCTCTACCGAGTTGATCAAGTCGAACCCGATTTGCTCCAGGCTGAACAACGCCTCCCCAATATCGCCGCAGAAGATGCGGCTCCGCTAATCGCACAAATTGCTGACATTCGTGCCAAGTTGGAGAATATGGTTAGCCCTGCGGATGCACGCCAGCTTAGCGCAGCTCAAGGCAAGATCCGCCAGGCTCGTGACTTCATTGAAACGAATCATGGCAACCTCAATCAATCTGCTAAAGATCACGTCGAGGACCTTTTCCAAGGAGCTGTTCAGTTTCTCAACCAGATAGCGGATGCCCGCAAAGCAAACAAGCTGAAAGCGCCAGTTCTCGCCGAGATTGATGCCATCCGCGCCCAATACGGAACTAAGGGTACCCCTGCTCCGGTTTACTACCCCCTGCCTCCTTTCCCCCCTCCTGCGCCGAAGCCTACTCTCTCTCAAAACTTCTCTACCGCGAAAAACAAGGTGTTTTGGGCTAAAGAGTACTTCAATACACCTGGGCGCATCGACCAGACAGAACCTGAATTGACTCGCGCTGAAGAACTACTCCAAGGCGATGCATCTCACGAGGCCGATTCCCTTCGCGCTGAGATCGCGGCTCTGCGGGATAGCCTAGCCGACATCGTTATGCCCTCAGAAGAGGCATATATTCGTTCCGCTCAACGAGATGTTCAAAGCGTTCGCGACTATATTGACCGGCAACGAGAGTTTCTTGATTGGGGTGATACCAAACTAGACCTCGATCGTCAATTGCAAAGAATTATTGACGAGGGACTAAGTAAAATCAACCACCCGCGTAAAGCTGACCAACTTAAGGCCCCCATATTGGCAGAAATTGCCCTTATACGTTCACAACTAAATATTGTTCCTCCCGCACCTATTTCTCAGCCCCCCCCAGGACCGGCCTGGGCCCAAGCTTTGCCTCAATCCTGGGCTCAAGCTTTACCCCAATCTCGGCCCCAAGTCTGGCCCCAATCGCAAATAATTCCTCAAGTTTCCCCTCGTGCTGATTTGAACGCTCTGTCCTTTGATGATCAAGACCGTCTCAACCGTGCAAGAAGAAGTATCGGCCAGGCTCGCGACAATATCGAATCTCGCCGAACAGAAGGTGTCGAGAACTTGTTTTTTGACGCAACGAACATACTGGCTCCTGTGAGTGATGCACATAAACATCATCTCATCACAGAAATTGAACAGCTTCGTAAGGAACTAGAAGACACTCGGTTAGCGGAGAGTACCCGTATTATTACTGGCGACCTTGACCGCAAGCTTCAAAGCATCGAAATGGACATCGAGGTCCCTGACAGACTACGTTATAGTGTGATCTCGTTCAAGCAGCGATTCGATCAGGAAGATGTTCGGCGGACCCTGACCTCGGATGCTCACCGCAATTATGAAAACAGGCTTGCTAGTGTGCTTGCTGCTGGCAATGATCATGTCAAGACCGAGAAGCTGAAACGCGCCAATCCTGCATTACAGCGACTGCAGGACAAACTCTCCACAAACCCATTTACTGATCTCCAGCAATACGAAGCGAACCGTGTCGATGGTGAGCTCCGGAGCATGAAGTGGCAGGTAGAGAAAGAGATTAATGAGCTGCCGGAGGATGACCCGGACCGACTGAGGATCTATGAAGAGCTCAAAAGCACTGACGCCAAGTTTGCGGCGTACTCTAATGAGTGGGCAAAGTCCGGTACGTTGAAATGGTTATCCTAAATACACCACAGCTGACTATCATCACAGGCATCTACGATCGGGTCAAACAAGAATGGCAGATGATTCGTGATGAAGTCCAGGGATGGGAGCAAGAATCGCTTGGCCCTGATACTCAGATTCTCGAGGACCCGGAGACGCCGATGTCTCGTACCCGCCTTGCTATCCAACGCGTCTACTACTTTCTTCACCGAGATGTCTTTGTTCAGCGAACTCGGGATGAAAATCCTGGGGATTTCGTCATCGCTGCTGTTGACAAGGAAGCAGAGCAACTACTTGAAGCCGTAGGAAACAAACTGAGTTCAGCTTACTATGACATTATAGCAGCGGCAGAGAAGATAGAGACGCCAATTAGTGACAGATGGCTCCAAGACAAGCCAGGGTTTCTCATCACCAACGCCCAGACCACTTTTGAGAATACCAAGTTCTGCGAGCCCGTTCTTGATCGTATCCGAGCGCTCGACCAACGCTGGAAGGATGAATTGGAGGCTCTTCATCAGGGTAGGGAGAACCTTGGTGAAAAACTTTCCGTTGAGGCAATCCAGAAATGGCCTTCAATTGTTGCAGCTATACCCTCCATCGTTTCCTATTTCGACCCCTCTTCAGCTAAGCCTGGAGATGCTGTTCACCTTAAAGGAGTTTACAATCGTGCCGGATGGGACTTTGATGGAAACCAGTACGGCTTTTCAATGCGCTTTAATGGGGTCCCTCTAGGAGGTATCTACGAGCCATACATTAACAAGGCGCTTGACCATGCCGCATACCAACTTAAACTGGCAATCGACGATCACAAAGAATGGGACTTGGTCAGTATTGTCTTAGGTCCAGGATCGATCAACCAAAGGACGAAGAGGATAATTCGGAGGGGAATGGATACCGAGGAGATTGAGGAATGGCTTCCTGAGGGGTGTCTTCGGCTTCGTATTATTGCTTTGCGGGCTGGTCCTGTCGTGGTCGGTCCCTAGAAGCAATATTGTTCTTCCGATTGTGCATGTGGTCCTTAACTAAGTGTTTGCAGAAACCAGTTATGATCAACAAATTGATATCTAGATCCGGTGCTTTATATATTAATGCTCGTAGTGATCAAATACATCCTGAGCATTGAATCATACTATATGCTTGTGGATTAACGCATCGTTTTTTTCCTTTGTTTATTGTTTCCGTTATTATTTTCCTGGGATCTACAAAGGAGCATTTTGTTCAACTTGAATACTATTTAACCTATGATACGCAGTAGAATGCTATGATTTTGGCTGTGCATGCAATAGCTCTGCTATCAGAACCCCAGACTGCAAACACCCACCTTGAATTTACCCTGATGCCCCTCCTTGGGCGAGAAGCTATTCCCGGGGTTCTAGCGATCCGGAGCCTAGGTCAGGATCGTAGCCTGATTGGTGGACAGAAAGATGAGCTCAAACAGTATAGTACGCTCTGCCACGGCTTATCTCGTAGCTCTAGGTTGTATACAAGCCTCTAACTCTTATGTTAGTTAAGAGTATTATGATTAGCTTCAAATATCATCGTGGGATATATGTATCCAGACTTTTAAGATTTTTGCGGAATAGTTCCCTCCGACCATTTTCCGATTTGTCGGTAGGCGGGTTGGTATTTGCCTCTGTTAATTTCATGATAGCGTGATCCTTCAACCAAAATCTCGAGCTTAGTCATAAAATAAACTCAACGTAAGAGAGTAGTTATCAGAAGTTTGAAGTTCGCCACAGACAATTTAGATTTATTAACACTTAAAATCCTTCGAACTCGTTGAATGTGGATTCAAACTAGAAACTATGAAAAAGCCGATTGTTTTAAGCGGGATGTACTTTTGTGGGCCTTTGTATGGAGTCACACAATGTTATTCCCATCATGTGTTGAAGGTGTTCAATGCTCATTTCCAGCCCTCGCCCTGTTTCTGCGGAGTATCCGCAACGGATACCGCGACTAGCGATTTCCTCGCCTAATTAGGATCAATTGAGAAGCTCATTCTTTAGGCCTCGGCTACAGTCGGGAAATCGTGCGGTATGACTTGCTATATGTAGCATAATATACTTAGGCCTGATTAACTCGAATAGGACTTAGCCTTTAGCCCAACCGTGCAATTTTCGCAAATATAAAGTTTGGAAGCAGGCGAATGATCAGATTTGATGGTTTGTAATGCTGCTTTTCTTCCCCTTTCCTGCGAGGTGCTTTCAAACTTTACAGCATAGCCCTGAGGGTTTTAATAATCGAAGTCATATGAGGTCTTCTTATCAGTTTTTGGAAATTAGAGTTTTTAATTTGGGCGTCTTCTGCACCGAGATAGACCTTTATGGTCTTCTCTGTTGAGACTGAGAGTCAAAGGGCCAAAAAAAAAAAAACCTTACCGTTGTCTGAAGCGATATTGGGATCGCGTAGAGAGAGTAAAATATCTATAAATGCCCCCCTTAGATGCACAGATCTAGAATGAAGAACACTTTTGTTACATCTATAATTGCAACTGCGAGGTCTTACCTGTTTAAGTGATACCCTCCACCGCCTGCAATTGTACAAATCGAATAGATTACTCCTTGGTTAGAATCTATAAGATACTTTTGTTATAAGCCCACGGTACCAATATGAGAATATGCGCCTTTCAATCCTCCTACGAGGATTCCGATTTTACGCTCCGGGATATTGATGCCAGCAATGTCGAGCTCGATAACCTTACTCCCCAACATACCATCAAAAGCGTGTTTGTCCATAAAACAACAGCTGAAGAAGAAATAAATGCAGCAGTCGCCGAAGGATACGACCTTTATATAAACTTAATGCGGGGAACATCAGATGGCCAGATCGCTGGCATTGAAGAAACCCGTTATCTCGAATCTTTAGCGCTTCGAACCATCGGTATCAAGACACAACAGCCGAAGACTTTAAAAAAAGAGTTTGCTGCGAGTGGCTGCCGATATGGTGGAATAACTGTCTCTGAAGCTGAGAATCTTTTGTCATTAGGGGGTGAAGAAACAAAAGACAAAGATTGTTTCAAAGATGACTTCTACACTGTAACTGTTATTGAGATAGGCGATGGTTGTGTGGCTTTAAACCCTTGCGTTTGCGGGCCTCCAAACGCACCGAATCAGAAGTTTCCGGCTTCAGAATCAACAGTATCCTTACAACCGTCTCTACATTCGCCAGAGCAAAATAGCACCTCAAAGCTGTTCGAGCGGTTACAAAGTGTTGCTGTGGAGGCTTTCCATGCTAGCAGCAGCAAAGGCAACAGGATGGGTTGCGACGTTGATATTCGAGTCCAGGCTAACGAAGAGATAGTCGTCCTGGAAGTCAAGCCGCTCCCAGCTCCATTTCTACCAGGGAGAAGCTCTCAAGATCTTGCAGCCAAAGATTTTCCTGGCGGTTATCCCGCTCTCATCAATATCTTTATTTCAAATCAAACACTGTGCCACCCAATACGAGAAGTTATTGGTAAAGTCGCTGATGTCTACGATAAACTTGTGGTCAAATATGATACATGGGGTGCATCTCACAGCGAAATGCAGGCTGGGACATACAAATCAATTGATGGATTCGACTTTTCTGGAACTTGCTTCGATCTTGCGTGCGGCACCGGTGTTTTCGGTCGTGCTCTTGCCAAAAGTAAGACTACTAGAGGCGATACTAGCGTCAGCCGCATCATGGGTTTCGATATATCTCCCGGCATGGCCGAGGTCTGTCGAAAAAGCGGCCATTACGATCTGGTACATCTAGACCCAATGCAAACTTGTTTAATTAACCATCGGCTCTATCACGACGGAGATATAGATCATATCGTCTGCTTTTCGGGGTGCCACTTTTTATCCGAGGAAGAATTTTCTTTTGTCCTCGCCCTATGCTTTATATTGGCAAAGAAGTCTATAACGTTTAGTGTCGACGAGATTACAGATACTTACAACGAGGCTATCGCAAAAAGAGGTATGTCATTTGCACACTCAATCAATCATATTGCGAATATGAAAGCTTTTGGCGTTCCGAAAGGATGGCGGTTAGCTCGTCATCACCGACAGTTTTCGTGGACATCACCCACAACACAGAATGACGATATATATACAAACTATTTCAGATTTGAAAAAATAGAAGATTACAAGGAAACAACTATGTTGGCAAAATTCGAATTATAAAAATAAATAGAAATGTATTTAAATTTGATCTAACTATTCCCAACTCCTTTTACTATGGCATATGAGTTATTTGGATGGGTCACTTATCCATACTAAATATATACAAATGTATCACGGCCCTGCCATATTAACTAACCAGATTGAGAAATATGTCTTAACATGATAAACATGTTTTTTATTTTTAACTTTCTTTATTTTATAAATATTATTTATATTATAATAATGTCACGGCCCCGCCATATTGACTAATTAGATTAGTATCACGGCCCCGCCATATTGACTAACCAAATTAGGAAATATGTTTTGGTGCGATAAACATGCTTTTTATTCTAAACTCTCTTTATTTTATAATTATTATTTATTTTATAATAATATATTTTCTGTTTTTTTAAAATTATACTTTTATTTTTACATTTATGTAAATATGTTGATTAAGTAATATATTAATTTATTATAATATATAAAAATTTTGGGATTTTGTTTGTTATATGATGTTTGATATTAAGTCTTTATATAAGTATATGAGTTGTGATTTTGATAAATAACTTATATACATTAATTATTAGAAATATATTTATTATTTATAAATGTTTTTTATAGAACATTATCATATATATAAAAATTTTTGAATAATAATTGTTCTTAGACTTTTTTAAAACTTTATTAATTAATTTATTAATTTAATTATATATTTAATTAAATAATATTATAGTTTTTTTAATTATTTTACTATATTACACTTTCTATTTAATAACTTTAATTGTTTTACCGAATATTTATATCTCCAATTAAGAGCTCTGAATAATTAAAGTTAAAAAATATAATAGAATATGTCACGGCCCAGCTATATTGACTAACTGGATTAGGAAATATGTTTTGGTGCAACAAACATACTTCTGACCTAAGCTCTATATTTCTCAACCAAAAATTCTACTTATTATACAGATGAAATGTTTTTATAGACTTATATTCTATATAAAATATAATAATTTATGAGAATATAATTCTTTATATTATATTTATCTATAAGTTTGTTTATTTTATATAGGCTATATATCTGCAACACCCAATTTTTTTATATTATTTAACATTTTATATAAAATATGGTTTTGATGTATAATCCATATAATTTATAAAATCTTATATAATTTATATAATCTATAATATTATATAAATTTATTTTGTTTTATTATAAAAACCATAAATTTATATATCTGTTTATATAAAATTTTATTATATATTTAAAAACCTTTAAACAATAATTATTTTTAGATTTTCTTAAAACCCCATTAATTAATTTATCAACTTAACTATACATCTAATTAAATAATATTATAATTTTTTTAATTATTTTACTATATTATATTTTTTATTTAACAACTTTAATTATTTTACTAAATATTTATATCTCCAACCAAAAACTCTAAATAATTAGAATTAAAAAATATAATAAAATATTAAAACTATTTTAGAAATCCTGCTAAAAAAACTTAAAACAAGTGTAATACTTTGACTAATCTAATTTTTAATAAGTAAGTAATATATATCAAAATCATCAAATTTAAAATATCATCAAACATAAAAACCATCAATTAATTATAGTTTATTAAATACCTTTAAAAAAGAAAAAGAAATTCCCAAAAAAAAAAAACAAAAAGACTAAAAAAAAATCTTCAAAAAAACAAAATAATAGCTCAAATAACTTTCATGATTGTCACGGCCCCGCCATATTGACTAACCAGATTAGGAAATATATCTTGGTGTAACAAACATGTTTTTTATTCTAAATTCTCCTTATTTTACAATTATTATTTATTTTATAATAATATATTTTTTGTTTTTCTAAAATTATATTTTTATTTTTATATTTATGTAAATATGTTGATTAGGTAATATATTAATTTTGTTATGATATATAAAAATTTTAGAATTTTATTTATTATACAATATTTAATATTAAGTTTTTATATAAATATATAAATTATGATTTTGATAAACAATCTACATATATTAAATATTGGAAATATATTTATTATTTATAAACATTTTTTATAAAATATTATTATGTATATAAAAACTTTTAAACAATAATTATTTTGAAATTTTTTTGAAATTTTATCAATTAACTTATCAATTTAATTATATATTTAATTAAATAATATTATAATTTTTTTAATTATTTTATTATATTATATTTTTTATTTAATAATTTTAATTGTTTTATTAAATACTTATATCTCTAACTAAAAATTTTGAAAAATTAAAATTAAGAAATATAATAAAATACTAGAATTATTTTAAAAATTTTATTAAAGAAATTTAAAATAGATATAATATTTTAACTGATCTAACTTTTGGTAAATAAGTAGTATATGTTGGAATTATCAGACTTAAAATATTATTAAATATAGGAATTATTAATTAATTACAACTTATTAAATATCTTTAAAAAAAAAAAAGAAATTCTTAAAAAAAAAGAATAAGAAAATTAAGAAGAATCTTTAAATAAATAAAGTAATAGCTTAAATAATTTTTATGATCTAAACAAAGAATTAAACATTAATATTGTAGTATAATTAAAATTCATAATTAAAAAAATAAATTTTGAATACAAAATAAATAAAATTAATTAGAAAAAAAGCAATTTTTCAATTTATATAAAATAAAAATATAGATTAAATAATTATATTATATTAACAAATCTAAATATATAAATATCTTTAATAAAAAAATTATAAAAAAATATATATATTAAAAATAAAGATATAAACTAATTACTAACAAAATTAAAAATGTCTGATTTTATAAAAATTATTTCTAGAAAGATTTTTATTATTTCAAATCTTACTAATATTTTTACTAAACTTAAATCTTTAAAAACTAAAATTATTTAAATCAAACTTATTATTAAAATTTTTTAATTTTAAACTTAAATAAATCTTAATATTTAAAAAGAATTTAATAAGATATTATAAATATATAATTTAATTAAATTTAATAATATATTTAAAAAACTTAATTACTTTTTTTAGTAATTTGATATTTATTTTTAATTTTAAATTAAATGTTTTTTTAATAATAAAATTAAATTTTTTTTATAGGAATATATTTTAAAAATTCTATCTTTTAAATATATATTTTTTATTAAAATTATTTTTTAAAATTAAAAAAATAATAAAATTTATATATTATTAAAATAATAAATAATTTTAAATTTTTTATTATATTTTTTAAACAATAATATAAAAAAAATAATAAAGTCTTTTACATTTAATAATAAATTATTTCTCTTAAACAAATTAATTTAATTCAAAATTACTTTTACAACTTTAACAATTTTATTATACTCACCAAATAGAATAATAATAATTTTTATTACTAAATTTACAAAAAATTTAAATTTGAATTTTAATAATATATTTATATTTAAAAAAAAAATATAAAAATAAAAAACTAGTTAATATGATTTATATGGAAATATAACAACATATTATTAATATCAATAATATTAATTATAAAACCTAAATTTATTAATTTTTTTATAATAAAAATAAAAATAATAATAATTATAGAAAAAAAAAAATAATAATAATAAAAAATCTAATAATAATGGATAATAAAAACAAAAAAATAACAAAAAAATATATTTTTAAAAAATTTTTAGATTAATTTTTATAAATCTTAATATAATATAATATATTAAATATCTTTATAATAAAAGATTTTAAATATTAAAATTTAATATGTTTTTATATTAGAATTATAATAAAATAAAATATTTTTAAAAGAATTATTTTAACAATTATTAAAATAATATATAATATAAAAATTTCTATAATATCTTTTAAAAATTAAAAACTCTTTTTCTTAATAAAAAAATCAATTTTTAAATAATATATTAATTAAATTTTAAAAAATTAATTAAAAAAATTTAAAAAAGAATTCTTAAAGTCTTTTATAAAATAATTTCTTAAATCTCTACTTTAAATATTTAAATATTTATTTTAGAATTTATAATTAAAGAAGATATTGAAAAAAAAATTGTTATTTTTTTTTTTAATATTTCTTACTTTTTTACTAAAAAAAAATATTATTAAATATAACAAAATCTAATTAAAAAAAAATATATTAGATATAAATAATACTTTGATAAAAAACTCTTTTAACTTTATTAATATAAAGAAAAGTATTATATTAGAAAAATTTATAATAATTTTAAATTTTGGAATTTTATTGTTTACTTTAAAATTATTTTTTATTAATCTTTACATACTATTCTTTTAAAAGAAAAAATTAAAAAACTAATTTTTATTAAAAATTATATATATAATTAGATTATTAATAAACACTTTTTTTTTTTTTTTTATTATAGAATAAAAATTTAAAATACAAATTTTAACTAAAATAATGAATATTTTTTAAATATGTTTAAAAATAATAATAAGATTTTTTTAGAAAAAAGAAACTTTAGCTATTATAATTATAAGATTCTTTTTATAAAATAAATTAAAACATATAATTTAAAATATGATTGTTTTAATATTAAATATCATAATTATTATTATATTTTTATTTTAAAATATATAGAATATAATCTTATTTAAAACTACAAATGATTTAATTATATTTCTTATAAAAAAATTTTTTATATAATAAATATTAATTTTTATAAAAAACTTTTTATTAATCATTAGTAAATTTATCATCTCACCATTAATATTAATATATTAGTTAATATTTATAAATTATTTTTAATATATCCAATCATTAAAAAATCTAAATATTATAATAAAATTTAATATTACTTATATATTAAAAGAACTTTTAATTATTTTTTTTATAATAAAATATTTTGATTATACCTCAAATACTACAAAAAATAACATTATTATACAAAATATACTATTATACTTAAAATTCAATAACAAAATTATTTTTATTTACCAAAATATCTATAATATAATAATAAGATAAAATTTGAAATTTATATACAATACTTAATATATTATAATAAATATATTAAAGATACTAAACCTAATTTTTTTAATAATCTCATTCAATACAATACCAAAATTAAAATAAAACAAAATAATTGTATAATTTATAAATTTATATTAAATAAAAAAGAAATTTATTAATTTTATAATTAAAAAATTATTATTAAATTATATAAATAATTATTTTTTTATAATAATTATATTTATATTTAAAATAAAAAAATTAATTTTAAATATATTATTAAAATTTATAAAAAACTTAAATAAAAAAAATATTTTTATTTTTTTTGTAAAAAAAATTATTTTTTATAAAATAAATATTTTAAATATTATTTAAAAGAATATTTAAATTAAATTAATTATATTATAAATTTTTTTTTTTAAAAAATAAAAAAATTAAAAAAAAATAAATATTAAATTATTTAAATAATAATTATATTATAAATTTAATTATGTTTTTATAAAATTAAAAAAATAATATTATTTTTATTAATAAAATAATAATTTATTATTATGGAATATATAAAAATAAATTTAAATAAACTTATTATTTTTATAATAAATATATAAAAATTATCTAATATAATTAATTATTTTTTTGTAATACTCGTGTGTTACAGGTTATGATAATTTGCAGCTTGTGATAAACAATTTTAACCTCAACTTATTTTCTTAAATGTTGAAATTTAGTGCTGTATTGGATTTTTAAAATTATAAAAAAAATATAATACTAATCCTTATTATTATGATTTTTGAATAATGTTATTATTGTTTATTTAAAAAATTTACCTAACTTTTTAAAAATTTTAGGGTTAGGGTTTTAGGGTTTTTTAGGGTTTAGGGGTTAGGGGTTAGGGTTAGGGGTTAGGGTTAGGGTTAGGGTTAGGGTTAGGGTTAGGGTTAGGGTTAGGGTTAGGGTTAGGGTTAGGGTTAGGGTTAGGGTTAGGGTTAGGGTTAGGGTTAGGGTTAGGGTTAGGGTTAGGGTTAGGTTA